>CM071791.1:39766246-40293746 GCA_036559045.1 Platycarya longipes | reverse complement strand
GGTACAATTGAATTAGTTCATTGTAGGAGTCAGGATCAGGTGGCGGACATAATGACCAAACTATTGAAGCTTGAAGTTTTTCAGAAGCTTCGAAAGCTGCTGGGAGTATGTGAAATTTCTGGTATAAATTAATTGCTTCACAGCATTTAGTTTAAGGGAGGGAATGAAGGAGTTTACTGCAGTTTTTCTATTAGAATGAAGTCCTAGTCTTTAGGGACATCTTCGTGTATTTGAATTGTTCCAAGTTTCTGTTACCACTTCGCTTTATTTTCGCTAAGTGGGCTGCTTTTTCGTTTCTGTTAAGATCGTGTATTGAATGGCTATTTAAGCCAAAGTTATTGTTAATAAAACCAAGTCATTCAATCCAGGTTGTTGTGTTCTTGTTCTTAGTTTCATTTTAGATCAAAGTTCCCAGAACAATTTAAATACACGTAGATGTCCCTAAAGACTAGGATTTTATTCTAATAGAAAAATTGCAGTAAACTCCTTCAAATAGGAGGCACTCGCCAGCAACAATGGGAGACATCAATAGTGGTAGGAGCTTGATTTTGTGCTCGTCTTGGCTGTAGTTTCTGGATTGAGTTTGGGATTTTTTGGAGTTGTGTTTTGGAGCTTCTTGGTTTTGGGTTTGTTTCTCCTCCATCTTCCTCTCCATATGGTTTTGAGTTTTAGGATTTTTCTAGATTAAGTGTTGCAATGGTGTTGCAATAGAAGTGCTACAGTTTTTTTTTTTTTTTTGAGAAATATATGAAGTAGAAAAGTAGAATTTAGGAAGAAACTGAAGTGAAGTAAGTGAGTTGTTGAGTAATTGATGTAGATAGAAGACTGTAATCAAATGAAATTTATTTTGGCTTGTGAGAAAATGAATACAAAGGAAGTATTTGATGAAAAGTGGAGAAGAAATTAGACACTTACAGGAAGAGGAACGACTTGTTTCAACTGATATTCTATTGTATTCGACCCTACAGACATTAAAATGGATTGGTAGACATGGCACAGCTTGAATGGTGGGCTAGCAAAATGGTATTACTAGCCGGACCGGTTATAAGATAAATCCTATTGGAAATAAAATTGAAAAAGTACTATTTGTAATTGGGGGCTGCTACAATGCGGCTAGCTGTCATTGCCTCCAGGCCAGATACAAGTTTTTCAATTTTGTTCTTCTTTTTTTCATATTTTTTAAAAATAAATACCCCAATAAACTAATATATAACCGCTTTCTTAATCATTAAAAGAAATAATAAAATAGAATAAAATACATGAGCAACTAAAATAAAAATGCAAAACCATGACATGTAATATCATTTTTGTTTATAATTTTCTAAAGAGCATACATTTAGTAGGAAAAAGTTTTATTTATAAAAAAATAAAAATCAAGTATTTTATAAATTTAATTATATTACGTTAACAATGTAAAAAGTGTATTCTGCACACCGGTTCAAAGTTAAAGCACTCGTTAAGAAGTCATGCTATACAACTTTCCTAACCTTTATGGCTCTCTTTAACAATCGCCTCCCAAGTGTAGAAGGATTTGATTGTAGTGTGATGGATGCCAAGGCCGATTCACAGGGACCAATTCTATTTTTGTAAAACTAAACACTTATCAACTTAATATAAAATTAATAAAGAGAAAACAAGGATGGTAAAAGTGAAGTTTGGATCTATTAGTGTGCAAGACAGATGAAGATTTACCCGTGAAAGAAAACAATGTTAAAATGTGAATCAGGTTATGAATAAGTGAAAATGAAATCAGGATTCTCTCATACTTATGTAGCAAAATTAAAGGTCACCTAGGTCTCAGTCTCCTCCCTCACCATAGATAGCTAAAGTGGGATTTCAATTTCCTTGCCAAAATTCTTCGAGAATAGAGTTTGTCAAAACTAAAATACTTGGATGATTTAAACAATAAAAGCACATCAAATCAATGTTTATGAGTACTCTCCACAACTTTCATTAAAACCCAAGTTCAATATACAGCTTCAGACACAGGTTATGCATCATCTAAGCATCAACTGTGCAATAAATCAACAATAGATCAAAAAGAGACGAATAAGCCCTACTAATAATCTAAAGAATAGCTAATGAAGCGATGAAAAGCGGAGTTAAAGCCAAATTACAAGAAAATCTAAAAACCCCTTTTTGCAACTACGAATCAAAGGATTCCGTGACCTAAATGGGAGGCATTTACTCACCCATGTGATGTAAAATCCTTAGTAAAAGCTAAATGAGCAACAACAAAACCATAAAATGCTGAAAACCCTAGAAGAAAAATAAAATCCTGAGAATCCTCTCCCTTGATAGCAGCAGACACTGTCCTTATATATCTCTGATTTCTCTTCCCTTCCTTTTGATCAATGTTTTTAGTACCATACTGGTCACTTGGGTGGTATAGGTACATTGCCTGTACCGTACCAGTGTACTTGTACCGGCCCAAATACCGGCCGTAACGGCCAGTATTTCGATCGTACCGGCCGTACCGAATTCTAATTTTAATTTTTTTTTTCATTTTTCATTTTTCATTTTTTGTTTTTTTGCCTCAATTTAGACTATAATATTTATATATGTATTTATATATATAATCTATTTATATATTGACTATTTTTTTGAAATTTAATTTATATATGTATTTATATATATAATTTTTTTTATAAATAGACTATTCTGAAACGGTACTGATATCGAAATATTTTATTCTAGTGCCTTGACTGGTACCCGTATCAGTACGGTATTCAAAACTTTGTTTTTGATCCCTTTGCTCTCTTGCACAATCTCCTTTCCAACAAATACGTCTCCGATTCCTCTCCTTTAGCATGAGATCCCCTTTAGTTCTGAGATCCCCTTCAGTTCTTGAGAGACAACAGCCTTCCATCAGTGAGAGAGAGTTGAGATCTTTGCTAAGTGTGATGCAAATGTGTTAGAAGATAGTGTTGTAATTGTGTAGGATGACCAAAATATCCCTAAGCCTCTTATAAAGACCAGTTATGTCCCTTAATATAAAAACAACGCATAACTCTCCAATAAACAGGTTAATAGGGTCAACACAACTTCAAATAATGTGTTTAATCCACACATTTCACGCTAAATCACTTTACACACTATATTTTTTTTAAAAAAATTTAATATATTTTAAGATTTTATTTTATTTTATTATTTTTAAATTAATTGAAATTTTTTATTTATTATTCATATAGAAAACATTTGATAAAAGAAAAGAGTAATAAAAATTTTAAAAAAAATGGCATGTGAAGGTGATCGGAGAGATTGAAAAGGTTTTTTCGTAAGGTTGGTCTATGGAGCAATGCTACATCCTTGAGCGGTCCGATAAGAACAAATGCTTTTTTGAATTTGAATTTTCATATTTTTAAATATTTATTTTTTAAAAAAAAAAAAGAAAAAGAGACTCACAATATTATTAAAAAATACTTTCCTAAACTAAGTTTTTTTTTTTTGTTTGTATGGAGATCCATCTTTGGAATGAATCTTCAGGAGATTAAATGAAATTATTTTAAATAAAAGTTGAGAATTGAATAAAATATGATTAAAATATGATTTTATAATATTATTATTTTTTTAAATTAAAAAAAATTAAATTATTTATTATATTTTATATAAAAATTTAAAAAATTATAACAATAAAATAAAATGAGATAATTTATGCATCTATTGTTCAAATTTATTATTCATGTTAGGCCATGACTGGCCAGAGGTGGCTGTCATTCCTTAGTTTTTATTTGGCTTTTGTAATATTTTTCAGTTTTCTATTCTTAAATTCTGTGTTTTTCATATTTCAAAAGTTTTTCTCATTTTCTTTGAAACTTTTGGATCTCAGAGAAATATTTATAGTTAGGGTTTTATTTTTTAACCTTGAACAATTTTAGGTCTCATATGTTTTTGTAGATGAAATAAAATGAATTAAGATAAAAGTTGAAAGTTAAATAAAAGATATAATTATTTTTATTTTAAAATTTAAAAAATTTAGATTTTTTATTTTATTTTTTATAAAAATTAAAAAAATTATAATAAATAGATGAGATAATTTTTTTTTTTTGATAGGAAAAATAGATGAGATAAATTAAATAGAGATGAAAAGGAAAATATTTATAAAAATATATATAGTTACCCACCCAAAAAAGAGAGAGATCTGATTCAAAAAGTTTCCCAATCTGAGATTGATTTCCAACAACTGGCGAATCATGAATGTCCCTGCGGAGAGGCCTCTTGGGCAATCAATCGCCCTCTGCACGAGATATAGTTAATGATAGCATTAAATGCAGACATAAATGCTATATGGGATTTCAACAGACTTGCACTATGTGGAAGAGTTGGGTCGACAAAGATCAGATGGCGCATGCCGGTTTAGACTGGCTGTATATTTAATACGTAAATGCTAATTTGCGCATCTATTTCATCTATTTTAATGCTTCATTTTGAAATTATATATATAATTTTTTTTACAAAGTAATTATTAATATTTTAATATTTTTAAAAAATATTTTAACATGATAAAAAATATAAAAAAATTAATTAAAAAAATAAAACACAATTTAAAATAATAATAATATGTTAAGAATAATTTTATTTAACTTTTAATATTTATTTAAAATCATCTCATCTTATTTTATATTTTAAAAATGTTCTTAATATTACTGCTAAGTTGTTATTTCTTTATTTTTTATTTGAAGTGGCTTAAAAAAAGGAAAGATGCTTCTCTCATGGTAGTCACTATGGGGGCAAGCCGATTGATTTTTTTTTTTAAAATAATTAAGTAAATATTTTTAAATAAATTTATGATTTCCTTTTTTTTTTTAATTTATTAAGTATTGGGTTTCCTAAAGGCCCATTCTCCTTATAATTTAAGGTTTAAAAAGGGTCCACGTCCAGTTCCCTATTTTAGAGTAAGGTTTAAGATGTGAATAATGACTCTTTATATTTAGAGAGTTATTATTTATCTCCTAAATTAGTTTTATATATATTTTATTAAAAATATTTAAAGATGTGAAATAAAGTAGTAAAAAAAATAATAAAAAAATATTAGAAGAATATTATTTTAATAGATAGAAAAAGGATAGGGAATAAGATGTAAGAAGTTTTTTTGAAGATGAATAAATTTTAAGAAAAAATTATAGGGAGTTTTTTCTTTTTTAACTAAAATATAGGAAAAAATATAGTGCATGTGCACTTTCAATATTTATGATCTACCAGGGCGACTCAATAGTTTTAGGAATTTAAAACTAAAAATTAGTTTGAGGCCTCTTTTATTTTAACAAATAAAATTATTTTAATTTTAACTTTTATATTATATTTTTATGTAAAAATAATTCCAAATTTATTGATTAAGATTTTATATTACATTTTCAATTAATAACTGACTTGATTTTTACTAGAAAATTTTCGATTTAGAGAGTATTTTATCGAATATAGTTAATTTTACAAGACGTGCTTTAGACTCTTAGAAGCCGTTTAAGAACACAAATATTCTTAAGTATTTTTAGATACTCTTAAATTCAACTTTTTCACTCTCATAAAGAAATAATAAAATATCCGAATTCGATCACTATTATTTATATAAATTCTAAGATATTCTATCTAAACGAGCTCTAAAAGTAATTATAATTATTATTGTCAATAAAGTTTTATAAATAACTTATACATTAGGAAAAAAGTAAGTCATTGCCTCTTTAAAAAATCATACAAAAATATTTTATGAATACTTGAAAATTAAATTTTGCTATTTATAATTTTCACATTATATATTAAACTAATGACGTTAAAAGAGAAGTGTATTTTTAGAATAAAAGTATTTGAAATAATTATTATGTGTAATGCATTTTAGAATTAATAATGACATAATATCTATTTAATACTTTTAATTTTTCTTATATTTTTTAATTGAGTATTTTTTTCTTTTTAAGAAATCCTACTTTGAATTATTTTTGAGAGTCTTGTTCTATCAAGGGCCTTAGGCAATTGCTTACTTTACCTAATAGAAGAGCTGGGCCTGAATCTACCCCATTCATTAGATGGCTGAGTGAATTTTGGTTTTGTAGTTCACAGATCTTTAGTTTCGTGGGTGAAAAAAATCATGTTTATGTAGAGATCATCACCTGTTATATGGTGGTAACTAAATTATGAAGGATGAATATGTGCATATATATATATATATATATATATATATATAAGGTACGTAAAACATATTTAAAACAAATATTGATGAATCATAAATATATTGTGAGGGGAGGCCCACCCGAGCGGATAGGGCCCAGGCCCATGGTGGGACCTGCTTGGACTCTACTCACGCAGAACAAACCAACTGGGTAATGGATACTCGACTTAGGAACCCATAGTAAAGAAGTAAGCCAGAAGAAAGGTAACGTGAAGCAGGGTCTGGCACAACAACTACAGAAGTATGCTGAGCAAAGCAAAAGCATGTCTAGCCCCTCATTGTATTAAGTGTAAAGCGTGTCAAAGCCTTGTCGCATTAAATACCGGGTATGGTGGAAACAAGTCGAGCCTCCATTGTATTAAATGTTAAGCACACCGAAAGCCATGCCGCAATAAATGCAACTTGGAAGCCCTGATCTCATGACAACATAAAGTAGAGAGTCAGTACGGCTCGGATAGAATGTGCCCTTCTTTGACTTCTCTTGGCAACACTGCCCAAGACAAATCTATCCTCCTTAACACCGTCTATCGGGTGATTACTGTACAAGGAGGTAGATCTTTTCATCATCACCTGGTCAAGAGCCGAACTTGGGGAATCTTATAAATAACGTCATGCTTGTCAAGACACATGTGACATCTTTCTAAACTCTCTTAAGATCATTCTTTCTTCTTATTTTCTTTTATCTTTCTCAACTGTCTTAATTATCGAAGCGATCTCATACCCTAATTTCATTCTCTTCTATTCACCCATTTTGCAAGTCCGAGTTGTGTGGCCCATCGCTAAATAACCTAGGCGCGAAATATGACAAACACGTATGTAGATGATTGTAATCAAGAAACAAATCCTGGATAATTTAAAATATTTTAAAGAATTCTTTAAATGTAAGACTGTCCATTCGAATTCCCGCTTAAGAATTCGGGTATACCCAGATCAAAATCCGGATGAAAACTGATTTTTAAAACTCAAAATCGAGTAGCAATTTGTACTCGATTTTTTTAATCAAAGCCTACATGTCATAAATATTTATTTTTTCATGAAAAAAATATTTGACAAAAATATTGATGCAACATTCAAACTCTATTGATTTAATTTTTAAAATAAAATTGTTTATAAAATATATTACATCGTTTATATGAAAAGCGAGTATTACATTACAAAGCACATTATTCTCATAATCAAAAGCTCAATCTAGATCTTCTAAAGGAAAGTGCAGTCCCCAGGAGGATCAACTCAACCTTGAGTTCAATGGTAAAATTAGCAGGAAAGACTTTATGCAACTCTTCAGGAGACACAAATGGAATATAGGGCCGGATGTCCAATTTGGTCAAAAACTCGATATAAATAATCTCAGATGTAGGTCTTGTGATGACCATATTCGTTCAGGTATATCATCTGCCTGTCACGTATATATATATATATATATATATATATATATATATAGTTGTCATCTATTTTTCTACAAATATATATATGTATATCATTTCCTTCTGCAAAACCTTTGTACAAACGAGAATATTCCATATTTATACTAAGACAAATAATTTGTTTATTCCCAGTACTGCAGTAGCAGTTTATAACTCTTAACAATCTCCGACACCTACTTCTTCAATTAAAACTATTATATATGCTGATGGGTGATGAGACATCACAATTTTTGCTCGATTGATAGTTCCATGGGAGGTCTTAATAGAAATCTACTAATTTATAAGCTATCTTCACTTCACTTAGGCTGGTTTGGATTACAAAGTACTCGTTTTTAATCCAAACGTATATTCAAAAACGAATTTGAGATGAGTTCAATACCAGCAACTATGTGACTCGTGTCAGGGGGCATAGAAATATCTCAGTAAAAAGTATTTGAAATATGGTGGTGTTTGCGTCGGGGCTATTTTTCTGTCGCGTTTGAAATAAAAAGCAATTTTCTTTTCAAATCACATCAACATGAACTTTGAAGGAGTAGGGAAGGCTACTCTGGAAATTAGGATTATGGTGGGGTCATAAGAGATGGCAATAGTGCTATTACGTGGAATTAAACAGGTCTCCTCTAAGAATCAAATATGCACCCTTTGCAAAAATAAAAACTCTCGTGTATCCAATTACACAATAATAATTACCAATTTATTATATTTTGACTTTGTAAATTATATACAAATTATTTATTTATATACAAATTCATCAATAAAACAAAATTATTAAAATAATTATGTAATGATTTGTGGGACTCACTTATATTAATTTTCTAATAATCTAAATTCATCTCATCTCACTTTTAATCCAAACATATAAAAATTCATCTTAATTCACTTATTTTATTATTATTTATAACTTATTTAATCTCAATTCATCTCATTTTTAAATCTAAATCAGGTTTAAGTTTTCATGATGTGGTCTATTCTCTTCCTAAAAGGAAATGATGCGGTCTGAATTGGTGCAAAAGAGAGTTTTCTCTTTTTCACCAATTCAATTAGAATCTACCACGTTAGTCTTGCACTTTAAGAAAGGATAGAGCTGCATTTAGAGAATCGACTCTGAAATTGGTGTGAACCCTGCAAACCACCCCCCTCCCCCCCAGAAACCCTTTTGCCCCAAACTGCTTTTTCCCCAAAATTACACCTGCAACTGATTTTCTAATTCTGGATATTTCATATTCTTTGTTTTATCTTTTGGATTTGTTGTATTTTCTAGGATTAATGCTTGGTACTTGAGAAACAATTGCTATTTTTGGTTGATTTCCTTAACGTCATTACGTCATTGGTGTTATTGATGAGCGAATCCAAGAATAACATGTATGAGGAAATCTCCAACTTATTGTAGAAATATGGAATCTCGTAGGCTATCAAGTTCAAGAACTTGGGCCTCATTGAGTCATCAACCACTATTGAAGAAAGCTAAAGATGTTCCAGGTAGACCGTAGAATTTCAAAAATTTAGTAAAAGTTATTTTTGTCAAGCAGGGATCATAGTCACTTTTCGGCCTGGGCTTCACATAGATTCTCTTTTTCAAAAGCAGTACCAAAGTAGCTTATCTCTATCTAATAATTCTAATCACGCCAGTCCTCTACAACTAGTGAAGTCGGAAAGCCGAGCAATGCTGGTTAAAATGCGTGTGGTTACGACTGTCGGTTTGAACAAAGTGTCGGTGTCGTTAGATTGGGACTAGTCTCATGCATTGTGCTGTCACGTTACTACGTATGCCACCTAACCTCATCCACCCCCACATCAAAATAATGATTGCACTACTTTATTTACTTTAAGTAGGAAGGGATCGATAACAGCATCAGCATGCAATAAGTACGTTGGTATTAAATTAGTTAAATATTTTTTAAAAAAAATACAATTTTACATAAATATAAAAAAAAATATCATCTTTGATAAAAAAAAAAAATAATAATACTTTTTAAGTGTAGAAAAATATAAAAAGTTATTTTTTATTTTTAAAAAGCAATTTTTTATATTTTTTCATACTTAAAAGTGTTATTTTTTTTTTATCAAAGATTATACTTTTTTTTTTATTTATATAAAATTATATTTTTTTAAAAAAATATTTAATTAATCTAATACCAGTACTCTAAAATCGATCTTGTTTTCTTTTTCCTAACTTCTTCGTAATTAGCAAAATATTCTAAGAGTGGATAGTTATTTCCCCAGTTATTAGTTTGCCTCTTAAACGTGATCACACCAATAATTCGGTTTAATTAACCGCGAAATTGTTAAAAAAAATTACTTATTTATTATCAATTATTTTTTATTAAAATAATTATATATTTTCTGTCAAAATAAAATTATCTTTAATGCAAAGAATCATTTTCATTGTAAAAAACTCATTATAAATACTCACTTTTCTTTTTAGAAAGATATTTAAAAAAAAAAAAGCGCTTGATGCATTAAGCTTAAAGTCATTGGCATGCAATGGAGAAAAGGAAATTAATGATATCCAAACCTGAGAGCTACAGAGGGACCCCAAAAAAAATAAAAAAGTAGTTGCCAAGATCATTTACGCCCCTATTTAAATTGAGTGATGGGATAAAATAAATTAAAATAAATTTTAAAAATTAAATAAGTTATTATTTTTTTAATATTATTATTATTTTAAGATTTAAAAAAGTAGTATTACAATTTAAAAAAATTATATTAAAAATTATATTTTGTATAAAATTTTAAAAAAATATAATAATAAATTTAAGAAGAATTTAGATGTGAACTTATCTCAATTCCAAATTCAAACCGGGCCTTAGAATTCCAGTTACTCAAACCATCACATGAAGTTAGTACGTTGCACTCCCATTTTGTTTTTTTTTTAAGAGAAATTATGAACAGTTTATACTACTTGAATTTTCCTAATTAGTCTTCATATAAAAAAAAAAAAAAAATCCTAATTAGTCTCTAGCAATTGAGATTAGAACAAACACGAAGTTATGGGTTTCAGTACGAAGGGGAGATGACCTATTGGCTAAATTAGAATGTGTTGATATTATATGTATTTAGGTATGTGAGTTATTAAATTTTGTGTGCATGAAGTAGAAAACCTATTAGCTAAATTGAATTAGTAAATAGGCGAGTAAAAGAGTGGATCCATCACCGTGAACATTGAATTCGAGAACTTATTGGAATGTTACATCCGAGATAAAAGTTTTTAACATGTATTATAATTTCAACCAATCCAATAATAATTTTACCGAATGATTTTTCTGACAAAAATTGTATCATTCACTCATTACATAAATTTATAAATTATAGTTTGGATCAACTCTAGTATATTTCAGAAAATTTTGACAGTATGTGAAGGTAATACACAGTATACACTTGTTCTTTTAAATTAGGAATGTCAAATTGTAGTGACAAGTTCGATAATTTGACGCGTGTGTCAAAAAGAACTCTTGAAAGGGGTTGCGAGTGAGAACCATACACAGATGTGGGCGACGCGTGAGAACTATACGCAATAAATTTCTTAAAACTAATAACTTTTTTTAAACGATTTTCTACTTATGAATATGTTTTTGCCTCTTGTACTTTTCAAAAGTCGTTAGAAAGTTATAGATTTTTCTTTTTCAACTTTAAAGAAAGCTAAATGAAATCAAGTAAAAGAAATTTTGATAGATAAAATAGATGAATAGAGGAAGGAGGGCCTAGCAATTTTAAGTAATGAAGGAAAAAATAAAAGTTATATTATTTACAAGTCAACATGTAGTTCTTGCTATGACAGTTTGCAGTAGTTCTTGCCGAAGCATTTGATTGCTAATTTCATCAAAACTTGGTGGATTTAGGTCTCATTTGAATTTAGAGATAAGATAGATTTAATTTATTTTTTAATATTATTATTATTTTAAAATTTAAAAAAAAATATATTAAAATTTAAAAAATGTGTACAGAAATTTATATTTTGTATAAAAAATTAAACTAATATAATAATAAAATAAAAATAAGTTGAGATGAGTCTCGAATACAAACGAGATCTTATTTTACATTCACAGCCAAAGAAAATAGAAAAATTAAAAAAGAAAAGTGAATTTTCCATTTCACTTCCATCCCTCATTATCTGTATAATCATGAGAAATCAATAGCTAGACGGTGAAATCTCATCTTCAAGATTAGTCAGTTTATATTACAAAAACTACCATGCCGTGTATATCGAAAAAGGCATAACAAAGGGAATAGGAAAAAAAAAAACAGAGAAAACAGGGGAGAAAAAGAACTAAATTGCCGAGGGTTAGTGTAGTCCGAATTTGTCTCGAATGATTATTTTTTTAAAATTTTATTAAATTTATTTTCAATTAATTTTTTGGTGGTTTAAAATAATTTTTAAAAATAAAAAAAATTCACATTATTATTAAAAAATATTTTCTTAATAATTAAATAAAAAAATTAAAAAAAAAAAAAAAGTCAATTCGGGAGATGAATTCGGTGGAAATAGTATTATTCCTTAAAAAATGAAAAGAAAAACAACACATTCTAAACATTTTCCCGCTAGACAGTGCTCATACGTGACAAGATGCCTTTATGACCAGATGGGACTGATCTCAGTTTACAAAACAACCCACCAAGTGTTAAAAGAATTTCTTTATGATCTCCAACCCAAGGTGCTCATAATTTCACAGTCCTATGAGTCTATGACTATCACTCACCGACATTTCAAAATATAGAACCCCAACAATCCCCGCTGGATCGGCACTATTATAATTTATAAGACCCAGCTGATTGTCATCTGCCATGTCATGGACGACAGGCCTTCTGGACCAATATTCTAAAGTTCTATTCATTATTTCCATCAATTTTTTCTTTTAAATTTATTAAAAAGTATAATTTTGATGAAAAATTAACATTTATATAAATATATGTAATCTTATATTTAATTTAGATTTATCAAAAAAATAATATAATTTATAATTTATAAAATTAATAAACATATTTATAATTTATTTATCTAATAAATATATTAAAAGATAATAAAAAATTATTTTAATGAGTAAATAGCATATTTAAAAAATGAAATAAAATTATTATACGTTAAAATTTTTCATAATTTTATTTAATAAATTTTAATATAAAAATATTCTAAATAAATATATCAAACTTGTATTTGCATTTAATTTTTTTTACCGCCAATGTCAATACTCTGGAGCAGAATCAAATTAACTGCTACCACCTGCCACTACTCGGCAGTCGGCTCTCCATAACTCTTCTTCAAGTGGGTATTCATGGAACGACCAACCATCTTTATTGCCCGCACGAGATAACGCGGTACTAGAGGTCTCTCCACAGTCTCTCATGTTTCAACCCTCAGATAGCCATTCCATTTCCTCTGTATTTTCATCTTAGTTTCTTCATTACCCTGTTCTTCAATCATTCTTCAAAATTGTTCTTCATTTTGAACTCCTCAAAATGGCAGGAAATCCTGTAAAATGGGTGTATTTGATCCTAGCAAGCTGTTTATTCTTCGATCTAGTCCTCGCTGCAGACACCCACATGGCAAAGAAGACATATATTGTCCAAATGGACAAGTCGGCAATGCCAAAATCTTTTACCAATCATCTCGAATGGTACTCCTCGAAAGTAAAATCAGTTCTATTCAACCCTGAGAACGGAGGTGATCATGCGGGAGATGATGATAGGATAATTTACAGTTACCAGACAGCTCTTCATGGAGTTGCCGCTCTACTGAGCGAAGAAGAGGCTGAGAGGCTAGAGGATGAACATGGTGTAATGGCTATATTCCCAGATACAAAGTACCAGCTACACACCACGAGGAGTCCGGCATTCCTTGGGCTTGAACCAGAGGATAGCACTAGCGTCTGGTCTCAAAAAGTCTCGGACCATGATGTCGTAGTGGGAGTGCTCGACACCGGAATCTGGCCAGAGAGTGAGAGCTTCAACGATACGGGCATGACTCCGGTGCCTGCTCATTGGAATGGAAAATGCGAGACAGGCAGAGGATTCGACAAACACCACTGTAATAGAAAGATTGTGGGCGCCAGAGTGTTCTACCATGGGTATGAAGCTGCTACTGGGAAAATCAACGAAAAAACAGAGTATAAATCCCCTAGAGATCAAGATGGGCATGGAACTCACACTGCGGCCACAGTTGCAGGCTCTCCAGTGCGCGGTGCAAATATTCAAGGATATGCGTATGGGACGGCAAGAGGAATGGCACCAGGTGCAAGAATCGCAGTCTACAAAGTTTGCTGGAGTGGTGGGTGCTTCAGCTCGGATATTTTATTCGCGGTTGATAGAGCTGTTGATGATGGAGTGAACGTTTTGTCAATATCTTTAGGCGGTGGAGTGTCTCCTTACCATCGTGACAGTTTGTCCATAGCAGCTTTTGGGGCAATGGAGATGGGTGTTTTTGTTTCGAGCTCGGCTGGGAATGGAGGGCCAGACCCTGTCAGTCTCACAAATGTGTCACCCTGGATTACCACTGTTGGTGCCAGCACCATGGACAGAGATTTCCCGGCCCTCGTCAAGCTGGGAAATGGCAGAACCATCAGTGGCGTTTCACTCTATAGGGAGCAAAGGATTCGTGGGTCAATAACTAAGCAATACCCAATGATATACATGGGTAGTAACTCAAGCAGTCCTGACCCGAGTTCCTTGTGTTTGGAAGGTACTCTGGATCGGCGTCTGGTTGCAGGAAAGATCGTGATATGCGACAGAGGCATTAGTCCACGTGTGCAGAAGGGTCAGGTGGTGAAAGACGCAGGAGGGGTGGGAATGGTTCTTGCAAACACAGCTTCAAATGGAGAAGAACTGGTGGCAGATTGCCACCTTCTTCCTGCAGTTGCAGTAGGAGAAACAGGAGGGAAAGAACTCAAGAAGTATGTGTTAACAAGTCCAAAAGCCACTGCAAATCTAGCCTTTCTTGATACTCGGCTAGGGATTCGTCCATCTCCAGTGGTGGCTTCATTTTCATCTAGAGGACCGAATTTTCTTACCCTCGAAATTCTGAAGCCTGATGTGGTGGCCCCAGGTGTGAACATTCTTGCTGCTTGGACTGGAGACCTGGGTCCGTCAAGTTTACCGACAGATCGCCGGAGAGTGAAGTTCAACTTGCTGTCTGGAACTTCAATGTCATGCCCGCATGTGAGTGGGGTTGCGGCATTGCTCAAGGCAAGGCACCCAGAATGGAGTCCGGCAGTAATAAAATCTGCCCTGATGACAACAGCTTATGTCCATGATAACACTGGTAATCCTCTAAGAGATTCATCAACAGCTGCACCTTCAAACCCATACGATCATGGAGCCGGACACATTAACCCAATAAAAGCGCTTGACCCAGGTTTGGTTTACGACATTAAGGCTCAGGATTACTTCGATTTCCTCTGCACCCAGAGCCTAACTCCAGCCCAGCTGAAATTCTTCTCAAATAGATCTTGCCAACACTCTCTTGCCAATCCAGGGGACTTGAACTACCCATCTATCTCAGCTGTTTTCCCAGAGAAAGCATCCATCACTACTCTGACCCTTCTCAGAACTGTCACCAATGTTGGGCCACCAGTTTCGAATTACCACGTCGTAGTTTCACCGTTTAAAGGTGCTTCAGTTCAAGTCAAGCCAAAGACCCTGCGTTTTACCCAGAAGTATCAGAAAATATCTTATAAGATCACGTTCACTACAGTTTCTCGGCAAACAATACCTGAGTTTGGAGGCTTGGTTTGGAAGGATGGAGTGCACAAGGTGAGGAGCCCAATTGTTATCACGTGGCTGCCACCTCTTTGAATCCATGCAGTACTGGAGATTTTTTACGTAGATCTTTATGGTTCTAGTTCTGCACCTACAATAAACAAATGTTCTGTTTAAGATCCAACTAGTTCAGTCTTTTTCTCGATCAAGAAATGTTTAACGGCCTCTGTTTCTTCTTATAATGATCGTGTCATGCCCATATTTCATAGTACTGTTGGCGAACTGATCGAATTTTGATAAGAACAAAACTAAAGTTGTTCATTTCCCATTGGGTGGTTGCAACTTGCATTGCCCCTGGTTATGGACATTGTTTTTGTTGTTCTTTCCAGTTTCCGGTGGGAAGATCTCCAGGCTGATAAATAATTACCGGTAATTATTTCGTTCATCCATAACAGGTCTCAAATACGTAATTAGTGTATGGTTTATCAAAGTGAAAAAAAATATTTATTTATTTACTGGGAGCTCTATTTATTTATTTATTTATTTTCAAGTTTTTCTATTTTTGTCTTCGTACCCCCTCTGTCTTCTGATTTCTCTCCAAAACCCCAAAAGTCAGAACAGAACATCAAACACGACAAACACTTTGTTTTGCACAGAATGTGCCCAAACTAGACTGCTGGTGTCATTATCAAGTACTATATAGTATATGGTCCAAAACTCTATAATCATGACTATGCTATTTCATGATTTAAGAAAATATGCTTTTATTTGAGATGCCTCTGTGCAAGTCTGCTTCAAATAGTGTACTGTTTTATCCCCATATTAGTTAAATCAACAGTCCTTCTAAAAGATTGATATAGATAGGCATAACTTTAGGGTTAATCCAAACCTAAATGTGAAGGTACAGAACCTAAAAAATTACAAATTGACAAATGGTAGAAGTTTTTGGAACATATTGGGCCTGATTTGTCCCTATCGAATGCAATGCGACAAACATGGGGTCCATTTTTGGACCATATATTTATCATATTTCTTAGAGAAGTATGAGCATAGGATTTGCTACAAGACGATGGTCACTGCACTAATTTGTTGCATGCTTTTGTTGATTACTATCAAGTAATATACATAATATATTCAGGGTGCATTTAGATAGTGAGTTCAAATGATATGAGTTGAGATGAACAATAAAAATTAAATAAAATATTATTAAAATATTAATTTTTTAATACTTATAACGCTCAAGAAGTTGGTGCGATACACTGTTGTACGAATCGCTCTGCCCTCCCAACTCCAAGAAAAAAAGAGTTTTGATACAATGATTGCACATCTAATTTTTGGAAAAAAAAGTGCTTCACAATTTGAACTGTTTTGTTTTTTCTTTTTGGTATACTCTTGATTTATATATTCAAAGAAATAATATTTTAAGTTTAGGTTGTTAAGTACCGGTAAGCGCATATTGTTCTTAAAAAAGGTAAATAAGTATGAAATCTATATAAAAAAAAAAAAAGTTTTTTAAAACTAAATTCTACTCATTTAAAAAAAAATGCACATAACTTGCACACTAACATTACTCTTTTAAAAATAAAGAAACACATAAACCAACAAAAACTAGTATCCAGGCTCCAGGGCCCAAGTTGGCCCATTTTGTTGCGACGCTCCGAAAAATCGGGCGGATGTATCAATTCAGGTAATGTTACCCGGGCCTAGTTAATTTCTCCCTCATCGCAATTTAAAATTAGAAATATGAAGTGCTGAATATTGGTTTCTGTACAACTGAGTTGCACCGCCTTTAAGATGTGCCTGGTTTTCCCATTAATAAGGACAGAGACTCATACCCTTCCTAGTTCCTACACCACCTAATTAAAATTACTCTTTCCACGCACATACATCTTGTGTGGAGAGAGAGAGAGAGAGAGAGAGAGAGAGATTTGTGTTTCATGTTGTATTTAAAGAAGTGGGAGAGAGTTGTAGCGTCTCTCATATGAAAACTGTGAAGTTTTACCTTGGTGCAGATCCCCCCGTCTAACTCAACAACTACAATTTTTGATCTTGTTTTCCCTCCCCCAAGAAGGCATTAAATGCACGTAACAATAAACTTTGGGAATGAAGGATATGCATGTCATTGAGGAGGAGGTCCTTGTGTTGAACAGGCAAAGCTGGCCATTGTTCCTGCAAAAAATGTATGGGTCAATATCAGGATTTTTAAATTCATTTACTTCATGACCCATTGCCAAGTATTAAACTTTTTTTAAAGTTTGTTTGAGATTGCATTTTAAATTTTAAAAAATATTTTTAAATAGTTAAGTTATGAGTTATTTTTATCATCGCAATTTCAAACATACACTCAGCTTTATTTAAAAAGTTTTATGATATATTTTATTTTTTTTGGTAGTTTTCTTTTCTTTTCTTTTCATTTGCTTTGTCCATTGTTCCCCCTACCGTGTGGAAAGTAGGTCAATTTCTTCAAGGAATATGGAAATAGAACAACTCTGTTGGGCTAAAACTTGAGAGAAGTCGTGTTGAAAGGTGATTTAATCACCATTACAGATTTCTTGTTTGTGTTAAAAGGTGAGATAGATAAGAAGTATTTTTCAGCATTTAAATGGCATTTTATAAAAGGAGAATCCTAGGGTTCGGTTCGACCGAATCCCTCACGTTTTGCAGCCCGCGTCGGCTTTGGCGGCAATGGGCGACACCGCCCAGCTCATTAGGACCGAAGGGAGCCGGTGACCCCACTCCTGCGATGGCGAGCCCCAGCGACCTCCGGTGTGCCCCGGCGGCCTTAAACTCGTTTCGGATCCGATAGAGTCGTCGGCTCCCTCCGATAGAGGGGAGAAGGACTGTAAAGGCGTTAGGGTGCAGTCCGACCGCACCCCAACGTCTCCCTTTATAAAAAGCTCTTTCATTCATTTCAAAGCTTATATACTAAATAGCAAGGTACAACTACCAAACCATCGCACATAATCCTTGCTTTGGGGTAAGCACGTGGTGGGCTGTACTTGTAGTTGGCTTCAATTTAATGGCATGTGACGGGTTTCTGTTATCGCTTTCAATATATTCCACATTTTTTTCTCCAAAAATAATTTTTATTGAATTGATTAAAATTTAAATCTAATATATTTTTAGTCACTTTAAAATAATACTACATTAAATTGGCTCAAATCTAAAAAAATTTAACTTTAGCTACAATAATGCTAAAACTTATTCTATCTTTGACAATCACTTTACATTAACCAAATACATATTATACTAATTTCTTCCTCTTATTCATATGAATATCTATTTTATTAATTTCTTTAGCATAGGGCAAATGTTTCTATTCATGCAAATATTTATTTTATTAAGCATATTTTTTTAAAATTATTAATTTAATTTAA
Organism: Platycarya longipes; assembly: GCA_036559045.1. Taxonomy (NCBI): domain Eukaryota; kingdom Viridiplantae; phylum Streptophyta; class Magnoliopsida; order Fagales; family Juglandaceae; genus Platycarya; species Platycarya longipes. The sequence goes on along the minus strand of CM071791.1, from coordinate 40,275,093 downwards.
ATAGAATATGATTATTAATTAAACTATGATCATTAATTAATATATAATAGGTAGAATGATAAAATAAAATAAATTAATAATTACAAAAAGTTAAATATTTTTTTAATTATCAATTACTTATTACTATATAATAAATAATCTAATATGAAGATTTGATATAAATAATTAAAATCAAATTATTGCTATATTATTTTATTATTATCTACTAAAAAAATAGCTAATTCAATATGGAGACTTATGTAAATAAAATAGCTAAAAGTCAAATTTCTCTTTCATTAGCTAAAGTTATCTTTTAATTTTGACAATTCAATAAGAATACTCTGACGTAGCGATGTTACTTCCTCTTCAACCGTTTCTTTTCTTTTTCATTACTATTAATCATTTAATACATATAATTAAATTCATTTCTTTTATGACTTAAATTTTTAAAATAAGTAGTAATTTTATATTATATTAAAATAGAGATTTTGAATTCAATCTTTGACTTGCCACTTTATACCTTATTATATTTAATTAAATATTTAACATATTAAGACAAACTAGCCATTACTTTAGGATATGTGCAAATAATTAAATTATTATTTTAATTTTAATTTTAACTCTCAAACAAGAGAGGTTTGGTCATTCTCGTGTTGATCGGCCGAGCATCTTGAATCTTGCTAATCATTTCAAGCTTGTCAAGACGGAGCATTGGTCCAATATCTCTGCTGCGATGTAACGAATAAAATTCTCTGTATTTTACTTCAAATATATAGCGTTTCCTAAACTAAGATATAAAAAATTATAATTGTTATGCTTTTAATAATTATTGGTATATTAATCTATAAAACATCCAAATGAAATGCTAGAATCCGTTGGAGCTAATGGCTTGGGTTGTGGTCACGCATTTATTTGTCTTAAACATGGAGTTTTATCCATTACAAATAATTTAAATAGGATTACAAATTAAATAATAATTTAAATGGAATTTTATAGAATACTTGAACAATTATACCGGTGACTGACGTGGAAAATTTATAGGCCAGAGACAATTAAAATCATAAATGGTATGGATTTACTTACACATTGTGACGTTAGCACTTACTTTATGCTTTGGTCACGTTTTAAATATATTAGGAATAATATAACGTGCGAGGTACATTGTCTCGTATCATTATAAAATAAATTAAAAAATATAAACGTCTAGTATAAAAAAAAAAACTCACAATGAATAAAAATAACATATTTCATTCAAGTTGTAAGCTACTAATTCAAATAGTAATAAGTTTGAACAAACCATAGATCTTAGCAAATTTGAGAAATAAAATATCGTGTTTGAAATCCATATTATAATTTGTTTCTTAGGATAAAATATAATGTTTTTGTTTTCTTTGTCATTGAAATGACAATTAAAAAGTTTTAAAGATTATATATTTAGATGTGGTATGTTCTCTTCATTCACAACATTTATGAAAAGAATATTGAAGTTTTTTTGCATTTGCTTTTGAAGTTGATCTCAATCTAAACATAGTGTTACAATATTCACAGCTTTTCTGCTATTCATTCACAACATTTTTTGTCTAAATATAGAGTAGTAATATTTTAGATATACGATAAATGTTTCTACATGAAGAGAATTAGAAGTTAAAGCATGGTTATGTAAGATTTAGAAGTATATTAATATAAATCATATGAAGTAACAAATAGAAATGTGGACTATGTAGTGACAAACATAAAGTATCTAAGAACACCATATTCAAAATCATAGTGGGGCATCATATGTCATGTATGCCGCAATTGTGTTGTATCAGCAACATTATAAGCATATATTAACATATATATAGTTTCATTACTGTCTACCAATATGGGAGATTTCAAAGTCGTTAAAATATGTAAGAAGACGTTGGATTTCCTTAATAAGAGGTCCCTGTGCAGAAAATGAAATTACACTGAACTTAACAACTTTAATTACATAAGTTGTTCAAAATATAAACATCTAGTAAACAAGAAAAAAACTGAGGTAAATGGGAATAATATATTTTATTCAAGTTGCAAGCAAATAATTAAAACAACAATAACTTTAGACAAACCATAGGTCCAAGCAAAGTGAAAGATAATTAATTGGGAAATATGTTTTTATTTATTTTATAGACATTTCCAACTTTTATTGCTTGTGTGGATTTATATGTTCAAGGTTATGCTTCTTATTTTAGTGTAGTTAGAGGAAACATATGTGCTAAGTAACATATTATTTTAATTAGAATAGGCATAGCCCAAACATAGGGTTAAACAAGAGTTTACACCTAATTAGGAGGAAGTAATAGAAACAATAAAATCTAGCAAATCTAGGCAATTCTAGAACATTCACCCAAACAAATAGTTTTTTCACAAAGAATAATCTAATCTCCTCCAATGAGTTGGCCTTATCTTCAAAATATTGAAAAAACTCTCCTAAGACAAACAAAATTACCAAATAAATGTATAAGAATATAAAGAACATATTATGACAAGCGATATAGACATTTTCGATTTTAGAAGAAGAGCTTGTTGTTCGGGTGTTTGGGATGAACTTGAATTCAGTTCATGAGTATCATAACTTCATCATGATATATTAAATCTAAGGTAAGAAAGTAAAATATTTTAATCAAAGCTAACGGTTAAATCATAACTTCATCCAATATATCAAATCTAAGGCATGCAAGTCAAATATACAATCAAAGCTAACGGCTATATGTATGTATATAAGTATGTGTGATCATCTGGGTATGTGGGTGTGCATGTCACCTTTACATTGATAATGAAAAAGGAAGATTGAGATCTTAATGAGAACTGAAAAGATAAAACCTAGGAACCTTCATATCACCCAAAACTACAAACACATGTGTGTTTTGCAAATGAGTTTGGCAGTATGGGAAATTCACAACTTCCAAACGTTGTAAGCAAAACAAAAGGAGCAAATAGATGAATCTATAATGTTTATCCAAAAAAGGTTGGATATTATGATAAATATCAGCTTTGCTTACAATTCACTCCCATATCCAATCCAATCTCCAAAAATTAACAAACTTTATTCTTTTTAAACCAATCTAAAAAAAATGGGTATTCTAAATGTAGAGATCACAAGGAATGACAAATAAATATTAAAATATAAATAATTGGAATGTAGAGATCACCAATAGATAAAAACATGAACAAAAATAAAAAAATGCATAAATAAATATTTATTTTGGACATATAGCACGATCTAATAAAATTATATTAGGTAAATGAAGTTAAAGTTGTTGAGGTTTTTTTGTCTCTATAAGGAAACCTTGTTACTGAGATAAATGAGCTAAAGAAGAAATTTAGAAGTTGTAATGTGGCCCAAATTAATAAATGGACAAATTTCATAATCAAAATTAATTCCATGCAAGTAGCTAGGAGTACTGGCATATATGATCATCGAAATATTGCATGTGGTTTGTAGTTGGCTAACCAAATATAAGACTGGAATTAAGTAGCATATATATATATATATATATATATATACATACATATATTATATATGAATTATGTACATTCTACAGGCTAATTTTCCAACAACTTAAAAACTTTAAGAAATTAGGCATCCTTTTCAATACCTGATATATATTAAGTTCAGAATCTATATATATATATATATATATGAAATATAGTTCCACTGCCCCTAAATTAATTATATGAGCAAATTGGGACCTCTCACTAATCCCATTAATTTTGCATTATAATATTGATACTGCTCGATTACCAGCTGAAAACTTGTTGAAATTATAATATATAATTAGCAATATGTCAAATTTACTATAAAAATCTTACAACCTTTATATGATCATTGATAACACATCAGTAATATTTTATTATATATGCATGGTTTGACTTAATTTTGAGTTTATAAGGGCTATGAAGTGAAAGTTATAGTACCTGATCTGACAATATTATTACTCTTTTTATAACATCACAACAATAGGCACACTGGTCTTATATAGTCTTTTAGTTGAAACCTAATCTATTATAGTTGAAACCAGCATAAGAACAAAAAGTTTCATAAGATGTAGAAACAAATGCATAAATAAATAAAAAATGCAACTAAAAGCAGAAATACAAAAAACTTGAGTTCGTTAATTTGCTACTACTGTATGATCTATATCATTTATTTAGATTGAGCTGGAATGTGTTCAGATAACAAAGCTTGAAATTACACCTCAATTTCTTTGAACAGACTAAAATACATGTATATAGGATGGCATGCATTCATATCATATATGAATTGTCTTCTGTGAACTTAGACATGCTAATTAATTACCATGGAATAGTTATTCCTTCTAACGAAATATATATGCTTTGTGGTCCAACCATTATAACTCGTCTCTCAATAGGCATATAGATCTGATTTCTACCATTAAATCTGAATTAAATTCCTATACAATACATACACACACTCACACACAAATACAGAACATATAAGCAAATGTCTGTCATTAAATAAGCGCAAATAGGATTCTTGCTATAAACCATAATCATGCGCAATTTCTGAGAAGAAAAAAGAAAGAGATAGAGATTACAAATGGCTCTCAACAAAGGCATTTGAGATTAGACATTTTAGCAAAAGAACAATCAAGTCAAACTCAGTTCAATAGAATTTGCAGGGCTGAACCAAACTTATATTTGAAAACTCTTATCAGAATCAAAGGTCATATGTTCATATTTTAATTTTGGTTAAACTAGGTATAAGAAAAAAATCACATATTTTGACATCAACTAAAGGCTCCTTTAAAACTACAAATACTTTAAAGAAATGCATAAAAAAAACAAATGCATAAGTACAAAAGCATAAAAAATAAATAAACAAATGCATAAATAAACAAATGTAAAAAAGCCTCAAAGCACAAAAACACAAATGAAAATAAACAAATGCAAAAGTAGAAGAACATAAATAAGAATAATGAAGACCACAAAAACATATCATAAAAGCACCCTCAAGCACGACAAGAAATTTGCCTTTCTCTCTTCTAACCCTGTCTCTAACAATTTAAAGAAGTCTCAAAGCACAAAAACACAAATGAAAAATAAAAAAATGCATAGTGTGCCCCTTGCACGTAACACCTGCTTGTGTTATGAAAAATAAATAAATGCATGTGAAAATTAATTGCAAATGGATGCGCTCTGAAAGGCACATATGCCCCTTGCACGTAGCACCTTGTTGGAGGAATAAAGAAATCCTACTATATATATATATTCACATAAATAATCAATAGTAGCAATACATTATCACAATAGGGAAAGATATTTTTTGATGATAGTAGGGAATGTCCAAATGAACTCCAAGTCTTACCTATTGAGGACTACAAAAACTCCACAAAGCACAAATCTAATCGCAATGAGAAACCAACCACTTATTATGAATGTGCAGCATTAAGCATGTAGCGTCAAATATAAATTAATGTGAAAAACATCCAACATATTGAATTAGAGATATCACCGGATGTGGCAAATTCCCACGAAATTGCAAACACAACTTACATATGGATTGTGTGTTTGTGCCCAAGGATAGATAAGCCTGCCAAAATAAACATCAAAGAGTTACAAAGAGGGAAGAGTAATGTTTTAAATTTCGTACCGCACCGGCCGGTACATACCGTACCGGAGCAATAACCGGTACAAAAATGGGGTCTGTTTCGTACCGGCCCAAATTTCGGCCGCACCGGCCATGTGTACCGGCCGGTACGGGTACCGGATTTGAATTTTTTTTTTTTTTTTTTTTTCATTTCTTCCTATTTTTTTTTATCCTAATTTAGACTAGATTATTTACATATATATTAATATATATATATATATAATTGATTCATATATTGAATATTATTTTGAAATATAATTTATATATATTTTTATATATATAATTTTTTTTTATGTATAGACTATTCCGAAACGGTATACGAAACGGTACCGGTACTGAAATATTTCGTTCCAGTGCCTTGATCGGTACGCTCACCGGTACGGTATTCAAAACAATGGGGAAGAGCGTATTGGAGGAAAGATAATAGATAAAACATATAATTGATTTGGATTTTTCAGCAATACATATTAAAGACCAATTAGAAGCAAGAGAAGTATCACAGCCACCACAGTTATTAAAGTAGAATGCATGAACAACTCAAAATTAGCTAATTAACATCAAGATTTTGAAATAAATAAATAAATAAATATGGATGGATACCAAGAAAGGCTAGTATATACTTTTTGGTTTTTTATAGGTAAATAATGCTAGCATATACTTATACAATATTGACGACTTTCTTTATTTTGACAAAATTTGTACTTGCCTTCTTTGCTAGTGTATCTGCTACAGTACTGAGATCCAATATCCTCGGCCATGAAAGATTCACCAAGTATTCAGAGTTAGCAAGCTCACAATCCAAAAATTGAGAAGAAAAAAAGTACACATTGTGAAAAACAGTGGTAGTTTTCAAAGCTTGCTTTTCTTTGAACACACACACACACATATATATATATATATATATATATGTATATATTTAAAGTTAATATATTAATTTTAAGAAGGTTTAAAACCTAGCTAGACCTCAAATTTGTAACAATATGAAAAACTCAATTATTTGATTTGGCATTTAACCATTTTATTTATGGTACTAAAGAACACAATAGTAAGTTTGGTAGAAATGGAATGTACTTGTAAAAAAGTCCTACAACACCAATTCCAATTGCAAGGTAGAGTGTTTTTAGATAGATTTCATATAGTACCAATTATATCAGCAAATTAATTAGGATCCCACAAATTGGGGTAGAAGAGTTGACATTCATCCTTTAAATCACTATTAATTTAGCATATATAATAATACTGTTAGAGATGATATACTATAGACTTTAAATCACATAAATATTATAAGATAAAACAAAATATCAATTTAAGTTTTTTGAAGATAATGGAGGTCTAAGAGTTTTTATGCTTGAGTTAAAAGTGGCTCTTGGCTGGAGAGAGGAAATGAGAAATAGAGGGGGAGAGAGGTCATTGGGAGTTGATCTCATGGTGAATGTTGCAGTGTGGGTGATGCCAGCATAACTTAGGCTTCCCACATTGAGCTGAAAAACTACATTATAAAACATTAATCAATTTATGCTTAAAAAGAAATAGAATGAGACATAATAATCACCATAAAACCAATTAGTCATTAAACAGAACCGATAGTATGGGACGAAAATCCAATTAGTCATTAAAGAGAACCTTCTAAAACCAATTAGAAGGAGTGTCTATCGATTGGGATGAAATTCATATTCGTGGGAACCGACATTCCTGATTCTTGCATCTATAAACTGGTTACAAACAAGGGATTTGCCTAAAAAAACTTCTTATGGTAAATATGAATTTTATTGAACAGGCGAAGTCAGTCTAAAAAGAGCCACTTGCACTCAAAAAAAGCACAACTTGAAATCAAAGCAAAGCATTACCACAAACAATTGGGGATCAAGCCAAACATTGCTGAATTTTTTCACAAAAATCCAGCGATAATTGTGGAGGTGACACGAGTTCATTTCAATTAACTCGGTGGTTCGAAGCTCCGTTGTATCCCTCCTTTTTGCAAACCAAACCTCTAACTTAACATACGTTGTTGATATGAAGAACACTTAATCCTGAAAGAACAAATCTGCCACACACGAAAACAAAATAGAGTATGAGTACACAAGAAAATTCTATGCATAGGAGCGACTTTTATTTTTAAGAAAAAATAAAAAGAAGTTTACCAAGCTCTAAACCTAGGAGATGTGCAAAGATGGATGTGCAGAGATGAAGCAATAGCAATTAAAAAGAAAAAGAGAGAGACTATATGCAAAAATTGGTGGGAAAATTGAAAAACAAAACAAAATTTGAATAGTCAAAGTTTCTTGACCCAGTAACATTCAAACATGTTCATGTGGATCCTTCAGACAAAAATAAGCATTCAAAAATAGATATACTAAGCTGAAGATCCAAAACTAACTACAAAGATTGGCAAAACAAAATATCTATTACACGTAGAGATGAAAATTCATAGTTAAACTAACAAAAATTCAGCAATCACAAATCAACAAGAGAGTAAAGAACTGTGATAGCATAATTTTATCTAACCAAATTTTGTGTGCATGGATGTGTTTGGGTGCAACGCATATATGCAGTTACAATATTGGAGGCAATGAACTGCATAAGCATTTTTTAGCAAGCATGAACATATGATCTAACAGTTCTATGCAAAAAGTATCGCTCATACAATTAGTTTTCTACTTAAGAAATCTGCATTGAAAATATCAGATTAACACCATACAGAAAAAAAAAACCCCCAATTGATACCATACAGAAATCTGTTTGACAAGTACACGAGTGATAAGTTTCCATCAAATTTCATCCAGAAAACTGAACACCGATGCAAGAGAAATACCATCAAATTGAACGCAACGACTCACATTAAAACAACATTTAACCCAAAAGAACTAAAAAAGAAAAAGAAGCAAAAGGACCTATATATCCAATCAATTTAAGACAAATCCAAGGAATTTGTTGCAGCGATGTGTTAGGCTCCGATGGTGGGGAAGAGTAAATTCGTCAAAGAATCAGTGATCATGCAATCACGTGCTTACAAAGGCACCAAATATGATGTCCTGCCATTAGCTTCTATAAATTATCATATCCAATACCAACCAATCTAAATATCATTTCCAATACCAACCAATCTAAATACATGCTCAAAATTCACATAGTTTACAATAACAAAGACGCTAAAGTTCTTGAAATAATTAATACTAATTATTAGTGGTTCAGATATGACGACACGACAGATTGAAAAATCCACAATATCACTTTCTTCATAGACATACAAATTCTTTCTTATTATTTTTATTTTTTTTTCAGAAAAAGCATTTCATTCATCTACAATAAAATTACAACAGTACCTAAAACAAATAAAAAATTTAAAACATTACCAAAGGATTAACATTTGCAAGGTCTGCAAGTTCTCCTGAAAGCCAATAACAACTCATATTTGGTTGTGCCAAATGAATGCAATCACCAGTCGCCTCAGAAGGGCGTGAGAGCCAGTTCTTGCCACTGGATAATTACTCGCCTTCTCTATTAAATCAATGATATATATAAGTTTTAACTATGCAAATGGAGAATCATATTTTTTTTATAAGATATTTGTATAAAATTAGTACAATAGACAGGGAAATTAAAAGTTACCAAATGATGAATAGCTGGATAGCACAATTATATGATCAGATAAATATAATTCCTAAATTCTAAGAACCACATGAGAAGATATAATCACATGTTCACTTCCCAGACAATAACAAGCATTCATTTGTTTTTCGTTTTTATTGGAAAGCAAGGCAAATAGATTTACCTTCAACCTTACTTGAATAATTATTTATCTCATCCAAATAAATTGTATCATTAAAAAATATAATGAATCATACCAATAATTCAAGAACAATAAATTAAAATAAAAAATGGTATCCCTAAAACCAACAATTAATATATCACCATTTCTGAAATTAAATAAACCAAACTATTTTCAAAGATAAAACAATATATAATCAGAAAATAATATATCATCAGCACGTACAGGGCGTGACAAAAACAACCCTCATGGAGACAAATATCACGCTGTGGAACAATAAAAACAACTGGATGCAGCAAACACAACTAAGAAAAAGAAATTCGACACTTAAATCAAATAATATAAACGAGAAACAAAAGATAGAAAACTCTAGAATCAGATGTCTAAAAAAAAGTAAATAACAAACTTGGAGAGGATCTGAGGTTGACAATGTAAAGAAGGGGGTTTTTTCTGGATGATGAAATGCTGTTCACCGCAAGATCAATTGGAAGAGGGAAGATCGGCATTGTGATCTGAGAATTTGGGTTGAAGATCGGCACGAAGATCGACTAGGAGAGGGAGAAGTTAGGCTTTGGGGTGAAAATCGGTGTGAGGTTCTTTAACAGTTCCAGATTCTGGTCTTTCTACTGCCTTGCCGTGGTTCCTGCTCGGGGGGTTGTGGCCGGTAGTGAGGCTTAGATGGTGCGGGCGGATGGAGAGGGAGAAAATAGATGTGAGGGTTTGTGTATTTTGAGAGAGAATTCCGAGTGGGTGAGTTTTGTGTTATGGCCGAAATCGAGATGGTCATTTTACTGTAGGTATCTTGAAAGGGCATTTTAAGCATAAATGAGGGGCTGCCGTGTGAAGTTGAAGGGTAAATATGGAAATATGAATGTTAAACAAGACTTACTGTTTATTAAGAGATATGCTCTTTTTAAGTATAAAGATATCCTGACAAAAACAAAATTAAAAACAAAAACAAAAATAAAATGGTGAAAATAAATACTGGCGAAAAAGTAATAAATTGCAATCGATCAACGGTGTGAGGCAATTTTTGGCGACAACCTAGATATTTTCAGCCTCTTTTCGGGTAGGGATGGGTTGGAGTTTAGGCTTGGACCATCTCCTCCCTTTTTCCTTTTACTTTTCAATTTTTTTTGCCTTTCTTTTTCTTGTTCGATGTGTTTCTCTTTTTGGTTTTTCTTTTTTGAGCCAACTTGTACTGATCTTTTGTTCTTCGATGACTTTAGGGCTTTACACCGGCTCTGATCGTGCGCGTCGCACACATTTTCCTATGGCGCATGTTGTACACTCTCCACCGCCTCCAAGGACCCTTTTGTTGGTGATTTGGCACGATATTTGTCTCTTTTCTATATTTTTGCTTTCCCTAACTAGCGATCAAAAAAATGGGGATGTGATAATCTCATTCGGTCAGAACAAATTAACAAATTACGATGCACCCTTCTCGACTACGATTTTTAGTTGTAATTTTATAGTCTGTTTTTTTATATTATGTCAAAATCATCTTTGAGTAACTTTCTTTTTACGAAAATTGGGCTTAAGCTAATTTATTGACAAAATAGCCTATTTTTTTATTTTAGTGCAACTTTTATTTATTTTGAAATAATTCTTAAGGAATCTCATCTTATACCTTCGTAATTTATCAATGAGAAAAAAAAAAATCAACGGTGTGAGGCAGAAGTAAACCGAGCCACGTTTTGGAAGTATGTGACGCATGCAAAAAAGTTGGCAGATCGGCATACACGTGGCTCAAGTTTTGTGACGTTACTGGCATATGTCCTCGACCAGCCAGAAGTAGAGCAAACAAACGGGTGAAAACAAAACAACGGCATCAACCATTCACACGTGTATCTGAACACCCTTTCACTCGTTCAAACTCCAACCTTTGACTTTATTAATTTATGCGCTGTTGTTTCCTTTTTATATATTAAACAAAAAGGCAAGAGTGTGGGGGCTGCCGGATGTGGAGTCGGTAGATCGTAGACTTGGGGGGCGTTTTCCAACCGTGAAATCGGTGGTCCATTAAAAACTTGCGCACTTTTATAAAAAATTTGCACACTTTTAAATGGGACTTTATTATTTAAAAGTAATTTTTTTTAAATAAACATTTTTTTTGAAAAGTTTACATAAAAAATACACGCCCTAAATTATTACAAAGTATTTTTCAAAAATTAAGAAAACTAATGAAAATATTCTCTCGTATAGAATTATATTAGTTGTGGAGATTCTTAGGTCTCGTTTAATTTTAAAAATGAGATAAATTGAGATAAATTTAATTTATTTTTTAATATTATTATTATTTTAAAATTTAAAAAAGTTAAATTGAGATTTAAAAAATGTGTATATAAATTTGTATTTTATATAAAAAATTAAAAAAATATAATAATAAAATAAAGATGATTTGAAAAGAATTTTGAATCTAAATCGAACCTTCTTCATGCTTTTTCAATTATACAATTGTCAATTTCTATTATAAATTTAATATATATAGTGAGAGTGACTTTTTATATTACGATTCCAATAGTCAATGTTTTGCATCTCACATTGTCAAAGCAAAATTGGGACTCAATGATGACAACGGAAATTGCAAATCAAGAGACAGATAATCTATTAATATACCAAGAAAATCATATGAATTTCTTGGATAAATAATTAATCATCAATCATATGTTTATTAACAAATATATATATATATATATATATATTTATATATATATATTTATTTATATATATAGGAGGGTGAGGGTGAGGGTGAGGGTGGGAAGAAGCACGAAACAAATAAACCAGAATTTTACCTAAACCACTTTCTCGATCAAATTGATCTACCAACTACGACCCATGCCAGGGCCAGCAATTTCGCTGCACTTAATTTCCCTCTGATTGGCTGCGTTCCGCAATTATTTGACTTTTGTTTTTTTTTTTTTTTTTTTTAAAAAAATACCTCTGCACACACAAAATATTTAAAAAATTAAATAAAACTTATAGAAAGTTCAAACTTCATATACAAACCATAATTTTCTTTCCTTCTTGAAATATGGAATTGTATATTTAAATTTTAAATATTTTATTTATTTTTTTATTTAGTGCCAACTTATAAAACTTGATCGTTTATGTTTTTCTGTGGAATAAAGTAATTGTTTTCTTGTAGATTTTAAACACGTCACAATTACATAAAATGAAACATTAAAAAAGAATTGTTACAAAAGTCATTCAAAGTTATACTATTTAAAAGTGTAATATAGTATTGTTACTTTCAATTTATTATATTTATAAGAAATTAAAAATAACAATATTCTTTACATAGGCTGATTTGACAAGGTTTTAAATAAGTAATGCGTGTGCTGTATCAACAAATAAGTTTGAATATATTATATGATTAATTTTTACTCTCACAAACACAAACGGAATTATGAGAATTATGACGGTAGGAGTTTAATTTTTTAATTTTTTTTTTATATATAATTAACAACAGGTGTTTTTATAATATAGTAATTTTTAAAAATATTTAAAAGTGATAAAAAATATAACAAAATAAAGCAAAAGATAAAAAAAAGATGTTTAATTAGGCGGGAACTTAATTGGGACCCGCTGTTTGTAAGTATAGAACCACTCATATATTATTATATCTACTATAATTTTTAATTTTGTAACATATCACCTAGTATGATAAAAATACATCGGACTGTTTGGTTGTCTAGTATAAGACACTTGTGTTTCGTATCAGTTAAAATATCGACTAGTGCCAGCTGATATATGTATTTTGGCCGTACTGAATTTTAGTCTTTTATTTTTTCATTTCTTGTTTTTCTTAATCTTAATTCAGACTAAATTATATATATATATATTATATTTATACATTAATTATTATTTTAAAACATAATTTATTTTAAAATATTTTATTTCAATATCGAACCTATATGCTAACCGATACCATATTCAAAAACTCTGTCTCCACATGAGTTATACAAAATTATGTTTCTTGAACTGATAGATCAAACTGTATAATAATTTCGCGAGTCAGTTAATTTACTTTTATAAAATTGTGTAGATCTAACACTTAACTTCATATTCAACGTTGTATACAAATATATTGATAATTGTGATTTTTCTAAGCATAGATTTAGGTCTGATTTAAATTAGGAGATGAAATGAATTAAGATGAATTTATTTTATTTTTTAATATTATTATTTTTATATTAAAAAAAGTTGAATTAAAATTTAAAAAATGTGTATTATAATTTAAAATATTTATATTAAAAATTATATTTTATATAAAAATTTTAAAAATTATAATAATAAATTTAAAATGAGTCAAGATAACCGTCTATTTACAAATCCAAATCTGATGCACAAGTTTGGAGCTTCAATTTAAAATAATATGAGAATTCAAGTAAATAAAAATGGATAGTCTATAATTTTAGAATTTCAAGACATTTTATTCCGCTTCTTTTACAACAATTCAATGGATTTATTTAATATTTATTTTATTATATTATTAATAGAAGATCACATTAATACAGTAGGAGACTGAGACGAAAGAGGATGAAACGATTATTTGGCAGGAAGGAAGAAATGGCATAGGTGCCATTTGAGAAGAATTCTTCGCCGCCATGCCAAGTCGCCAAATCCCTCCTCCTACTCTTTCTCCATCCCAATCGCCATCTCCGCCCATTCCCTCAGCGACCCAATCCCTTGTCGCCGCCTTCTCCATCCTCTCTATCCTTGTATTTCTCTTTCGCAAGATCATCTCCCGCAAGCGCGCCACCGCCACCGCCCCCTCTGACTCCCGTCCCCTTCCCCATCGCTTCTCCTACTCCGTCCTCCGCCGTGCTACCAACTCCTTCTCCCACCGCCTCGGCCAGGGTGGTTTCGGCCCCGTCTTCTCCGGCTCCCTTAATGGCAGCCCTCCCGTCCCCATCGCCGTCAAGGTCATGGATTCTGGCTCCCTCCAGGGCGAGCGCGAGTTCCACAACGAGCTCTTCTTTGCATCCAAGCTCCACTCCCCTCACATCGTCTCTGTCCTCGGCTTCTCTTCCGACCGCAAACGACGCCGTATGCTCCTCGTCTACGAGCTCATGCAGAACGGCAATCTCCAGGACGCGCTTCTTCGCGCCAAACGGCCCCCCGAGCTTATGGATTGGAAGAGGCGGCTCTCTGTCGCTCTTGATATAGCCAGAGGGCTAGAGTATCTACACGGTTTGGATCCGCCCGTGATTCATGGCGATATTAAGCCTAGTAATATTCTGCTGGACCAGCATTTTTCCGCCAAGATTGGGGATTTCGGACTTACCCGACTGAAATCAGAGAATCAAATTGCGATGGACGTAGACGATGGTCGTGGATTAGAGGTGAAGAAGGAGGGTCATGGTGGAGGTGGAGTAGAGGATTGCGGATCAGTGGTTGAGGAGACCGAGAGCGTGATTACTAATTTTGAGGATTTCAACGGAGGTTTGGTTCAGTCACCGTCGCCATCACCGGAGACTTTATTTCCGGAGACGGTTGTGGCGCCGGTATCGCCGAGTGTTTCTGAGGGGAATTTCGATAAACGTAGTGTTGAAAGTGGTAAAGAGTTGGTTGATATTGGTGGAAAGAGGACCGGTAAAGGGATAAAGAGTGGTTCGGGCAGAGACTGGTGGTGGAAGCAAGAGAAGGGGGAGGTGGAGATTAAGAACGACTATGTGATGGAGTGGATTGGGACGGAGATAAATAAACAGAGGCCGGCGAGCGATTGGATTGGTGCTTCTTCCGGTAGTGGAGCAATAGCGAAGTCGGAGAAGAAGAAGAAGAACCGGAGGCGCTTGGAGTGGTGGGAGTCGATGGATGAGGAGAAGAACGCGAAAAATTCAAAGCGGAGGCCGGCGAGGGAGTGGTGGAAGGAAGAGTATTCCGAAGAATTAGCTAGGAAGAAGAAGAAGAAGAGCAGCAGCAGCAGCAAGAAGAAAAAGAAGCAAATGGGGGTGAGTAGCGATGATAATGGTGATGACTGGTGGCCGAGGGACGAGAGTTTGCATGCTGAGAGAAAGAAGAGAGTGAGAAGCCAGAGTCAGAGCAGTCGGGGTAGTATCGATAGGTGGTTGGATGGACTGAGCGGAGAGTTACGGAGAGCTCGCCGGAATAGTCACGATTATTCGTTTAGTGGGGAAATTGCCAAGAGTGGTGGTCTTAGTAGTACTCCTAGTATGAGGGGAACTGTTTGTTACGTTGCCCCTGAGTATGGCATGGGTGAGGATATCTCGGAGAAGTGTGATGTTTATAGCTATGGTGTCGTATTGCTCGTTCTGATTTCTGGGCGCCGCCCACTTCAGCTGATGAATACGCCCATTTCGGAGTTCCAGCGCGCCAATCTTTTGTCTTGGGCGCGTCAACTTGCCCGCGCCGGAAAGCTTCTTGATTTGGTTGATAAGTCGGTTCAGTTTTTGGATCGAGAAGAAGCTCTCCTTTGCATCACGGTTGCGTTGCTTTGTTTGCAGAAGAGGCCTGCTCGCCGGCCTTCCATGAAAGAGGTTGTCGGGATGCTGACTGGCCAGTCAGAACGGCCCCAACTACCAGCTGAATTATCCCCCTCAACACCATCCCGCTTTCCTTACAAGTCACATAAGATTATACGGTGAGTTTTTTAATGTTCGGTACGAATTTTCATTAACAGTAGTATACTGCTGTAGATAGTTGGTTCATCATTCTTTGTGCCTGTGGATGAGAGGAGTGAAAAGATTGAAATGGGATTTTAGTTTCTTTTATTTGCCCTCAGTTTTTATACGTCTATGGCCCTGGCCCTACGAATCCAAAACTTATCTGAACTTTCTGTATAGTTCATAAGCAAATCAAAACACCGACCCCACTCGCTTTCCTCTTTACACTTGGGTTTTAGGAATGCCATGAGTAACTGGATTAGCTTTTTCTTTTATGAATATCATGCCCCGTGCTTTGGCCTTGAGTCTATCTTTGTGTATTCATTCATTAGATCCCTTGGAATCCATCTTGCCTTTCATCCTCATTTGATTTTGGTGTCCTTACATCCAAAAGAAAAAAGAAAAAAGAAAAACATCATTTGAGAAATTATGGCCTGGGTATTTGTCCTGTACTGTTCCCTACTTTGGGACAAATGGCCTTTTCACCAATGTAACTTTATTCCTTGTTCGAAAGGGAATGATGTTAAGATCTTTCAATTGATTTTTTTTTTTTTTTGGCTATGTAGATATAAAAGATTTAACCATCCCACACGGATGATAGTGGTGCGTGCTAACAGGGTAAAAGTAATTGAGAATGTGTTTTGGTTTCGGTCTTTGTTTCTGCAACTTATAAAAAAAAGTATTGGTTAAGGATCAGTTAAACATTGAAGTAAATACTTAAGTCAAATTCTGTAAACCATAAATTCCTGAAAGAGTTGAGAGAAACTGTTAAGCACTGGCATTACTGTATTGCGACTTATAATCTTTGGTGCTTGCCCATGTCCTATTTCAATAGTTCTGCTACTTCCTGTCATCAAGGAGAAGGCATGTGATCATCTCTTTTTATGGAGTTTGGAGGGTTTACTGATAGAAATTATAATTCCCAAACTTTGAGACATGCTTTGAGTTGTTAGTATGGGAAATATAGAATGTCCATCATTAACATGATTCGTGGTTGAGACTTGGTGATATACTTTTGGGTCCTTGTAGCTTTTAGAGACAACAAAAAGGGATTCTCCATTTAAATCACTAAACATTGAAAATATGTGGTTTCTCCAAAAGAACACGTACGAGGCGATGATAAAATTAGTTTTATTTGATTCCATAAATGTCCTCCTTTACCCTCCAGCTCCGTTGAGGCTAAATTAATGGAGCTCACACGTGTTCTGCACCTAATTCTATCCAATTTCTATTGAAAAGGGCGGCCAGCCATACGATATTGCAGAGGGACTCGGCTCTACAGCGTGGTAGGTGATGTTTCTTATAAAAAAAGAGATGCTGCGAGTCATTTCTCTGGATTTCTATTAAATATCCAATCAACTGAAGAGGGGTTTATTTAGCATTTTTACACACCTCTCCCGTCGTGTGTTTTCCGAGTCATAAAAAGTTGAAGGTGTGTGGTCGGACTCGGACGGACCCACAAGGAAAATAAAGATTAAAAATGGATTTGAAATGAGGAGGGGAAGGTTTTGACGACTGGTTCTCGACTGCTATTTTTCCTTGCAATTTCTTCATACTACAAAAGTGATAAATGAAGACTCCATTATTCTAACAAATGTTGACTTTCGAACTTGAGTTTTTGTAATTTTGTATCCTATTCCTGTATACAACATAATCACTTCTTTTTTTTTTTTTTAAAGTTAAGAGACTTGCACTCTTAAAAACAGTTTATGCATTATTCCAATTAAAGAGGCCGGAAAAAGCAACATGGTCGTCAACCATGGACCACGCCCGATTTAAAGGACTAACAATTTTTCTTTCGAAATTAAGGATAACAAATAAAGAGCGGTGCTATTTAAAGTTGTAAGTTACACGCTTAAATCATCTTAAAATCAACTTCTCATATATTTTTTCAATTTTCTTATTCATATTTTTTTTTATCATTATAAACTATTTTTAAAAAATATAAAAAAATTGATATATTAATAATCAATTTCTTAATTATTAAAAAAAAAAAACTAAAATACATGAAGAATCAAAATAAGGTGATAAAATAAAGGGTCAAAGTAGAATTCTTAAAAAATAAATTAGTAAAAAGAAAGAGGGTACTATCACGTACGAAATAAAGGAAAATGCTATTTACACATGGGGTGGGGTACCTCTGGCGTACATATCCATCCACATATAAAAGTTAAATAGCATGCTTCAAACTTTCGATCAAATGAATAAAAGTAAAAGATCTGAAACATTATTTCACACCAGTTAATAAAAAAAATACCACGTATGAATTCTAAGGAGAAGTAAAATGAACGAGTATGCATCGAATCACTTCCCTCGAATTACCTCCCTCTTCTTCTTTCTCTTGTCTCCCTCTCCCTCTCCCTCTCCCTTCTGCGTTCATCTCCAGTCAACTTCAAGATTACGAGAACTTATCCTTCCAAAGGGATCCGATTTCATAAGACTATTAGACGGTCTCTGACTCTCTATTCTTAAGGAAACATGATCGTCCAGTACATGGCACATGGTCAATTAAGGAGAACTTCAAGGAAATGTATAGAAACTTGGATGAAGATGCATAAGGTAGGATTTAACTCGTCCCAGCTTTACTTCTCAAAATGTGAAAGAAGTTGAGTCTTGGATCGAGGGATTTTGAGGGTATTTTTTGATTCTTATGTCCAGCTTTGACGATTGATTTTTTTTTTTTTTAATAAAAAAAGTCTGCTAGCCATTAGCAAATATCGGGCTACACTTTTCGATCTCCAGAAAAGCTTTTCATTTGATCAAGTAGAGAAAATGTACAAAATCAATTTGCTTGTTTCATAAATTCTACTCTGCAATCAATACGCTTGTTTAAAAAAAGAGTTGTTTAGTTCATAAACCTAGATATGATAACAGAGGATGTAAATAAAATTTGTTTGTGAAGTGGAAAAATTTATGGGGCTGAAATTTGTTAGGCTTCACCTAGAGAGAAGGCCTACATAGGCATGAAGAGAGCATCAAATGAAAAGCTTTCTGGAGAACGAAGAGGGCTAGGACTTCGTGTCACGGACTTAGAAATTCTTCACACGTCCCGTGCGGCCTTAGGAAGTTTTGTCCCGGACAAAGCTCCCAAGTAAGCCTTCTAAGCGACTCAAGACAAAAGAGAACAAATCTAGAGAGAGAGAGAGAGTAGAGAGAGAAGCTCTAGAGAACTTGTTACTCTTATTGCTTGGTGATTTACACAAATGAGACTCCCTCTATTTATAGGGAACTCTAGGTACAAAGAATGGCTAGGATTGTGACAAGTGTCACAATCTTAAGGGTAAAGAACCATTCTAATGTTTTCTATACAACTCTACAACAATCTACTACATTCTAGAATAGTCTACAAGGGACTAGGAGACTTTAGAAGGTGGTAGATTTCTCTAGAAAAATCTAGGTGGTGACATTCTCCCCCACCTAACTTCGCGACGTCCTCGACGCGGTGCCTTCATGGAACCTTCGGATTTGATCTTCAAACTGCCACAACGACTCCTTAGGTTCCCAGGTCGTCTCACTTGCGGGCAATCCCTTCTACTTGATCAAGTATTCTTGGTGTGGCTTGTGACCCCTTCGTCTGACTTCCCGATCCGCCAAGATTTCTTCTACTTCCGTATCAAAAGTGGTAGCTATGCCCAATGGAGCCCGCTTAGACTCTCCCTGTGTTGGCTCTTCATCATCACCATGATAAGGCTTTAAACAGCTTACATGAAAGACAGGATGAAGCTTGAATTTAGGGGGTAAGTCTAGTTTGTAGGAGACCTTCCCTATTTTCTTGATGATTGGGAATGGTCTTTCGTATCGCCGCACAAGTGTCTTGTGCAGTTTTCTTGTAAACTTGTGTTGGCTTGACAAGATCTTTACCATCACCAAGTCTCATTTGAGATTGTAATGGGACAACAACCACTCACTCCTTAATCGTTGGAGACGAGCTATGAGGGGAACTGCCCAACAGCCTTCAAGGTTGCCAAATCTTGGAACGAACAGCTGGATGTGATGGTTTTCCCCTCCTTAGCCAAGTTCATCAAGTTCTTAGCTAGGGGGTCATGCTCCAAGCCTTCACGGATCATTCCTAGTGTCTCTCCTTGTACACTAGTGATGTGGGCCAGCTCACCCTTTCTACTAAGGGCGTCAGCAACGACGTTGGCCTTGCCAGGTTTGTAGTCCAAGATGTAGTCAAATTCTGCCAAGAAGTCTTGCCACCTGGCTTGCTTTGGGCTCAGTTTCTTCTGACTTTGGAAGTAACTAGTGGTAATATTGTCGGTCTTGACTACGAACCGAGAGCCAAGCAAATAGTGTACCGTGTATCGCCTTTCGGTGTCATTGAGCTTGCGGCTTTCGTATGCAATAGGGTGTCCTTCTTGCATAAGAACTCCCCCAATGGCGAAGTCCGAAGCATCCGATTGCACCTCAAAAGGCTTGGTGCAGTCTGGTAGGGCTAAGACCGGTTCCTCCATGATGGCGGTCTTCAGATCATCAAAGGCTTCCTGACACTTTGACGTCCACTCCCATGTCCTGTTCTTCTTGAGCAAGTCAGTGAGGGAAGATGCTCTTGTAGAGTATCCCTTTATAAATCTTCTATAGTAGTTGACTAGCCCAAGGAAAGACCGAAGTTCGGTAACCTTGGTGGGAGGATCCCACTCCTTGATGGCCTGCACTTTCCCCTCCTCCATGCTGAGTTTTTCCCCTTGGATCTTGTGGCCAAGGAAATGGACTTCGTTTAGTGCAAACGAGCACTTCTCCTTCTTGACATAGAGTTGGTTTTCCCTTAAGACACGGAAAACAACCTTTAGATGCTCTATATGCTCCTCGAGGGTAGAACTATAGATGACGATGTCATCTAGATAGACCACCACGAATTGATCGAGATAGGGGTGGAAGATCTTGTTCATGAGGGTGCAGAAGGTGGCTGGAGCGTTTGTGAGGCCAAAGGGCATCACTAAGAACTCATATGCTCCATATCGAGCCACACAAGTCGTCTTGGATTCGTCTCCTTCGGCGATCCTCACTTGATAGTAACCCGATCTCAGATCAAGTTTAGAGAAGTACTTTGCATGACCTAGTTGATCAAACAAGTCACCAATCAAAGGAATAGGGTACTTGTTTTTAATGGTTACCTTATTTAGAGCCCGATAGTCGATGCATAGCCGCAAAGACCCATAATGCTTCCATTGGAACAACACCGGTGCCCCATATGGTGCCTTGGAGGGTTGAATGAATCGGGCATCAAGCAGCTCCTTAAGTTGTCTCCTTAGTTCTTCAAGCTCTGGAGGCGACATGCGATAAGGCGCCTTTACGGGTGGTTTGGCACCAGGTTCTAGCTCAATCAGATGATCCACCTCTCTCCTTGGTAGTAGTTGCTTGGGCAACTGTGGTGGCATGACATCCTCATAATCGTTGAGGACCTCTTAGATCTCCTTAGGTGGAGGGGAGGATATCTTTACTTCACCTTCCTCCAATAAAGCTAAGTAAGACATCTCTCCTTTCTTCCAACCCTTCTTGAATTGCATGGCAGACAAGAGTTGGGTGGTGTTTGGCTCAGATACGGTGGGTATCATGCAAGGACCACCTTCTAAGATACACACCGAATTGTAGTGGGGAAGAGACACTACGTTGAACTGTCTCAAGAATTCCATCCCCAACACCACGTTGAAGTCGTCCATGGGTGCGACGGAAAAGTCCACTTTCCCCTTCCATGTGCCAAGTTGTAGCTCTACGCCATGAGCTACACCATCAAGGGGTCTGGCTTCAGAATTCACAGTCTTCAGCCATCCTTGACCCTTCTTGAGAGGAATGCATAGCCGTGTGGCCTCTTCCTTCTTGATGAAGTTGTGAGAAGCCCTTGAGTCGACCATGGCATGGGTCTTCTTCCCGTTGACGATCACCTCGACAAACATCAAAGACCCATCCTTGGTGTTTGTCTTGAGTGAGTTGAGAAGTTGCAAACACCCCATGTGCGACTTCTCGTAAACTTCTTTTTCCTCCAGCATGGCATTTAGAGCCTTCCTCTTAGGACAATCTCTAGCCTAGTGTGGTCCATCACAAAGGAAGCAAGCATCCTTTGGCTTCTTGTCTTTGGAGTGGTTTTTCTTGCTTTCCCTCGATGTCGAGGGCCTGTCTCCACGCTCTTTGTACTGTGGGGGCTTGGACTCCTTTGCTCCCCCACCTTTGTTGTAGTTATCCTTCGAAGACTTGGGCTTTGAAGAGTTATCACTCTTGTGATACTCAAACTCTTCTAAGGTTTCAGCTACGGTTAAGGCGGTGGAGATGTCGTTGACCCCACGACGCTTGAGCTCTTGAGCCACCCATGACTTGAGGCCATCGAGGAAGTTGAAGAGAAGATCTTCTTCGCTCATGTTCGTGATTTGAAGCATGAGAGCAGAGAATTCTTCAACATAACTGCGGATAGAAGAAGTGTGTTTCAACTCCTTCATTTTCTTCCGCGCATATAAGGCCACGTTCTCGGGATAGAATTGCCTCTTGAGTTCATGTTTGAACTCTTCCCATGAGTTGGTGGTACAAGTACCCTTCTCTATCTCACTATGCTTACGACGCCACCAAGTACCAGCAAGATTAGTGAGGTAGAGAGAAGAAGTACGTACCTTTATATGCTCGTCTTGCATGTTTAACGCTTCGAAGTAGCGTTCCATATGCCACAGGTAATTGTCGAGTTCTTTGGCATCCCGCTTGCCGTCGAACTCCTTCGGTTTGGGGGTATCTACTCGTGGTGTAGCCACCATTCCTCCTCCGATGGTGCCCCCATTGACCACAGCTCGCTTGCACATGGCCCAATCTGCCCTGGTCTCCTCCAGACCGACGCGATGTTCCTCCATTTGCTCCTAGAGTTTAGTTAGTTCCCCCAAGACCCGGTCTTGGAAGGCAACGTTCTCAACACGTTGTGCTTCGAGGGTGGGGTTGATGGTGCTCAGAATGGACTCTTTGAGCGATTCGGATTGGCCCTCCAATCCTAGCTCTTCCAAACTTTGCTCCACGATGTCAAGACGATCCTTAACATCCGCCACAGCTACCTCGACTCTGGTCACGGTGTTGTCAAGGGTGCTCACCTCCCTGTGAGACTGATCTCATTCTTCCATCTTGGCTAATATCTTGGCCATGGTCTTCTCGATGCTATCGAGGCGAGACTCCACGGACGAGGTCGACTCCTTCGACCTCTTACTCTTTCGTGGTTCCTGGTTCTCCATGGTGACCACACTTGGTTCCGCCATCCCAAGCTCGAGGCTCTGATACCAACTGTCACGGACTTAAAAATTCTTCACACGTTCCGTACGGCCTTAGGAGGTTTTGTCCAGGACAAAACTCCCAAGTAAGCCTTCTAAGCGACTCAAGACAAGAGAGAACAAATCTAGAGAGAGAGAGAGAGTAGAGAGAGAAGCTCTAGAGAACTTGTTACTCTTATTACTTGGTGATTTACACAAATGAGACTCCCACTATTTATAGGGAACTCTAGGTACAAAAAATGGCTAGGATTGTGACAAGTGTTACAATCTTAAGGGTAAAGAACCATTCTAAGATTTTCTATACAACTCTACAACAATTTACTACATTTTAAAATAGTCTACAAGGGACTAGGAGACTCTAGAAGGTGGTAGATTTCTCTAGAAAAATCCAGGTGGTGACATTCGACTCCGTTGAACACAAATGAGAAAAAGGAGAGAAATAAGAAAGGAAAGTGATTCAGTGCATGCACCTTTATTTCACTTCTCCTTGGAATGCCTACGTGGCATTATTTTATTGGACTGTGTGAAACAATTTTTCACACCCATCCGATTTGAAGTTTTTTCCAAAAGTTAAATAGCGTGTTTCAAACTTTCGATCAAATGAATGAAAGTAAGGCTAAATGACGAAAACGGAGAACCATTTTAGTAACCTGTAGAACGATGAAGATGAACATGAAAGTGAGGAACCACGAAGCCCTCAGATACATGGGTTCTGCTTTCCTTCTTTTCTTCTCCCTTTTTTTTTCTTCTTGAAGCTATTTATTTTCTTTTTTCTTGGTGGACACCATCAACACGGGAGTCTCACATTTGAGTCCAAGGATTCTGCATCGAATTTTGAACAATGATGTTTATCCATATATTTTGGTTATTCTCCCTCCAAATTACTTAATTCGAAATGAATTATTCATTGATATTAATAATTTAACTTCAAATAACCCAATCATCAACAATAAGCAACTCCCATAACTAGATAAAAAAGGAGTCAATGAATGATTTATTCAAAACCATACCTTCATAGCAATGAAGGTTCCATTATGACACTGCCCTCCATGAAAGGTTCTTACAAAAAGAAATATCATTTCATTACAACAAGCCAAAGATAGACATAAGGAAACAAAAAACCACATAAAACAAAAGAATAGAGAATGCTCATGGTCTCATACCCATGACGGGACTGTTTCGTTCAAAAATCGGACTCTTTTTTTTTAAAATTGGACTCTTTCTTTCAGAAACCAACCATTGGTACAGATGGGGGTTTGACGGCATATTGGGCTTATTTCTCTGACGTTACAATTGGGGTTCGACGGCGCGATGGAGCTTATCTCTTTGATGGTAGATGAGGCTTATATCTTTGCTGGTTTAGTGTATAAACTCGCCAATACTCGCACACGTTACTGACGGCACGTTGGGGCTTTGAACCTCGACGGCACCAAACGTCGGGTAGAGGGATTCGACGACACCCAACGAAATTGATTCTGCTTGTTTTTGAAACTGGGTTGCTGAAGTTCATTTTGTTTTTTTTTTTTTAGTAATATTGAATGATGTCGTACCACGTCAGCCGATTACCCAAACGGTACCCCACGGCATGTATCCCTAGTAGTGCCCCAAAATAAATCTCCCAACTTTAATAGGGCCGGATATTTAGGCGTTTAAATTTAGTGGTGAGTTAGAACATTGGTATTAAATTGGCTAAGAGTTTTCTTCAAAAAAGTATAAATTTACATATATATCAAAAATTTTTAGTTATATTTGATCAAGAGTGGAGAAAAAAAAAGTACAAAAATAGAATAAAAGTACTCTTACTTTTCAAAAGTGAATAGAAAATTTAAAGTATTCTTTAAATATGACTAAAATTTTTTAATATGTGTGTAAATTTGTAATTTTTTAAAGAAAATTCTTAGCCAATGCAATGCTAATGCTCTTAAATATAGGTCGGCACTGCAAGCTACCATCCTTTTTCTATTTGGTTTTTTCAATTGGGCTTGGCCCAGGAAAGATTACCATAAAATACGTCGTACCTATTTAATTTAGGAAGCTGTAAATTGTCTTCATTTCCGGAAGACATGGTTAGGTGCAGTGTCAAGTATCCATTATAAGTACATCCTAGCTGCAGGAGTACATTGATAATGCAAAATTGAACCAAAAAAATGCATGCATGAATGCATGCAGCGCACACTAATGCGTACATGTCATGAGATCATATATAATTCCCATAGAACAGCTCCTCGTCTTTTGTTTTGTTTTGTTTTGTTTTGTCACAGTACCCTTGTCCTTGTATTGTTTTAATTCTCAAAATCACATTAAAATATAGTGCGAAGTATAAGAGAAGGAGATCCAAGAGAGAGGTCCCAAAGGAGATCAGTGGGAAGTCCCAAATAATTAGAAGTCTGATTACAGTAATTGCAATGCTTAAAAGAAAAGTACTGTATAAGATAAAATGGCCGGCGACAACCAAAGGTCTGAATCTATATTGTCATTCGAAGCTGGCTGGAAGGGATTGTGTTTAATTTGTTTAAATTGATAAAGGTACTGGAAAAACTGCATGCATGCCTGTTAGATAAAAATATTTGCATGGCGTGCTTGTAAGGATGGATTGCCTACAAAAGTAAATCTAGTGAACAAGCATGTATTCATGACACAGGGCTGTTTGCAGTTTTTGAATGCTGATCAAAGGGAGGGTATCCATCATGCATGCTTTGGTTAGTTGTGTGCAGCTACGACTGTGGCATATCCCAGATTTGGTTATTGACAAAAGAATGGATGTGTTTGATGTTGCCTTGAATATATCATAGGTGAAGCAAAATAATTTGATAGTTTTGTCTGTATTTTTTGCTATGGCTTGGGAATATTTTTGGTATAGGAGAAATAAGTATGTTCATGACCAGGAGTTGCTTAGTCCTTCTCAGGTTGTTGATAATTAATGCTGTTACTCTTTTTAGAAGCCACAAAGCAGTATAGAAGATGTCTAAAGTGAAGCTGAGAAGTTACTATAGATGGAAGCCCCCTCAAATATCAGATGTGTTGAAGCTGAATGTAGATGGTGCAACTTCTTTTTTAGAGTGTGGCAAACAGGTACTGGGGCTATTTTGAGAGATGGCTCGAGGGAAGGTGTTAATGACTACAAGTAAGGCAGAGGGGGAAGTGTCTGAACCAGAGACTATAGAGCTTTTAGCAATCTCTCGTACGTGGTTTACAGCTTTGTGCAAGTATAGGGACTTCAAAGATTGTGGTGGATGCTTATTGGTTATTGAGGCACTACAGTGGGAAAGTATGACTAATTCTATGCTTGGAGCCTTTATACTTGGATTAACAACTCTCACAATGTTTTGGGGAGTTCATGTTTATGGGGAAGCCAATATGCTGCTCATTCTCTTACCAAGTATGTTAGGAATGTTGACAGTAGCAACATGTGGTGGGATTGTATTCCAAACTTTTAATCTCAAGTTCTTTGGCTTGATTTCGTCTGTAATGTATTTGATTAATGAAGTTATGTTATATATGTATATATAAAAGAAACTCATTTGCAACAGCAATAATTACCCTCTACATGATAATCAACTTTTTCAAAAACACTTTTGCGGAAAAATTTGCCACTTTCCATCATATATCACAAAAACTGTTAAAATGAACAAAGTGCAAAAATTTTAATTACCAAATTAGTTAATGCAAATTCCCTACTTGTTTCAAAAGTTTAAATTTTTGAGATAAGTGGTGATTCCATATAATATCAAAGTCCTAAGTTCAAATTTTGATAATACACTCAATCATATTTAATTAAATATTCTATTTGTTGGGCCTATTCATTAAGGAGAAGTCTAACCCACAAGTGAGAAAAAGTTTTAAGATATAAAATAATAAAATCTATCTATTCTTATCATCTTAAATTTTTGAGATAAATGGTGATTACACAACTACTACTAATCTACCTTGTTATCTGTTAATATTGTGTTACATATATCATCTATTTGTATATGCTCATTAACCTTAATTAATGCATGTCTAGAAATCGATAATGGTGTTATTTAGCATTTGGTGATAGTACTTAATTAAAAGATCATTGCAGTGTATTAATTTCGATAACTTAGGATGTCCATTTCAAAATGCATACATGTTGGGAAAAAATTCTTATTTTCTCAAAATAACAAAAAACGACTAATTTATAAGCATAGCTTTTGATACTGGAAAAGAAAAAAAATGGAAAGGATGGACTTTGAAGGGACTTTCTAGTTATCAGTAAGTTTTAATAGGATGATTACAAAATTAAGTTATATTATATTCTTTATATATTGAATAAAATCAAATGAATCAAGACCTAATATTCCAACATAGTAAACTAATCATGTTAGTAGATTGTTATGAGATATGCTACCAGTATTTAAAACAAACTAATTATGAATGAAGCTAACATAAGTTTGGTAAAAGAAGCAAGGGAACATATATATATATATATACACACTATATATATATATATATAGTTTAAACTAAAGCAGATCCTACTACAAAAAAATAAAAATAAAAATCCAGATCAGTTCCATATCTAGTTCTATATAATTTCTTAGGGAATAGTTGTTAGACACACAAATATGGAGTTGGTACTCAATCAATTTTAGATTTTTTTTTTGAATTACCAATTGATTATATTGTAAGGACTAAAACAGTTATGCAAGATCATGATTATGCTCAAGTACTTCCCATAGTAATTAGGACAAGTCACACTCATTTCAATAAGATATTATATATATATATATATATACACACACTAGTACTGCAGATATTATATATTGGATAGATACGCGCATAATCCCCCGATCATTTCCATTCAATTTGAGACTGAAGATTAAGATCAGGTGAAGAATTATGAGGGAACACAAAATCAGAAAAGGGGAACCATCTCTTTGAAAATATTTTTCTTCTCTAAATTTAAACATGAAGATAATCCTCCGATCAACTTTACCAAGCACTCAAGTCAAATCGTGTATGTATTTAATTAAACTGTGCAACAATGAGGTGATCACACAAGATGAGCTATCACAGAAAACTCAAATCATGTTACAAGTGATGGAATGAACATTATGCTGCAGTGAATTAGTTGAAAACGATCGAAGTTTTGAAAATATGGCTAGGCATGCAGAGTCATATATTTTGCAAACCAGAGTAATGCAAGAACATAATCAATCAAACTTGTGAGATACGTAAGTAAGAGGTCAGAAATTCACAAGACGTCATACAAACCAAGCTCATGAGTGCCCAGATTTATAAAAAAAAAAATGAACCAGAGGCGGTAGATCAGTACCACACTGGAGTCTCAAATGAATCCGATTCTATGGGGATGTACATCTCAATAACGGAAGCGCTTCAGTTAGTTTCTTTTGCAGCTCCGATAGATCAGGTTCGGTTGAATCGCTGACCTGTTAAGTAAAATTACTTAGTATGTGACAGAAAATTTCTTGCACTGTGAAATCTTTGAAAGCATATATACAAAAAACCCTAACCCTAAATCTGTCAAATCAATGAGATATTGATTCGAAGTACCTCAGACTGGATGGTGTGGAGAAACCTTTCATTCACTTTAGTGGAAACACAGCTTACAACAGTGAGTCCTCCTTCAATAATAACTTCTAAAACTCTTGAAAGGGGCATCCGATCCTCTTCGACGCTGCTAGTGATTAAGATTTCCACTCCATCGCGACATGGGTTGACCTTCACAAAACTGGGTCGAGAAGTACTGTTTGAGCTTCCACTCCCATGGTCGGTAGTATTGGAATGCTTTTTTAGATTCTCTCTTACAGAACCCAGTTCTTTGATCTTCTTCTGCAAGTGTTTGATATAATTCCCAGCCTCATTTATGTGATCCGATTTCGAACGCTTTCCCTGGAACGCCATGGAGTCTATACCTTTAGGTCATAATCATGAAGAATATATATATATATATTTATAGCAGTGAAGTTCAGAGGGTGCTTTGAAAGAGAAAGAGAGGGAGATTCTTCCAGGAATTTAGGAGGAAGAAGATGTAAAGGTCATGCTTTAATTTCTGGACAAAATCCAACCTTTACAGTAGTTCAAACGCGTGCATAGAAGAGGAAAACGAAATACAGGTTCTTAACCTTGATAAATTCAAGAGATAGGGATTAGAAGAAAGTACAAATTAAGACAAAGAACAAGAAAATACTGATTAATTGTTCTTCACCTTGATAAATTCAAGTGGAAGTGAGGATCTAAGAGAGGCGAAAAGCGTAGTCATTTCTTGCCTTCTTTGCCTCTCGACGTCCCTATGCCTCATCTTCTGTTTCTTGTTGTCATTAAAATTGGCGCCGTAGTTGTGATCAAAGCTATCGCATAATTTCCGCTGCTGGCCCTTTATCATGGTGGTGTTAAAACTACTGCAATCCAGGGAAGTATGACCCACGATCAGATCTTGATCAGGGATTTTGTGCTGTTGGTGGGGGTGAGAGCAAATCTTGAAGACCAGCTCATTGCTTTGGTGTAAAGGAAACATCGTACCCAGAGAGAGAAATAGAGCTATATTCACGCTCTCAAAGTTTTTTCTCTTGAGTTTATCTTGGAATTAAGGGTAAAGAAGCAGGCAGCCTATGGATGCTTTTGACAGGACTAGGCCGATGCCAAAGATTCCTTCAAGTTTCTAGGCATATGAAAGGTGAGATAAGGAGTGACCTCACCGTCCACAGCTTAAAAAGCTGTAGTGGTCCTATTGTGAAGAAATATTATTTTAAAAGCTTCTCGTTAATTAAATCAAATTCCCTCCATGATTAATAGCGGTAAAAAATTTGGAGTCCTAGCTCCATATATGAACGTACATATCCTATATCAAACATTTCATAACAATTTAGCCATTTAATTTTATATATAATATTGATAAAGGCTAATTACTCAATACGATCTCAAAATTAGTTCCAAGATAATTAATTAGATCAATACATGTATATATATATATATATATATATGGGAAGTTCTACACAATTCCTAACTTTTTTCACACACTATATTTTTTTAATTTTTTTGAGTTTAATTTTTTTAATTAATTAATTAATTTATTATTCATATATCAAGTATTTAATAAAAAAAAATAAAAAAATAAAAAATATAGTGTGTTGAAGAGATTGGAAGTTGTAAAGAATTTTCATATATATATATATATATATATATCCGTTTGCTTTGACGCGCGATAACCAACTAGCTAGCTGACAGCTTTTAATACGTTTGCCTGGACTAGCAGTACCATTTCTTTTCTTGTCAAATAATAGAATTGAATAATTTCTTTATGTTATCTTATAAGATCTTATTCCCTATCTAGTTAATAATTTCCAAAACATGTTCTCCCTCTCACATTGCAGGAAGGAGACCGGTAGGGTCGGCAGAGGGAGGAAATAAAAAAGGGAAAAGAAAAGGCAGGGACAGCAGCAACAGTATCAAAGGAAGATCTCCAAGAAGATAGCATTAGATCATGAGGTGGTATCTTGTGAGTAGTGCATGAGTTGGTAATATGTACTATTAGAGTGTTGAGAGGCCACTCGTGTCTTGACTTAGCTGCTTCCTATTTTCTTTCCCGCGCGGCTTCACCCCACCGATCTTTATTACAGACCACAAATATACCATAAAACTCGTACTAGTGGCGGCAATCTAATAATGAACACGCGAAGCTAGCTGGGACGACGGCCTGATGCATGCATGCTAGCATTAATTAAGATAAGATGTTTGGTTTTAATAATAAACAACGAAATTTTACCTTAAATCGCTCTTCATTTTGAAATGGAAGATTACTAATCAGCTTTTTATTTTCAAGTTTTTCTATTATATAATATATTTTCAAGTGTTTTTTTTTTTTTTTAAATTGAGTAAACCCGCGTTTTAATTCCATTGCAGTGAATTTTTTGCAAACATTTTAACTCCTCTTCTTACTAATTTGCATTTTACATTGTGGGTATATTTTCTTTTGTTAAGAATTTTTACACTTTTTATTCTTATTTACCCTTTTTGCCAACTTTTCTGCTATGGGTTGACTTTATTGTTCTGGATATATATACTTTTTACAATCTTTTATTCTAGAAGTAATTTGTCGTTTCTCTCCGACACTTCCATATTTCGATTAGGCTAATTTTCTTTTAATTCCCAATGATCCCGGGTATGAATTGGTACTCCATTAGACATGTATATACATGGCTTTCGTCATTTTCACCGACTTACTTGCACGGGAGCTCTCTCTAATGGCCCAAGGGGCCTTACATATAAAATAATAATAATAATAATAATAAGAATAATAATAACAACAACAACAACAACAACAACAACAATACTAACAATACTAATATAGCCTTGAGCATTCCCTGACTAGTGAGAAAATAGGATTGGGAAGGATGAAGTTTGGTGATCAAGAAGTTGTAGTAATATATATAGGGACTAATTAATAATTAGAGGTAGAGGCGCATTATCAATCTTCCATTATCACAATTAATGTTCTTAGTGTACTACGTACGTCGTATTAATTACGATATTGTGGGTTCAATTGACCGTTCATGTTAATAATCTCCTTTCAAAGCATGCATACAAACAGTCACCACACTCATCACACACACACACACAAATATATATAATATTAAAAAAAGTACTTATATACGATCAATTATTTACAATAAAAATGATAATTTCTTATTTTATGATCACAAGAGGCTTACAATAATCGAAGGCATTAATTTGCTTTTAGAACAATATAGATCAGATCAAGAAACCCCATACTCTAACAACTTTGCTTTAGAAGACTAAAAAAGGCGATCGAATATAGTCATGAAGTCTAACCTTAACTGTTAATTTATATTTTGCTTTCAGAACAGGTACTCGAGACCCCAAAACACTAGTAGTACTTCTAACAACCAGCTTGCTTTTGATGAAGACTAAAAAAGATCACGAGCGCAAACTTTGATCTTATTATCTCACATGACTTTTAATTTCAACTTGTCAAAATATTGGTCATATGCCTCATGCATGCCCAATAATCTATCCAATCCAGCCTTCATTCTTTTTATCTTCCCCTAATATTGTACTGCAGAAGATGATCGATTAATCCGTGTTGTCCACCCATCAAAAGCAATCTATCTTGTGCCGTCCCACTACCCTTTATAGACAAAATCCACCATTCCATGGAAAACTCAGTACAATAAAAGCAAATGCGGGCCATGCACCATCATGATCGGTGACTCGATGATCATGTTTAGTTTTCTTCTATCTACCTAACATGTGAGTCTCTGTCTTAACCTTTATTGAAGAATATGAAAGAAGAGGTAATCAATCTAATCTCCATCTACCATTCCAAATTAGTAAAAATTGTAGTCTATTTCATCTGGCCGCAATCTCCGAAAGTAATATCAAATTTCTCTAGGAAATCTCTTCAAAAAAAAAAAAAAAATTGCGCGCCGGGAAGGGGGTGGGGGGCTTCGGCTCCGTTGCCCCTCTTCACTCCCTTTCTATCTTCCTTCTCCTCCTGCCGGTTAGGATGGGGGTTTTCGTTTTTGTTGTTTTCTTGTTTTTTTAAGTCGTGTCGCCGTTCCAGGCACGTGCACCACAAGAGAGTTCCTCTGCCGTCGATCTACAGGCCTTTCGAAGATTTTTCACTTCTGGGTGCAGTGTGTCTTCTATGTGCAAGTTGTAGCTTTCGGGTGTTTTTCACGCATATCAACAAGAGAGACCTGCTTGGGGTGCAGTTCCCTCTGTGGTGTTGGGGATCATTTGCCTAGTACCTCCCATTGTGGCGCGTGGCGCATGTCGGACGTCATGCGCCACTACAGCCTTGCTAATTTTCGATGTTTCCATTTTTAGCTTTTACTTTCTTTATTTCTAGTGTATTTTAGTTACTGTTTGATTGGTTGTTGTTAGGTAGTAATAAACTGGAATAGATTTATTCTTGGGTTGGTTCCCTCTCCTCCTCAAAAGATGGATTTTGCTACCCTCCTTTCTTTTGGAGGATGGAAGTGGTAATTTTCTCTCTTTTTGAAGGGTGTAGTTTGTCTTACCTATGTTTTTTAGAGGATTACATTATCAGACAAAACATAAATTGAGATTGAAATATCTGTAAGTTTTATCACTTTAAAAGTATTAGGAGTTTAGATAATGCCTGCCACAGATGTGTGCTGTGATGCCACAGATCAGTGAATAATTTGACTCATGATATGGGTTCTTTTCTGTATCTATTGGTCATATTGTAACTTTAATTATTATTGCAATTAAATGTAGT
Organism: Platycarya longipes; assembly: GCA_036559045.1. NCBI lineage: Eukaryota > Viridiplantae > Streptophyta > Magnoliopsida > Fagales > Juglandaceae > Platycarya > Platycarya longipes. The sequence continues at coordinate 40,241,606 of CM071791.1, read as the reverse complement.
TTTTTCATAAAAAAATAAATAAGTAGGAAAATGCTAGTTGAACTGATTAATTTGACCAATTGAAATTGCTTAATTTTAATTTTAATTTTTAATTTTATTTAATGATTAAGAAAGTAAATAGTAATGAATTGATATTTTTTTAAAATATTTAAATTGTGTAAAAAGTAATTAAATTAAAAGAAGAAAAAAATTATCTATTTTTTTGACATTGCTTCGGTCATTTCATTGATACTGTATCGGTCTTAGACTCTTAGGAGCATCTTCCAATAAATTGTATCAAAACTGCTAATCAATTGGCTCCAACTTAATTTGACTAAGAATTAATATGGAATGTGGACAAAGTCATATTTAATCTTTATTAATATTGTAGAGCTAGCATGCTTAAAAAGAATCAGGAACGACACGTAAACGGTATTAATTACGCCGGACGTTCGGTTGTGTTTTTTTATTGAGAAATGATACCCATATTATCATTTTATAATTATTTTATAATTTTTTTTATGTTTATTTTTTTTAATTTTTAATTTTATTTAGTGATTAAGAAGGTAAATATTAATAAAATTATATATATATATTTATTTTTTCTTAATGATTAAAAATGTTAAAAAAATACTTAAAATAAAATGATAAAACATCAAAAAATTCAAATACACTAGTGAGTTGTAAAATTATTATAAATTGATAGTATGCGAATCATTGCTCTTTTTTATTTGTTTATATAAAAAAAATCGTAAAAAAAAAAAAATCTCAAACGTTTGTTCATGGAATGAGATTATAATTTACTGCCTTTGATAATAATTAATCTTGTAGACTAGATGTCTGTAAAAATTTAAAAATTGTATTCTATTTATAATTAATTAACTTATAAATTAAAATTTTCTCAATTATTGATTACATTATAAACTTTAATTTCTTTCGAGTTCCAATAAAATGAACCTATATCTTGAAAATAAAAAATAAAAAATTACGCCTAACGCTCAGAGATAATGGTGGAATATTGGCATTGGCATTTACATTGACGGCGATAGTTTAATTATATATTGGCATAACGCCATTATGCCATTATTTTGTTAAACCCATGTGATCTGAAGAAGCCAAGATAAGGACAAATATCCTTATATAGTTTATGACGCGTCTACGACTGACAGCTTGTGTCACTTTTTTGAAAAGAAAAAGAAAAAAGAAACTCTTGCTCATATCATTGAAGTTGAGGCCTCGTGGGCGTTTAGCATTTACCCAATTTACAGAAAATCATTAAAAATATGGCATAATTGAGGCCACGTGTGCCAATATTATAGCAATATATATAATAGCATTGTGTCTATTTCCTTCGCTATGATTATGTTCTTCTGTCTCCATTGACTGCATATGCTCTAGAAATTTGTTTTTTAGTGAAAAATCTAAAGGTTGATTTATGTTCATCAGGAGAAGTCACTCTGTGTAATGTCATGTAAAGCGAACAAATAAACTCATCTCATTCATATTCTAACAAACATATCCGATAGTTTTTTAATTGAATAAACTTAAATCAAATGTACTTGAAAATATCTCACGTTTTTGGTGCCGGCAATAAAAGGAGGAGCACAATTTAAAAAAAAAAAGAAGTTAAAACATAATTAAGGATGCGTGGATCACGGCTTGCACTAGTAGAAATGTTCGATGTTTTGGTTTTAACTTTTAAGTGATATATACGGACGTTGAAAAACGTCTCAATTAGAGAGAGAAGCTCCCAACTAGGAGAAGAAAACTCTAGCGTTTAGCGAGCAGCTCCGGGGGGTGCGGGCGGTGGTGAGGTCGGAGATTTCTTTTAGAAGGGATCAACTAAAATTAAAATAAATTATATAAAATATTTTTATTTTTAATTTTATATAATTTTTTATACGAGATTAACAATCTAATAATAATATTTACAATAAAAGTAAATACGTTTAATATAATTTATGTATTAAAAAAACATTTGATATGTTATGAATATATCATCATAATAAAAATATATTAAAAATATGATATAAATCATCTAACTTCTTTTTTTATTTTTATTTTTATTTATAATAAAAATATGTGATCGTATTATTATATCATTTTATTTTATATGAGATGTATTTTATTTTTAAATTATATTAAATTTTGTGGAGGGGGTCAAGATAATTTTTGAGAAGAGGCCAATACAAGATTAAATTAATATTATCTTATAAAATTATAAAAAATCAACATATTTTATTTTATTTAAAAAAACATATATTATTATTATTATTTTTTTAGAAAATGGGTGGGTCCACGGGGCATGGCCAAGGTGGCTTTGCCACTGGCTGTAGGCTGCAGCCATGCCCCCTTCTCCGCTATCTCTCCCCGCTCTCCCTATGCTAGCTCTGCTTTGGGTGTGGGGGGGTTTTTTTTTTCCTTTTGTTTGTTTTTTTTCCAGGCTTTTGGCAAACTGCCTTGGGTTGAGATTGCACATTTTTTCGATGGCCTGCCACCAACACGTGCCCCACAGCAGGGTTCTAATGCCGCCGGTCCTCCTGTCGGCTGAAGCTTTATCCAGAAGAGATGATGAGTATCCTACACGCGTGGGCCACAAATGGAGAGGACTACAATAGCCATGGGTGGTGGCTCTAGGCCCAGGGATCTCAATTGTGTTCGGATCGACAATCCAGACCTCTCTATGGGGTGCGTGTCCGTCACGCGCCTCCTCTACCGTGAGGTTGTTTCGGTTGTCTTGAGTTCGGTCTGTTTGATTTGGGTTTCGACTTTTTGTGTTTTTGTGGTGTTGTTCATTTTCGTTTCTTGCTTTATTGGGTTGTTTGTAACAATAAATATGAATATATAGACTTATTCCTTGTTTAAAACCATATTTCAGAGTTGGTTTGTCACCTGATATATTAGAAGTTAAAATAATACCTGCTATTTTATGTGCAGGAATGTTACAGATCAGTATTTAATTAAAGTTGTAATATAGATTTTTCTCACACTTATTGGTCTCAGTTATAAACTTTATTTAGTTAAATGAGCTGCGGTCTTTCCTAAAAAAAAAAAACTTATAAATGATATATAAATATATAGTAGCAATAAAATACAGAACGGGCCGCCGTACTCCCCATACGATTTAATTGGATTATTTGATATTTTCTACTTGATGATGATGTGTTCAAGATCTGACCAACTGAAAGTAGGAAGCACTAGTTCGGATCATATGTTTGGGATTCTCTTGGCTATGAGTTGTTACGGCAAGATATATAAAGAAAATCCAACTTGCGGGAACCAGACGGTTTTCTAATTCTTAATTGGCCTTGATCTACTTCTTCACATCATCGATGTTTAATTTAATCGAGAAGAAATAAAATTTGAAAAAACCTGCAAACTTCCAACACCTTTGTACATGAAACTGGAGGGCAAGCAAAATATGCACCAATGGGGAGCTAGAATTAAAAGAAATGCTATTGCATGCTATCAGCTTCCAGCTTACGATGCCAACTCTAAATGCTAGCTGTGACAGTTTGCTTTTATCTCTATTTTTTAAAACGAGACAGAGAAAGGGAAAAAATTGATTCCGAGTCTTCTTGATCAAGCGATTGACCTCATTTCCACAAAATTTAATGGAATATGTTATTTGTTTCTTGCTTTTGAATATTACTTAAGCAGTTAGCTTACAGTTGTAAATTTGTCGGGGCCGGGGTCGATCGCTGACTAAACATGAACATAAATACAATCAACGTGTACAGATCTGCAAATTCTGTTTCCAGTTTCATTGCTTTTGCTTCCATGTAATATAATTGCATTTGAAGTACTTGAGCCAGGTCTCGTTACAGTCCAAAAAGTCCCAGTCCATGCACTGTGATGCTTACAGGGTTAGATGGCCGGAGGAAAATCGAATAAAATTCGTAGTATTAGGAATCTTTTAGCTGGGAAAGACGTACGTGCAGGGTCCACCTAAATGGGAAAGGTGTGGGCGGGGCTTATCTGTGCCCACAAGCAAATAGTGATGTGCATGGTCGGTGAGTAGTTCAGTCTCTATCTAACCTTATACTCGAAGTGATTAGGAATCTTTGTCATCTTGGGCCCATTAAAGATTTCTCTTAACAAACGTATCTCTCTCTTTTGCTTCCGTCGAGCAACTCCCTAGCAAAAACTTCAAGGGTTTGAATAAGCTAGAACAATTTAGATGGCTGGTTGATCAAGTCATAATCCCAGCTTAACACACACACACACACATATATATATATATTCATGTATTTATAATAATATTTACGTATTCGAAAAAAATAGATAAGATATTTGAAATACAAATTTAAAAATTAGAACAAGTACTTGATAACATGCAAACTATCATTCCAAGATTTTCTGCATAACTTTCAAAACTTTTCAACTCTTCAGATTCAGTTGTGTGAGATATATCTTGTCTAACATTTCCTGTCAAAGTTGATGGGGAGTGATGGAAGAGCTTGTCTCGAAGTAATAAGAAACGGGAAGAAGATAAATCTTTAGTGAATATGTCTGAGGGTTGATCATATGGAAACATAATGAGCTTGTAAATCATTGTTCATTATTCTATCACGAATGAAGTGATACTACTTTTGGTATTGATCAATAATAATGTTATATGCAATTATGGAGTATGTAAGTATCGTTTAATCATTTAAAAAAAAATGAAGTTCACCATTAAAAATTACTTTTTTCCAGATAATTTTCATATTTATGCAATACTTTTTTCAAAATGATTGTACAATGGCCACCCTCATGACTGCAACTATCATTACCTTTTGTCATTTGACATAGAAAGCGATCGTGGTGGGGTAAGTCTTGCTCACATCACACCTCAAATACTTATATTCAGGGGTAGAACTAAGATTAGGTATTTGGGAGAAGTGGTGATTGACAAAGTGTATGGTATATGTGAGTATAAATATTATATATTTTTTGCATATAATTATATAAAAAATAATAATTACGCATAATAAAATTGTATAAAAAATATATATGTCTATAAATCATCTTATAAGATAATTTTTTTTTCGAATTTTTCTAATTTGTTAGAGACCATTATAAAACGAAAAGAAAATGAAATATCAATTTAAGATTTTTCCTTCAAATTAATCTCGATAACGATCTTTCATGAAATCAAATTCATTTATTATCATCTTTGAAGTGAAATTTTTAGTAATTTATTTCTCAATATAACTAATAAATAATTTGCAAGAAATTGATCATCTTCTATTCAAGTAGAAAATTTCAATAAAAAATTTAGAAACTTGAATATTAGGAGTTATATAATTTTAATTATATAAAAAAAATATTATTTTTTTTACATATTATATTAAATTTTTCAAAACTTTTGGGGCCGGCTACGGCCATAAGGTAGTTCCGCCCTTTCTTATATTTTACTCCCTTCCATTTTTCACCTCACTAAAGAACCAAAACGGGGAATACTTTTTAATTTGTTTACTTTTCTTTCTTTTCACTTTCCATCATTTTTTAAAATGAATTCAACAAACTACTTTCCTTCTGTATTTTCTTCACAACCTTGAAAAAATATTTCTAATAACATTAATGCTATTCTTAGCTGCGCTTAAAGTCCTGGATTTGTAAGAGCATCTTCTTCACTAAATAAAAATACCTTAGTCACAAATGAAACCACAATGTAGTGATGTGATTTATTAAAAAAATTATATAATAGTTAAAATCAAAATAGGGTCTAGCAATACAGATAGTACTTTAGCCACATGTGTTTGTATTTTAGTTTTTTAAATAAATTACGTGACATCATATATATATATATATATATATATAGTAGTGCTACATGAATTCGAATCATCTCAGAATAACTATGCTTCAAATAGTCAAATATCATCCATTCAAATAAAAAAAAAAAGAAAGAAAAAAAAAAGTCAAATATCATTATTCCGATTTAATTCGTTTTGCGTGACCGATCATAACATACTAATTAATTTCTATATATGTTCCTAGACGACAAGCGAGTGTCATAATTTTGTAGAATAAATATACTCTTTTTTTTTTTTCTTGGCAAATAGTGATCTTCATTAAAACATAAGATACTACTTACTTACAGGCTTAGAGACTGAATAAATATACTCTTTATTTTAACGGACGCGCGATCGCTTAAAATATGTGTTATCAATATAAAATATATTTAAAGATGATGAAAAATAAAAATATAGAAGATCTAATATTTTTCTGTCGACTTCATGAATGAATGTCGAGGTTCTATGTACCCAACGAGGTTCATAACATGGAAAAAGAAATTATGTCACTAAGGAATGCAAAAGCGCTTTTTAAGGTACGTGGATCGACAAAAAACAGATGCGAATCATATTCTGGCTTTCTTATTTAATTTCTTTACTTCCGGATAGCCAATTGGAGTGGTTTATGCAAGATCAATTTCCTGAAATGAAAGTCCTAATACGCAGAAGAGCAATCATTATTGTCCTTTTTTAATAAATTAACGAATTTTATTGTTTACTTTTTAAAATTGTATTTCCACTTTCAGACTAGGAAATTCTAGGTAACACACATTCACATTTTTTGGCCAGAACTTAGTCCAATTTGCTTGCTTTCCCTATGATGAGAGATTACTTTTGGGTTAGGTATGGAATGTAGTGTTTTTTTTTTTTTTTCCAATATAAAACGTGATCAGGTTCATTGGATTTATGGACTGCATAAGGGGTTGGTTTTCTCCTTTCCTTTAGATGATTAATTCTAGTAAAAATACGACTGTTTAAAAAATTTAAATTTATAGAAAGAGATAAATTTTATTATTTATTTTATATTTTAATATTTTTCTTCATGTGTAAGCTAGACTTCACTTAATGAATGGTCTAATAATATATAAAATATTTAATTAAATATCATAAAATATAGACAATGAGTTGTCAGGATTCAAACTCAACCTCTACTTTGAGAATGTATAAAATTATTACTTATTTTAAAAATTTTAATTTATATAAAAAGATAAAATTTATTATTTATTTCAATTTTAACATTTTCTAATCATGATAAATATACATCAATTAATGTCATATACCTTATCAGATGATAAATGATTAAATACTTATCAGTTGAGACTACTACATGTACATGCATTAATTTTCCAACTACATCTCTTTGTAGGATCGTTTATTAAATACTGCGTGGCCAATAACCTTCTTGATTTAGCCAATAAAGCTGCCAATCCCACGATATCTTAAAATAAAAAATAATGTGACTTTTGGGATCATACCCTGCATAAATTAATGTCGCGTACTAATTTTCAGAAAACTTTTAAGGCCCGGCCATAAATTATATAACATTAATTAATTATTTGTTGAGAACATATCATTGTAGGATCTCTTTCTTTATTAGGAAAAGATTAATTAATTCAATAAGATCAACCACGTACGTACGTCGTCATGACACAGTTCCATTGTTGCTTAGCATTTCAAATGGAAGAAAATATTGAAGTATTAATTATTTAAAAAAAAAAATACTCCTTCGTGTGAGGGGACAATTATAATTAGGAATAAGGTGATTAACGTTCGCCGTATTGGCGTCCGCCTACTATTCTTCTTTCGAAGTCTTAAAAGGAATTGTAATATGAACGAAACGGAAAGTTGGGTTCTAATTCCTCCTTACTCAAATTGTATTTATCCTATATTAGTCCCTAACAGATAAATACGATGGGTTTGGTAATATCGTCAGGATTAAATCTGACATATTGGCAGTAGGATGATCATAGATCTTATGAACATTTAATGTCTGGTCAGAAAATATATCTCATTAAATGCGGTTTGATATAAATATCCAGAAATAACTACTGATTTTCTGGAAGTAATTATAGTAAAGGAGATATTATTAAGAAGAAACAAAATCAATAAATGATCCCGGAAACCCAGGATGTAGAAAAAAATAATCTGCTCCTCGATAGCCTTGGATAATTACACGTATGCCCAATCGATATTTCAGCCCATATAAAGGAAAGAATGTGTCACTTAGAAAAGGTACGAACAACTATCATTGATTTTTCAGATTATCTTTGATCTATACAAATTCTCACTAATAAAGGCATCGGAGAGTTCTAAGGGGTTGAAGAACTCCACCCTCCATATTTTCTTTTGCAGATTCGTTATTTAAAGATTAAGAGGTTACTCAGGATTGTAGAACATACATCAACATTTGGCGCCGTCTGTGGGATCGGAAGACCAGAAGTGAGAAAATGATGATTTTCTGGGAAACTGGACGACTTATCAGACATGCAACTGATGTCCTCAGATGAGTATTCTTAATTGTGCTATTTTTGTATAATATCAGACAAATGTGAGAAAATATCTCGTCCAAATATCTCTCTGGCTGGACGACAATTCCTCCCTTCTCTCAGATTACCTGCTTCGTCTTCTCAGATGAATCCAATAGCTCATACTAGTAGAATTATGTATATTATTCATGTACAGCAAGAGCCCTAAGAGACTGTAAAAATATTCATTATAGTGAATTGCCTTCCCCAAATCTCCATGGATGTAGGCCTTATGCTGAACTACGAAAATACTGTATTTCTATATTTATTTATCTGCTCCGCGTACATATGGCCGCATTGAAATCTCATCGGGGGGCCCAAACAACACCAAACGAAGCCCAACTCACTCCAGTGGGTCGGAAATGACTCATTTTCCTGTTCTGATCTATTGATCGATTTTTATGGCATCAACACGTCGTACTCCCTCTTCTGATTTCGTATCCCTTCTTCTGTTTGTCATCATTACTTAAAAAAAAAAATACTATCTATTAATGAGGATTGTTTGGCAATAAATATCCATTACACAAGAAAGAATAAAATAATCAGAACAGAAGAAAAAAGAATGTTGTTTTGGATGGCCCACGTGGCATGCATCAATAATGTAACTTATTTTTGGAATTACTATCAAAAGTACACAGACAGCAGGTCATGGTGGAAACACATATGGCCATATTCCCATGCATACATATTAATGTTGGATACAAATATTAAATTATTTGGTAACAGTTATGGATAGGGCCATACCGTACTCTAACAGGATTGGGGCAACCTGTGCTCCAGTTTGGGAGCTCACGATAATGCTTTCTGCAGAATTCTAGGCGACCCTATATTAGAATATTATATATAGTTCATGATCTGAGTGGTTTACTCCCAACATTGCCTTAACAACTTTGTATATTATAAAAACGCAGTCCTGTGCTAGCTAGCTATACTTGATTCTGGCAGGAAAACACGTGGAGCCCAGCCCCTAATCCATTCTCGAGGCTCTGTATCAGCTCCTTGTTTAATCATAATGATCATAAACCGATGGATAAAAGTTTACACGTCGACCAGGCCTTCTCTCCCAACCTTTTCTTCAAAACAATAAAAAAAAAAGAAAAAAAAGGCTAGCCGCTCTCCGATTCCTTTTATTTTCACCTCAAAACGCCCTCTAGCTTCTGATCCCTTTGTGTACAAATCATTTTTCCTATGGGTTTTTGTCTTGTTTTTACTTCTCTAGGATGGAAAATATTACTTTCTTTGTAACCTTTTTATACTACAAAAGAAATAGGCAAAAATAACTAATCTAATGCATTCAAAAGGGTTATTTCTACCATTTTTAGACGCATCAGATCAGTTATTTTTAACCATTTTTCTTTTGGTGCTATCATCTACCTGCAGGACACAGGTGCATACCAACCACTCCGCAAGCTTTCTATCTTCAAGTTTAGACAACAATTCAGTCTTATGCGTCGCTCAAGCTGTGCATTAATCTAACCATGCACTATACTATTATTCTTTTTCTTCAAAAAATCACCTCTGTTGTTTTAATAAAGTCTCTGGTCCCCATTCTCTCCAATCATTTGCTCAAGTGGTAATCGGGCACCCACACCCAATCCGCTCTGGGTTGTCATCCTCCTTTCCTCTCACCCCAACAAAAAATATATCAAGCAGGCAGGTGGGGGCATGACATGCCTTTCACCCGCCCTCCACCAAGCTATCCACCCATCAAATGCGGGGGTGGGGGACGAGCTGGGGTCAAGCTCACCACTCCATACCTTGTATCCCAATCCACTCTTACAGTCTAGCCCAAAATATTTATAATTATATATATAAATAATAAATAAAATGACCTTATTTTAGTTTAGCTTTTATTTTTTAAATTAAATGAGGCCAACGACGAAGCTTGAGAGTTAGGTTTAAATTAAACCTAACCCCCTCCTCCCACAATCTTTCTTTCTTTCTCCTATTTCTTTCCTTTTTAGTTCTTTCCTCTCCCGTGCATCCCTCTTTCTCTCTCCCCCTCTCCGTCATGTCCTCTTTTTCTCATCTTCCTCCTTTACTTTCTCTTGACCTCCTCTGTTGAACCTAATGTTTCAAGTTTCGTGTAATTATAAATCTACACATGGATTTTGATGATAACAAATGAATTCAAAGAATAAAGGAGTCTCAAGCTCAAGTTGTCCACACAATAGAATCAAGCACATCAAGAAACCAAGCATGAGTAAGAAGGGAACAAGTTCACATTAAAATTATAGAGTAATGTTGTAAATCTCTTAAAAATTCGAAATTAGGATTAAGGCTCAAAATTAATATTTTATCATAAAGCATTAAAATACATTTTCCACATGTGCATGAATATTTTGAAAATTAAATTTGAAAATTTTGAAAGATGATTGATTGCCATCTTTCACATGTGCATAACATGATTAAAGGTTTGAACTTTGAAAATATTAAGATGATTGATTGTCATCTTTCACATGTGCATGTTTTATTTGAATATTTTCAAAAGTGATGGATGCTTTTCTTGACTTATGCAAAATGTAGATGTCTTTGTTTGAAAATTTTGAAAAGTAAAGTGTGCTCCTTTTGTCATATGCAAAAAGTACAAGATTAGGTTTGAAATTTTTGAAAAGTAAATGATGATGTCTTTGATATGAGAATCTTTTCAAATTTAAAATTGAAGACTCATTTGCCTATAAATAGCTCACTTGAGTTTTGTAAAAATCACAACAAGAGCTTACACATCTATTGCTAAGTTTGCATCATTCCTTCAAAACTCTCATTCTCTTTTTTCTAAAGTTTTGAGCCTTAATTCTTGTTCTTGTTGAGAGAGATATATGTTGCGCTATATTGTTTCTATCTCACTCGTTGAGGAGTGTACTTTGATAGTCTACCCACTATCAACTCTTGTATTTGTAAGAGGGTGCGTATAACCCTTGTGTGTGTAGAAGGTGTTTTACATGGGGAATAGTTAAATCACCAAGTGTGAGGTGATTGGAAGTGTAGAGGGTGTTCTACACAGATTCTTTGGAGCGGTGCTGTTCAAAAGTGTAATAGGTTTCTATCTCCACCTAAAAGAGATTGACTAGTGAATTCGGAATCCTCAAAGGGTAGCTTGAGGCGAGGACGTAGGTAGTGGGGCTGAACCTCATAAAAATACTGAATTTGCTTTCTCTTACCCTACTATTTACATTTCTTACTGCTTTATATTCTGTTTATATTTTATATTGTGTATTTGATTAATAAGTGTTAATTTTTATAATATAACCCAATTCACCCCCCTCTTGTGTTAGTCATCTGGGTAACAATTGGTATCAAAACTAGAGCTCTGTTATAAGATTAACTATCTTTTGAGTTAAGATCTTATGGCTAACATTGCAGCTTCATTTGGTAAAGGTCAATCTAGCAGTCGGCCTCCACTCTTTTGCGGAGACAATTACTCATTCTGGAAAGTTAGAATGAGAATATTCCTTCAGACTCAAGGTCGAGAAATCTGGAAATGCATTGTAAATGGACCTTATATTCCAACAAAAGTGGTTGATGGAGTAAATGTCAAAAAGGAAGAAGAAGAGTTTGATCGTGAAGACGATAGACTTTATATTTTGAATTTAACTGCTATGAATTTATTATATAATGCTCTCAATGGTAATGAGTTTAATAGAGTAATGACTTGCGCTACAACAAAGGAAATTTGGGATAACTTGAAAGTTACTTATGAAGGAACTTTTCAAGTCAAGGAATCAAAAATTTATATTCTTACTCATGAATATGAAATGTTTAAGATGAATGATGATGAATCTATTTCTAGTATGCACACTCGTTTTACTAACATCATAAACAACTTGACAGCTCTTGACAAAATTTATTCCAAAGTGGAGATAGTAAGAAAAATTCTCAACTCTCTACCAAAACGTTGGGAATCAAAAGTGATAGCGATTCTTGAAGCTAGAGACCTCAAGAAGCTTGAAGTGAATGAACTCATCGGGTCACTTATCACCCATGAGTATATATTGAAAAGAGGAGAAGAAGAAGGAAAGCCAAAGAAGAGCTTGGCACTTAAAGCTGTTCCATATGAAAGTGAAAGTGATGAAGATGAGAAAAATGACGACAAAGATGAAGAAGTTGCGATGATAACAAGAAGAATTCAGAGGTTCTTAAAGAAAAATAAAACTCCTCCAAGAAAATCCTTCAAAAAGTTTTCCAAGAAAGATTCAGGTAAAAATGACACTTTAATTTGTTATAAATGCAATAAGCCTGGTCATATCAAGTCAGATTGTCCTCTGCTAAAGAAAGATCGAAACAAAGGCAAAAAAGCAATGAAAGCTACATGGGATGATGATTCAAGTAGCTCAGATAGTGAAGCAAGCAATGGAGAATCAACAAATCTTTGTCTTATAGCTAAAGATGACATTGAGGTAACAAATTTTGATAATATTGAAGATCCTTCATATGAAGAATTGCAAAATGTTTTAGAAGAGGTATATGAGGAATTTGAAAAATTGGGTATCAAGTATACTACTTTGAAAAAGAAAAATTCTTCTTTAACAAACGAAATTGATATTTTAAGAAAAGAAAGTATTGTTTTGAAAGATGAAAATCTTGAGTTGAAGAAAAAGAAAACTGATTTAAAAAATATTATTGAAAACTTTACGAATGGAAAAAAAAATTTTGAAAAACTTCTTGGTAGTCAAAGATGTGTTTTTGACAAGGCAGGCTTGGGATATATGCCACAACAAAAATACAAACCTTATAAAAACTTCTTTGATAATCCTTCTACATCAAAGTTTAATATTCAAAATTCTTTTCATAAAAATAATTTTGTTAAAAAATGATACTATTATAATCACTCAAGTTCTTCATATATATCACATGCTATGTACAATTTTTGTAATAGAAATGGTCATAATTATCTTGTTTATCTTTTTAGAAGAAAATATACAATGACTATTAGGGCCATATGGGTACCTAAAAATTTTGTTTCTTCTAATACTAATAAATAAAGGACCCAAAGAACTTGGGTACCAAGAAAAATCATTTTAATTATTTTTATAGGTGTGCATGAAGTCTTCCCCAAACAAAAATAAATGGTTTTTAGATAGTGGATGTTCAAGACACATGACAGGAGACAAGACTAAGTTCTTTGATCTTAGATCTAAAGAAGAAGGACACGTGACATTTGGAGACAACTCGAAAGGGAAGATCGTGGGAATAGGTAAAATTAATAATGAGTTTTCTCTCATAATTGAAGATGTTCTACTTGTTGAAGGTCTAAAACATAATCTTTTGAGCATAAGTCAATTATGTGATAAAAGATTTACAGTTACTTTCAAAATGGATAAGTGCATTATTTTGAATGATCATGATTGTAATATTTGTTTTATTGCCTTTAGAAGCAATAATATTTATACAATTGATTTTGAAGAAATTACCTCACAAGATGCTATTTGTTTTTCAGCTCAAAATGAAACTAATTGGTTATGGCATAGAAGACTAGGTCATGCCAACATGGAACTTATTTCCAAACTTTCAAAAAATGATCTTGTGAGAGGTTTACCAAAGGCAAATTTTCTTAAAGACAAAATTTGTGATGCATGCCAATTTGGTAAACAAACAAAGACTTCTTTTAAAATCAAGAAACATATTTTCACTACTAGACCACTGCAACTGATACACATGGATCTTTTTGGACCAAATAGAGTTGCAAGTTTAGGAGGAAAATATTATGCATTTGTTATTGTTGATGATTTCTCTAGATATACTTGGGTAATCTTTCTTGCTCATAAAGATGAGGCACATAATGCTTTTACCAAGTTATGCAAGAGAATTCAAAATGAAAAGGGTTATACTATTTCAAGTATCCGAAGTGATAGGGGAAAAGAGTTTGTTAATAAAAATATTGAAACATTTTGTGATGAAAATTGTTTTGTGCATAATTTTTCAGCTCTTCGAACTCCTCAACAAAATGGGGTAGTTGAGAGGAAAAATAGATCTCTTCAAGAGATGGCAAGAATAATGCTCAATGAGAACAACTTACTTAGTTATTTTTGGGCCGAAGCGGTAAGTACTGCATGTTATGTTATAAATAGAATTATGCTAAGATCCAAATTAGATAAAACCCCCTATGAGCTTTGGAATGAGAAAAAACCCAACATTGGTTACTTTTATGTATTTGGATGCAAATGTTTTATTTTTAATGATAAAGATAATTTAGGCAAGTTTGATGCAAAATCTGATGAAGGTATCTTTCTCGGATATTCTACTAATAGTAAAGCTTATAGAGTATTCAATAAAAAGACTTTGACTGTACAAGAATTTATGCATGTAGTATTTGATGAATCTAATTCTCTACTCTCCAAGAAATCCATTGATGAAGAAACAGGAGGTATAAATAATACGGAAAGTCTCAATCTCAACAAAGAGAACACAATAGAGGAAGTCCAACATGGAGACATCAAGAAAGATCATCAAAATTTAATACAAGATGCAACCAAACAGTGAAAATTTGTGAAAGATCATCTAGTGGAACAAATTATGGGAGAACCTTCACAAGGTGTAAGCACTCGATCATCTCTTAGAAATATTTGCAATCATATTGCTTTTCTATCTCAACTTGAACCTAAAAATATTGATGAAGCACTTCTTGATGAATCTTGGATTCTAGCTATGCAAGAAGAGCTTGATCAATTTGAAAGAAATGATATTTGGATACTTGTTCCTAGACCCAAAAATCATACTATTATTGGGACAAAATGGGTTTTTAGAAACAAGAAAGATGAGTCCGGAGTCATTACTAGAAATAAGGCTTGACTTGTAGCCCAATGTTTCAATCAAGAAGAAGGAATCGATTATGATGGGACATATGCACCAGTCGCAAGATTAGAAGCTATTCAAATGCTACTTGCATATGCTTGTTATAAAGATTTCAAACTTTTTCAAATGGATGTTAAAAGTGCTTTCTTAAACAGTTTTATAAATGAAGAGGTATATGTTGAGCAACCTCCAGGTTTTGAAAATCATATTTCTCCAAATCATGTTTTCAAACTCACAAAAGCACTATATGGACTCAAACAAGCTTCTAGAGCGTGGTACGAGAGACTCAGTGGTTTCTTAATTGAAAAAGGCTTTTCAAGAGGAAAAATTGATACAACTCTTTTCATTAAATACGAAAATGATGATATTCTTTTGATTCAGATTTATGTTGATGATATAATATTCGGTACTACTAATGAAAATATGTGCCAAGTTTTTGCTAAGACTATGCAGGAAGAATTTGAAATGAGCATGATGGGAGAGCTTACATTCTTTCTCGAATTGCAAATTAAGCAAGTAAAAAGTGGGACATTCATCAACCAATCAAAATATATTAAGGAATTGCTGAAGAAGTTTGGGATGGAAGGGGCTAAGGAAACTGGAACACCAATGAGCCCATCCACTAAACTTGATAAAGATGAATCCGGTAAATCAGTTGACTCGAAGGTATATCGAGCTATGATTGGTAGCTTATTATATTTGACAGCTAGTAGACCAGATATTATGTTTAGTGTGTGCTTATGTGCACGCTTTCAATCATCTCCAAAAGAATCACATTTAATTGCAGTTAAGCGCATTCTTAGATATCTTATTGGTACAATTAACTTAGGGTTATGGTATCCTAAGCACACATCTTTCGATCTAATCAGCTACACAGATGCAGATTATGCTGGCTGTAAAATAGATCAAAAAAGCACTAGTAGAGCATGTCACTTCTTAGGTCATGCACTAGTTTCCTGGTTTAGTAAAAAACAAAATTCTGTTGCACTATCTACTACTGAGGCAGAATATGTTGCTGCGGGTAGTTGTTGTGCTCAAGTTCTTTACATGAAGCAACAACTTGAGGATTTTAAACTTATGTACAATCACATTCCAATCAAATGTGATAATACAAGTGCTATAAATCTTTCAAAGAATCCAATACAACATTCTCGGACCAAGCATATTGAAATTAGATATCATTTTCTTAGAGATCATGTGCAGAAGGGCGATATTGTATTAGAATTCACTAGTATACATGATCAATTGGCAGACATTTTCACAAAACCCCTACTAGAAGATAGGCTATGCATGATTAGAAGAGAAATAGGAATGATGCATGCCATGAATATCTGCTAGATACTTTTATTTCATTATCTTAAATGACCTACAGAAACTTGAGACATTTAGCCTCATCATTCAAATGCATTTGCTCCTAATAAATCATCATGACATCCTTGTCTAAAGGATTAGGCAATCGAAATGAAGAGGCAAGCAAGGATTTCAAATCCTTATTCTGTTGCTTTAACTCTACTATTTTTTTATTTGACTCATAAACAAGTCGTTGAAGTATAGAGATAGTCTCGCTAAACTTCTCAATTTCGCGAGTTTTGGACTGCAATCGAGCAGAAAACGCGACGATGGATGATGAGTATCGAGTTCCGAGACCCACAAGCTCGTAAATGGCATCATGATCTGATTTCTTAGCCAAATCAGTCTCTTGTTGCTTCATGGCACCCACGACAGATGCAGAAATAGATTGAGACTGAGGTGAAGGATACCTCAAATTTTTATCTAGAGAAGCACTGAAGGGAAATCTACGAGCCATTGAAAATTTGAAGAATGAGAATGCAAGCAAATTGCAAAGATGAGAAGAAAGCTTGATGCGAAATAGATAAAACTAAGGATTGCTCTTATAGAAACAGAAATAAGAACAAGATAAGCTTACAAATCCTGATAATATCTCATTTTTCAGCAACATCAAGCAGATCAAATCTCTGCACTGAATTGTCAGAACTACGCCTCTAGCCTTTGCAGGTTTTGTCGGGCACGGGTGGTTTCAATTATTTAGCTTTTTACAAAATCTCCTTCTGCACCGAATTACCAAAACTAGGCTTCCAGCCTTTACAGATTTTGTCGAACACGTGTGGCTACGCACCGAATTCTCTACAGTCTCTACTAACGCAGCGTTTTATTTGTCTATTGGTTATTGTAGGAATATATCTTATTGAGCTAATTATGATTCCTTTTTAATGATGCCAAAAGGGGGAGAAGTTTTAGACTAGAACATTAACATTGTTTAAATTGCTAAACTTGTTATATATGCTTGGAATTATATTTATATTTTTGCTTGAAAAACTAACGCACATTCTTAGGGGGAGCTTAAGTATTAATACAGGCTTCAGGTTCTATCAAGCATTTGTCATCATCAAAAAGGGGGAGATTGTTGAACCCAAGGTTTCAAGTTTCGTGTAATTATAAATCTACACATGGATTTTGATGATAACAAATGAATTCAAAGAATAAAAGAGTCTCAAACTCAAGTTGTCCACACAATAGAATCAAGCACATCAAGAAACCAAGCATGAGTAAGAAGGGAACAAGTTCACATTAAAATCATAGAGTAATGTTGTAAATCTCTTAAAAATTCGAAATTAGGATTAAGGCTCAAAATTAATATTTTATCATAAAGCATTAAAATACATTTTCCACATGTGCATGAATATTTTGAAAATTAAATTTGAAAATTTTGAAAGATGATTGATTGCCATCTTTCACATGTGCATGACATGATTAAATGTTTGAACTTTGAAAATATTAAGATGATTGATTGTCATCTTTCACATGTGCATGTTTTATTTGAATATTTTCAAAAGTGATGGATGCTTTTCTTGACTTATGCAAAAGGTAGATGTCTTTGTTTAAAAATTTTGAAAAGTAAAGTGTGCTCCTTTTGTCATATGCAAAAAGTAAAAAATTAGGTTTGAAATTTTTGAAAAGTAAAGTGTGCTCCTTTTGTCACATGCAAAAAGTAAAAAGATTAGGTTTGAAATTTTTGAAAAGTAAATGATGATGTCTTTGATATAAGAATCTTTTCAAATTTAAAATTGAAGACTCATTTGCCTATAAATAGCTCACTTGAGTTTTGCAAAAATCACAACAAGAGCTTACACATCTATTGCTAAGTTTTGCATCATTCCTTCAAAGCTCTCATTCTCTATTTTCTAAAGTTTTGAGTCTTAATTCTTGTTCTTGTTGAGAGAGATATAGGTTGTACTGTATTGTTTCTATCTCACTCGTTGAGGAGTGTACTTTGATAGTCTACCCACTATCAACTCTTGTATTTGTAAGAGGGTGCATATAACCCTTGTGTGTGTAGAAGGTGTTCTACACGTAGAATAGTTAAATCACCAAGTGTGAGGTGATTGGAAGTGTAAATGGTGTTCTACAAGGATTCTTTGGAGCGGTGCTGCTTAAAAGTGTAATAGGTTTCTATCTCCACCTAAAGGAAATTGACTAGTGAATTCGGGATCCTCAAGGGGTAGCTTGAGACGAGGACGTAGGCAGTGAGGCTGAACCTCGTAAAAATACTGAGTTTGCTTTCTCTTACCCTATTCTTTACATTTCTTACTGCTTTATATTCTGTTTATATTTTATATTGTGTATTTGATTAATAAGTGTTAATTTTTATAATATAACCTAATTCACCCCCCTTCTTGTGTTAATCATCTGGGCAACATCCTCCTTTTTGAAGCACAAATGAAATTTATGGTCGTGGTTCTTTGTAGAGTTTGAATTGAAATCTTTTAAATTTACTAGTTTATGATTTTTTTTTTGGTTATTTTGCAATTTGTTGTGCATTTGTATTTTGTAATAGATATTTTTTGGCTTTGTATTTTATTGTGAATTTTTAATTATTTTGAATTTTTTTAGTATTTTTCGATGGTATACTCCTTGGAGGTGGGTGGTAGATAGGGGCATTGTCTAGCAGATGCGGGGCCATATTCCAAGGGCAAACCCCTTCTATGTCAAGGGTAGGGTGCAGGTAGAACCTACAAGTAGAGCTTAGGTGTGGATCCCTGCCCGCCCGTATATTATAATACATTTTATGTTTTTTAAAAGAGAAATATATATATATATATATATATATGTATATATCAAAATGGCGTCGGTTAGATAGTTAATGAACTCCCTAAACAATGTCGCTCTCAATCTCTATCTTTGTTACGAGTCTCTTCTACCTTCTGCCACAATTGTGTTGTCGTTGTTGCTCATTTTACACCCCTAGCCCTAATGGAAGAATTTCCCTCATCCTAATCTCTCTAGTCTATTTGATCTGTTAACTTTTTCATCATTCTTTGTTATTGTCGGAAGCTCACATCTCCGTTAGGCAGTCGGTCGCTCACGACCCCAGGTGGACGGATGGCCTGTAGGTTAATCTACCTTTCAGTATTTGAACGAGAATGGGGCCAGGCAACCAAACTCACCTACCATGCAAGGGGGGGCCTAGCGGGTGGGTAGCACCCTAGTGCTCATAAGCCAATACATTCATGCATATTGTTCATGTGCAACCAAACTTCCTATCAATGACTGAATCTAATGTTTTATTATGCTTAGATATGCTTTCTTTAAGGACTTGTAAGATGATGAGTTGAATTTCTGCATCAAACTCACCATGGTAATTGCCTGCAGACATTGATGTGCCTCTAACAATACATAGTTACTCAAAACCTGTTCTTGACATATAGACATAGCAAGCAATTTGGTCTAGATATTAGATTTCATACCCAATTTTTTATATTCTTTTCTTAATTACACTACAAGTAAAAATAGGCTTTTGTAGTCAATTAATTACGAAAAAAAGATTATTTGTGATCAACTTTGACTATAAATAATAATTTCGTTATAATTAACTGACTGTAAATATATTCTATAAGAAAAATGAGTATTTATGATAAATTATTTACGATGAATGTGATTCTTTGTAATGAAAATAAACTAATCATTTTTATAAGAAGTAATAATTTTGACAAAAAAAAACCTAACTACAAATAAATAATTTTTTTATACTAATAATAAGTACTTTTCTTGTAATATTGTCTATATATTGACTGAAATGATCAGGTTTTTGTTGGAATCCTTGGTCCCTATCAATTAATTCTAATGTCGTTCCAAAATTGCATTGAAAGAAAATTATAAAAATCGAATTAGCACGGGTTCCGTGCAAGATACGTCTATATATTCTACTTCGACATAGTCGCTGATCCACACTAGCTAGCTAGGCGACAATAATGCTCACCATATGATCGTTTCATGCATGGTCTCAGGGACGACCCACAAAAGAAATTAGTAGCCACAATAGGTACAGTGTCCGCACGTGTGAATACAACGCAGGCAATTGAACGTTTTTAATTACTCTTACCACTGTGGTACAGAAGCCTTAATTTAATACTATATTTATGCTAATTCCCATTAGAAAAAAGCTTGGTAGGGGAGGTTACATGATTTGTATAAAGCTACAGTGCCCACAAGCGACTTTTAAAATAACATTGTTCTTTATATATGGGCAATTAATTAGCAGGCCACTTCTTACTTCTATATGAATAGCTTTCAAAGAATCTTGGAATATTAGGGCCATGGAAAAGATTTTGAAGATCTTACACCTCAACTAACGTATCTGCTTCTTTTGCCTCCATCGCCACCTCTGAGAGCTGAGAGCTTTGTATTTCTTTTTGTAAAATGTTTTCTTTACACGATAGTGATGAACTGTTGTTTCAGATTTCCTCTAATGGCCGCCAACAACTCGGAGTTCGACAAGATCTGATCCTACCTGACCCTCCAATGGACGGCGGTCATATTGACTACGATAAAGGAAGAGGCAGGATCGGGAAACCATCCGGCACTTCGAGCAACTGGCCAGAGAAAACTGAAGACAGCGACAAGAAGACGATGCATCGGGAAATGGAACGGAAAAGAAGGAAAGACATGTCCGAACTTCACGGGTCTCTGAGATCTCTTCTCCCTCTTGAATACATCAAGGTGAAGAACCTAGCCAGCTAATAATTCCAATTACTCATTACATTTTTGTGGCTATATATGGCGTAGATGTATTAATTAGGGTAAGGGTCAATCTTCCAGGCCGAATTTGAACTATTATTCTGACTTTAATTTAAGGTTATATATAATTTGTGGCGTTTCAGGGAAAGCGTTCGATGTCCGATCACATGAACGAGGCTGTGAATTATATCAAACACCTTCAGAATAATATTAAAGAACTGGTTGACAAGCGGGATGAGCTTAAGAAGCCTTCCAATTCTACGGCCCATAAACCTGAGAATGAAACCTTAACTTCCTGTCAGAGAACTTGGGTTATGATCCGACCTTGTTTGGGTGGGGTTGAGATTATGGTCAGTAATAGCTTGACAGATCAAGGATTGCCTTTATCAAGAGTGCTACAAATACTGCTTGAGGAAGGGATTGCTGCAGATAGATGTATTTGTAGCAAAGTAAATGAAAGGTTAATCATCACTGTCCAGACTGAGGTACTATCACTTAATCCCAACATCACTAGCTAGGTTGGTCATTTAGGGTTTTATTGTATATTTTAAAAGTTTTATATTAGTGAGAACAATATTAATGTTTAATTGTTTACCTCTAAATCTTACCTAGCAGGGTGGTGATATGGCACGTGTAGATCTACGAGGGCTGCAACATAAACTAACCGAGGCAATTCCTTTACCAAAGAAAATTCCATAGCTAGTAATTATTTGTTGTACATGTTAATTTTTTTGTCATGTGGTGTTCCCCATTGGGCATGAGAAACTTCTTGGAATGTGAAAAACGGTTTGATTTCCTTAATTTATAACATCTTCGACAAAATGGTGCCTCATGATCATATATTCGATTGAGTAGTTATCTACAAAAAAAATAGCTAGCTCTCATCACATGATGTGCAAGAGAAAATTCCTCTGGTTGACATGATATATATACATGCTCATGTAATCCTCCGTTTGTAGTAGCGATCAAAGTTAACAAGATGCACACTTGCATGCAGTTGGTTGCATAATATATAAAGCTTGATATCTTGGCTAGATCACAGCAAGATTATTATCTGTGTTTTATTCAGTTACTTATTATGATCCCTCTACAATATTGTGCTGGAATTAGTTTATACATGTAGTTTTTGGAACCGAAGTACAGATGATAAAGTAAAGAACCTTATGTTAATTGCTACTGCATGATCACCATGGTGACAAATAAATAATGAGGAACCTTATGCAAAAGAGATCATGCATAGACAATTGTTGATGTTGATCTAGGCAGCCTCTGGGATGTGGTAGTTTTGGTTAATGAGGTAGTTTTTGTATAATACTCATATTTTGAGACTAGTGTTTTTTTTTTTTGGGGATGCTTGGATATCTAACCGCTAGAGCCTAGGCTCCAGATTGATGCACATTCTCTTAATATTGGACTTAATCCTTGGCCACTCTAAGTCAGATAATTTAATCGTGTGCCGTCCAGGAAGGTGAAAATATTCCATTGTACCCATGAACAATAGTACTATATATATGTCTTGTAGATCATGCAAGGATTTGTCAACCATCTTGTAGATAAACTAATAACATGATGATCAGTTGATGATACTCGAGCAATATATATATATATATATAGATGAGTTTTATTGCTCATCATCCCACACACCACACTTATTTTTATTTTATTTTTTAAAATTACTTTTAATTTGATTCCTTTTAAACTAATTGAGTTCATTTACTCATCATCAAATACACCACGTAGCTAGTGTGGGAATGTCGAGTAGAATTATATATATTTGTGTATGCAGTATATATCACCTAGCATATACGTACATACACATTTTGGTTGTTTTCCCTTTGATTGTTTTTTATGTATTCAGAAAATCTGTATTCGAATAAGCGGGTAGACATGCAAATCTTGAACTGTGTCTTCTAGTTAGATTATATCATCATTTATATTTGAAAACTGTTATATATATATATATATATATACATACTACATTCTCATGTTATTAGTTCTATTATAAGAAATTGTATGATACTACCATAACCCTTGGACCAACTTGTAGAAACAAACTCAACGATTAATGGACAATAAATGTCATTAACATGAGTACAGTATGAGAGTGAGGTATATTAATTGTGTTATAATATTATAGCTTGATTCTGTGTATTTTCAAATTAGGGACAAATACATCTAACAGCCCAAGTGAGTTAGTGTAGTTAGATCTATTAACATATATACCAATTTCTAATTTTTCTTATTAACTGGGCGCCCTTGTATATAATATGTATATTGATATCAAAACTAATCAATGAGATGCATGCACGTCATGATCCCTCGCGCTAATTGCGTATCCATAATTCTCTCTATTCATATTCTCTGATCTTCATATAGATGATACATATGTAGGCCGGGGTATGATTATATATGTCAAGAAAATTGTATCAGAACCGGGAGTGTAAGTGAATTTGAAACCGTAATTGTTGATCTAATCAAGTGTTTTGCTGCATTTTGGTAGTTCTGTCGTAGTTGCTCTTTATTTTGATGTAGGAGGCTAATATGATCTATTAATGATGTGACTCCTAGTTGTTTCAACTTCTAGTAGATAGATTTGTTTACAACTCTGAGATTATATAGTTTAAAAGATGATCAATATCCCTGATCAGACCGATGTTGGAAGCTAGGTTGAAGTGATGAAATTTATATAGGCAGTTGAGTTTATATACAATTAATTATATATTGTTTCCAATAGAATTTCATGATTGTTAAGAAGAATCAAATGAAGGAATAAATCCCTACAATCATAACTATGCTTAACCAAAAATATTGGATAAGTAGAGTTAGAAAATTGTTTGATTTGAGCATAAAATTTTATGGTAGTTTTTATTGTAGTTTTGTAAGAATTTTTTTTTTTTTTTTTTTTAAATTTCAGTTCCTTTTTGGAATGGTGGGGTTGATATTGGGCATTCAACAGCTCCAAATAAAAACAAGCCATGTAGGAAGTTTTACACTAGACACATGAGTGAATCTGGTCTCAGCTGATTATACCAATGAAGTAAATTTAAGAAGAGAACGTGGAGAAATCATTCAAACTTCATCTTGCATGTGAAGAACCAGTCTGCTACCGCATGAACCCGACCACCGTCTCACCAAACCAGGTCTGTCGCCGCCACAATTGGAAAATGCCGTCACACCTACCAAGTTCCATCGCCCTGACCCCCCACACTCTTTCTCCGTAGCTTGTTTAGTCGCCTATCACAACCTTCGCCCAATATCATTGAATACTTGGGATTTCTGAAATTCTGGGTATTTCAATAATCAAGCTTTTCATTGAGGAATAATCCCATATTACTTGTGGATAAGGTCTTAAACATATTTGTAAAGAATAAGGAATCCTCTCTTGTTGAACCGGTTTTATGAGATGAGTTAAATCCATAAATTTCTTTATGATATCAGAGTCCACCACAGGATGAATGGAAACGTATACTACTTACTCCATGACAATGATTAAGATAAATACTAACCTGCACATGAAGGAGGGTATTGTTGAGCAATAATTTTATATTACCTGTGAATAAGATCTTGGGCATGTTTATAGGATATGAACAATCATCTTTTGTAGAATTGATTTTATGAAATAAGTTAGGCTCATGAATTTCTTTAGCATGGGCCATGTCCTGGCTCGGGCTTTCCCCGCCAACAACTGCTTAGTCATGGCCAACAATAGGTTGCGGGGTTCAATGTCAGATCTCCAGAATGATCCTAGATTCTTTCTGCAAGAGGGTGAGGGTTAACAGGAGAGGTGGAGTATAGGGGCCGGGCTTCGATGGAAGAGGAAGAAGGGAAGGAGATTTTTTCACAGGAGGGAAGAGAAATTTTTTACAATTATTAGCTATAGGCAGGTATATGGGGTTTAAAATGAAAGAGCTATGTGACAAAATTTCATTGGAGGGCTGTTGTTTGAGGGACCACAGACTAACCGGTCGGAAGATTTTACCTTTTGTTTTATGCTTTTCATTCAAATCTAGACAAATGATCATTGGATCAAAAGTCGAAATAGATTTTTTTTAAACATTGGAAATGCTTAGATTTTATTGAAATATTTGGTTAACCACATAGGAAATATAACAGATCCAAAGCCTTAGATCAGCACAAACCAGCATAAGTTAATTGTAGAGAACTTGAAAAACACAAGCATCAGTAGAGTAAAACCACAACTGATAAAGCATCGGGACACAAACCATCCAAGCTACAACAGCATGCAGCAGCAAATAGGTAAAAGAAGAAATTAGCTGCATCCAGCTTGAAGAAACAGCATGACAACAGTGCTAGCCACAACAGCAGCAACAAAATCCAGGAAGTAAACAGAAGAGCAACAGCAAGCATCAGAGCAGCATACAGCTTGAAGAAATAGAACGATAGCAATGGCCCCATCTGTAGCAATAAGCATATATTTAGGTTGCCACCAGAATAGCAACAGCAAGCATATCCATACGACATACAGTTGGTAGAACATGATAGCATAGCTAATTAAATTCCCAAGTAGAATACCTATTGACGATGTAGCTAGCTGGCTGCACCCATTGATATTGATGCTGTTTACAATAAAAGAAATTTTTACCAAAGAAGAAAGCATTTTCAATATTAATTCTCTAGGCCATTTAAACTCGTGAATTACCAAATACACAAACTAGAAGCGGCCTCCTGATCCGGCCTTACCAAGCCAAACAAAAAGCCTTCTCTTATATTAATATGGCTGGAACCAATAAAGTCCTCTCTCTCTCTCTCTCTCCACATTTTACAATTCTCTCTTGATTTTCTACTGAAGATCGAATATCGCTTTTTATGGAGAGTTGCAATTGAAGCTAGCACTGCAAGTCAATGGACTTCCAATATTGTTTTCTAATGAATAAAAATGATAAGAGGCAGCAAGTGGAGCCTTCCTATCTAGGTGTGACCATGCATATACTTTATTGTGTATACACTATTTTTCAAGGTTCATCCAAAAGTCAGCAAATGCATGTCATTGGCTTAAACATTATTTGAGGCCCTTGTGTTGTTAATTTGTTTAATTTGCGAGAATAACACAATTCATGTCTTGGTCTTTCAAAGTTTTAAATGAACTTAAAGAAGGAGTCAAGTAAGATAAGATAGGCAAAAATAAATCATCAAAAAGTCTTATGATCTCATGAATGCTTGCACTATGTTCTTTTGAGTGATTAATACCGATCAAAGAATATCATCAAAACGATTAATTCTCATGCAACGGTGTTCACGATCCCCCAAGATGATTAAAGTAATCACTATAAAAAAAATAAATTATTGTTTTTATCGTAAATAGTATTTTTAATTACAATTAAAATCTCATAAATACTTATTTTTTTTATAATAACTACATATCCATATAGAAATTAGCAAATGATGAATTCTCTAATATAACTAGGTTTGATCTTCATAGCTCATTCTTTTTTGCGGTATCTGTGGGATTGGCTTTTAAGTGCTGACCGTATCAATTTGCCAGTTTTGTGGAAGGTTTCAATGTACTAGAGCTGAAACTAACCTCGGTTTGGGGTACAAAGATCGACTAAGATTGATCACCCGCATCTCTAAAATTATATATATAGCTAATCAATTATCTATGCCCCACATGTCATTTGGAAACACCCCCCCCCTTCTCTCTCTTTAAAGAATAATTTAAACAAATATATAATACATTAATTTGTACGTACATACATCATAATTAAACAAGATAAGCTTAATTGTGTTCATTATCTGAGTATTTAATTAGTAAGACACTCATAGCGGCCACCACGTACGTACAAGAGGATGAGTTTTATGGGCTAGCTAGCAATTAAAGATACGAAACAGCTAGGCTAATCTTGAGCTTTTCCACAACTTTAAATTATTCTTAACAGCTGCTTAGTCATGAACTAAGCCAACCAATATAAAATAGAAGAGGCATTATTATTGTTTTCGATATGATATATATCTTTGCCTTGATACTACTGTTGCCGATCGATGCTGTTTTTAAACAAATTCCGGAGTATTTCGATCACGACTAAAACCCACATATATTAAAATAGAAGGCATGCACTAGTGTTTTCGATATCTTTGCCAGCTAGCTAATTGATACTATTGACTTAAAACAAAATTATTCCGGAGTATTTCAATCTCAAAATCCCAAGAAGGCACTAGTGTTTTTGATGTCTTTGCCTTGATTATCCTGTTGGGTGCTGTTTCATACTTCCAGAGTATTTAGCAGGGATTTAAAAAAAAAAAAAGGTTAAAAAGAGAAGATCGGAAAAATGGATTCTTCGTGAGATCAGGAAACCCTCCCCATTTTTATATTTAGAAGATGGGACAGTATTAGCTAGGCACAGACGCAGAGTTATGATATCTCTTATAATTATACAAAACATTAAACGTACTCCATTCCTGCTTGCAATGTATATTCAGTTGCCCAAACCTAGCTTTAACTCGGCTAGCTTGCCTAGGAAGAATCTTCCGAAGAGATTAGGAAAATAGGCACATCGGGAATCCCGTGCTATATCTAAGGAAAGGCTAAGATTGTGATTGAATATTGAGAATATTTTAAAGTGTTTGTGAATAATAATAAAAAATAAATAAAAAGTAATAATAATATATTAAATAATAATAAAAAAATAATATAATAATAAAAGTAAGTTAAAAATAATAATAAATTAATAAATAATAAAATAATATTTAAAAATGTTTAAAAAACTTCTGTTTCCAAATTGGGCCTAAAGTGTGCGTTTCTCTACTCCAGTGTCACAAGGCCGGAAAAAGCTTGAAGCTGTAACTAATTAGGTTCCTTGTTCAATGTTTCTACTTCTTCAAAACGACCAACTGGGACGTTCTGTCCAGATTTTCCCTAGCACTCATGATCTGCGATATCTTATACTATATTTGGTCAAGCTTCGATAGAGCTAGGGAAGTAATTAATTAAGTAATTTTTTTTTTCCAATAGATAAACTCTCAAGTAAATTAATTAGGAAAAATATTAACTACTATTGCCTATATAAAGGTTTGAACTTATGTCGAACGAGTCATTCAAGTGATTAACAAAAAAATAAATATATATTGGCAAGGGGTAATCTTAAATTGGTCCATTCATCTATTATTACATGTTATATGATAAATTATTTAACTAAATTTTACATCTTTTCATCAGCTTGAGTTGTGATTTAATATTCTTCACAAAGTTTATGATAGAAAATGTTTTCGGTCTCGCGTCAAGACCAGTTATGATTTAATATTCTGAGCCTAGTTGACATTTAAAAAATTTAAAAATACCCTATGAATATGCCATGTCAACAGAATATAACTTAAACAACTACAGAAAATTAAAATAAGAAATTAAAATATATCAAAATTTAATTTTGTTAGTTATCAATTGTATGAACTTTTTGGATATATATTATATCTATCTTTCTATTATAATAAGTGACTATCTAACGGTTACTTAATCGATTTTTTTGTGTTTTCTCTAAATTTTCTTGTTTTTTCGTTAAATTTAACTATCACTTAACAGTATATATTCGATATATAATACTTCTACACTACAACAAATTGGATCTTTTGTGGCTATTTTTTTTTTACAACTAAATTATTGCAGAAAGTAGCTTTTTATTCACAAGATATATTTTTCAAAAATAAATCGTTAACTTGTCAATAAAACCTTTTATTTTCTACGATATAATGTTGCCACAAACAATATTGACAATTCAACACAATTATTGGTAATAATAGTTCTTGTTGCGTCGATCAATGGTTGCTGGTGCTGTAAATTCCATTATTATAATATTTACACTATTTGGTGACAATGGATAGTTGCCGGAATAAGTCATTAATCTCTTCCAATTTTTATCCCTCTTTCCAAATCTCTCTCTTGCGCTCTCTCATTCCCGATATCCACTCTTCTCTCTTTGAAACCCTAACGTCCTCTCCTCTCTCTCTCTCCCCACCTCACGGCCTTTGCCTCGGTCAGCATCTACATTTCTCACTTTCTCATCTTCTCACATCTATGTTCTCTCTCAATTCACGAAAACATGAGATTTGTATGTAGGGTTTTTTTTTGTTCTGATCTAGCCTTTTCTTTCAGTTTCCCTATATTTTCTCAGAAAAGCAAGAAACATGCCTCACCGTCTTCAATTTACATCAAATCTAGGAAATTTTTGAGACAAGAGGTCTGAAACTTTCTCTTCATAAAACAACCTTTCTTTTTCCCTCAAAAAACATGAGGAAGAAGGTCACCGTGTTCCGGTTGGATTTGTTTCGATTTTTATACTTTTGCTTTTTTATTAAATATGAGATAATATGATTTTTTATCTGTTTTGTTTTGAATTTCTAAAAGAGCGTTCGTAGAGAAGTATTACAAGGATCTCACGGTACTCAGCCCAAAATTCTCAATCTTAATTTGTAAATTCACAATCTTAATTCCCAATCTTATACTGAAATTGTTTGTTTTATTTATTCCATGCCATCTACAGTTCTCTCAATAAAAGTAATAAAGCACTGTTGTTAATTTATTTCTTGAATTGGTCCTTCTTTTCAGAATTATTTCAGTTTTCGTTTCTATTGAGACATCAAGTCTTGAATTTGAATATGGTCATGCAGGGGTTCAATCAATATTTTGTCACTTTTCTATTTTTCAAATTTGTTAGGATCTACTAATCGAAAAGGGAGGCAAAGACGTGCTGGGATTTAATCATGTCTGGTTTCTAATGCCATTTACCTCAGGCTTGGACGTGTTTAGGTGGGTTTTAAAGTGTTATTTTTTCTTCATTGTTTTAGCAGTTCCTTTCATATTTCTATAAATATTATTAGTAATTTTTTTTTTGTTGGCTTTGATCTGTCAAAATTAGAAAAGGGAATACATGCTGACAAAGCCGCTAAAACACTTCATCCAGGCTGGGCAGCATATCAAATAAGTGATGAGTATGTAATTTTGTGTGTATTTGTACAGACATACATTTGTGTGTACACACATATGCTCATGTGAGGTTAGACCAAATTTCTATTAATTAAGTACTTCAGCTAACATGTTATTTTGCAGGTGGGCTTTCCTCAATTTACGTGAACACTTTCTCAAGGGAATCAACTACAAGATTCCCAACTACAACACAGATGGAAAGAGAAGTGAGTTCTATGCATTACACATGTTTTATAAAAGATCCATTACAGGAACTATTTGACATCCCTTGATTTACAGTAAAACTATACTTGATTTCCACATTTTAAGTTTTTGGTGATTTGAGCATTACTTTTTGCTGAATATAGTTTTGCCTTGTTTTTATTCATAGTTCTATATGAATATCTCCAAATGTTGGTTTGGTGTTTTTATTGTTAATTATGTGTTAATATTTGTCCGTTAATATTTGTCCCCAAATTTTATTTAAAATAAATACGAGAATCGAGGTATCGAGATGCTGACAACACGGGTCACGCACCCCTAACGTCAAGTGCTAAGTGTGTGAACACGTGACATGCATAAATAAATGCAGCGGATAATTGAAGTCAATATCTAAATACCAAAATTTTTAGAATTATTTTACAAACTATTTTAATACAAATTCCCTAACAGGAGATTTAATATAGTCATCCGAGATACAAATTATATAAATACATATTTATAAAAAGGAGAAATTTTTTTTTCAAGATAATAATTTATAATAAGAATACTTTAACCGCGGAATCGCTTCCTCAGACTCAGCCTCCATAAAACTCTGCATCCAAAAACTACGATACTAGAAATGACATCGCAGGTAAGTACAACCCAAACAAATCCCAAGATATAAAATATACTCATGCAACAACGTAACACAGGAACGCGACACCATATGCATGAGGCTTAAATCATCATCCTCAAAATAAATAAATAAACCACATACTTCAAAATATCAAGATAAACCTTCAATAAAATCATCCATCATTTTCTTAGAAAATGATGACCGCAAATTCATTAAAACCACAACCATTTTCTCAGAAAATGATCAACGTAAAACCAATAATTAAAACCCGTCACTTTCCCACAAAATGGCCAAAACATCCATTTTATTAACCGTATGGACCATGATCTCCCCTAGGGACCATCCGCACACCCTGACTTTCATCATCACACTGAAAGTAACGACCACGTATGTGACTTTGGAACGGGCGATGCCTAGCTAATCGCGCCCAGTATATGCCATGACCAGTCATCCCCTAGCTCCCGCCAGCAGAGGAGTTACGGAGTCGGCATGAGAGCGTTACCATCCTGTCTGATCTTGTTGTCACTCGACGACAACCCAGGGGACATCACTTAATATATTCCGCTCCCGAGTGACCAGAGGAGCTCCACCAGGATAATGCCCCATCCCGGCTTGGGGTCGTGATACACACGCACCCAAAAAATCATAAACACATGAAAACCCAGTTTCCATTTCCAACACATGAACATCCAATATCATGCTAAAATCCAGTTTCCAAATATAACCATGAACATATGCATATATACACAATGCAGACGACCATGCACAAAATATTCAATAACCAATAAATCTCAACGATAACCAAACACAATATCCGTCGATGCAAAATATATTTAAATCTTAAAATTTATTTGGAAAATACTTACAGCGGGTAAAAACGTAAATCTTTGAGCAAACGTCAATCTGTAGCGCTCGTAGCGGTCACTTGTACGTTAGACTAAAGTGCTCGGTTCGATACCAAAATTTAGGAAAACACTCAATGGAAGGTGAAAAATCTTATTGAGGTGGTGGTGTGGCGGCGCAACCACCGGAAGGTGGCGGATCGGGCTCAAAATAGGTGGAAACTCATTTTCGGGTTTGGGGTCGTATAGCGAAGGAGGGGCCGCAGTCTGAGAAACTGAGATAGGGGGTTGGTCGGCTGAGCAAGGGGGACCTTTTGGTGGCGGAGGTGAGACCTACGGCGGCGCGGCGAAGAACAACCATTTTTAAGACCCATTTCGGGTTTGCTCAAGTGGAAGGAGAAATGGTGGTGCGTGGGGGCTGGCGGTGGTAGGGAAGGGTCACCGGGGGATGGGTAGTCTGCTGGTGAGGGCGGTGACGTCGTGGGGTGGTGGACGGCGGCGCTGTGGTAGCTCAATGGAAAGAAAACTCATTTCAGGTTTAAGGGTATACCAGGAAGGTGCGGGGTTGGCCGGAGTTGGGATTGTTGGAGGGAACTCGCTGGCAGCTGGTGCTTCCAGTGGAGGGGGCGGTGACAGCCACGGTCATGTGCGGCGGCACTAGGTGTAGGGAGAAGGGACGGGCGAGAGAAGAGAGGGAACAGGGGAGGGGGGGTCGCGCGTGTTGAATTCAATGTTTCAAGTTTCGTATCTACGTATAGATTTTAATGATAACAAATAAATTCAGATCTCAAGTTCAAATTATTTACGCAATGGAGCGAAGCGCACATAAAAGAACAAGTCTACAAATGAAACTCATAGATTATTTTTTTGTACATCTCTTGATAAAATTCGAAATTGGATTAAGGCACAACAATTAATCTTTTCTCATAAAGCATTAAATTACATTTTTTTTATATATGACATAAGCATGATATATGCATGACATAAAAAATGCTTTAATTTTGAAAATTATATTTTACATGTGGATGACATTTGCAATGATCTCATTAAATATTTTATTTTCAAAAATTATATATTATATGTGCATAACATATGCAATGACTTCATTCAAAAATTTGAATTTTGAAAATTGAATGACATATGCAATGACTTCATCAAAATTTGAATTTTGAATTTGAAAGATGATTGAGTGGGACTCATTTGCCTATAAATAGTTCACTTGTATTTTGCAAAAATTCACAACAACAAGAGCTTATACATCTATTGTTAAGTTTTGCATCATTCTTTCAAAACTCTCATTCTCTCTTTTCTAAAGTTTTGAGCCTTAATTCTTATTCTTTTTGAGAGAGATATAGGTTGAACTGTATTGTTTCTATCTCACTCATTGAGGAGTATACTTTGATAATCTACCCACTATCAACTCTTGTATTTGTAAGAGGGTGTGTATAACCCTTGTGTGTGTAGAAGGTGTTCTACATGGGGAATAGTTAAATCACCAAGTGTGAGGTGATTGGAAGTGTAGAGGGTGTTCTACACGGATTATTTGGAGCGGTGCTGCTCAAAAGTGTAATAAGTTTCTATCTCTACCTAAAGGAGATTGACTAGTGAATTCGGGATCCTTAAGGAGTAGTTTGAGGTGAGGACGTAGGCAGTGGGGCTGAACCTCGTAAAAATACTGAGTTTATTTTTTCTTACCCTACTCTTTACATTTCTTACTGCTTTATATTCTGTTTACATTTTATATTGTGTATTTGATTTATAAGTGTTAATTTTTATAATATAACCTAATTCACCCCCCTCTTGTGTTAGTCATCTGGGCAACAATTGGTATTAGAGCAAGGGCTCTATTATAAGATTAATTATCTATTGAGTTAAGATTATATGGCTGAAATTGCAGCTACATTCGCTAAAGGTCAATCCAGTAGTCGGCCTCCGCTATTTTATGGAGACAATTATACTTTCTGGAAAGCTAAAATGAGAATATTCATTCAGTCTCAAGGTCGTGAAATCTGGAAATGTATTGTAAATGGGCCTTATATTCCAACAAAAACTGTTGGTGGAGTAAAGGTCAAAAATGAAGAG
The DNA here is from genome assembly GCA_036559045.1 of Platycarya longipes. Lineage (NCBI taxonomy): Eukaryota > Viridiplantae > Streptophyta > Magnoliopsida > Fagales > Juglandaceae > Platycarya > Platycarya longipes. The sequence goes on along the minus strand of CM071791.1, from coordinate 40,207,821 downwards.
GAAGAGTTTGATCGCGAAGATGATAGACTTTATACTGTGAATGTAATGGCTATAAATTTTCTATATAATGCTCTCAATGGTAATGAATTTAACAGAATAATGACTTGCAGGACAGTAAAGGAAATTTGGGACAACTTGGAAGTAACTTATGAAGGAACTTCGCAAGTCAAAGAATAAAAAATTTATGTTCTTACGCATAAATATGAAATGTTCAAAATGAATGATGATGAATCTATCTCTTCTATGTATACTCGTTTTACTAATATTATAAATAGTTTAACATTTCTTGGTAAAGTTTATTCCAGCTTGGAGATAGTAAGGAAAATTCTAAACTCCTTGCCAAAATGTTGGGAATCAAAAGTAACGGCGATTCTTGAAGCTAGAGATTTTAAAAAACTCGAAGTAAATGAACTCATTGGGTCACTTATTACCCATGAGTACACATTGAAAAGAGGAGAAGAAAAAGGAAAGCAAAATAAGAGCTTGGCACTCAAAGCCGTTTTTCATGAAAGTGAAAGCGATGAAGATGAAGAAAGCGATGACGAAGAGATTACAATGATCACTAAAAGATTGAAGAGATTCTTGAAAAATAAAGCTCCTCCAAGGAAACCTTTCAAAAAATCTTCCAACAAAAATACAGGTAAAAATGATTTATTAATTTGTTATAAATGTAAAAAGTTTGGACATATCAAAGCAAATTGTCTCCTGCTAAAGAAAGATCGATACAAAGGCAAGAAAGTAATGAAAGCTACATGGGATGATGATTCAAATAGCTCAGATAGCGATGCAAGCAATGAAGAATTTGCAAATTTTTGTCTCATGGCTAAAGATGATCTTGAAGTATGTATGAAGTCTTCCGTAAGTAAAACAAGATGGTTTTTAGATAGCGGATGCTCAAGACACATGGCAGGAGATAAAACTAAGTTCATTGATCTCATTCCTAAAGAAGAAGGACACGTGACATTTGGAGACAATTCAAAAGGGAAGATCGTGGGAATAGGTAAAGTTGGTAATAAGTCTTCTCTCATAATTGAAGATGTTCTACTTGTTGAAGGTCTAAAACATAATTTTTTAAATATAAGTCAATTATGTGATAAAGGATTTACAGTTACCTTCAAAAATGATAAGTGCATTATCTTGAATAATCATGATTGTAATGTTTGTTTTATTACTCTTAGAAACAATAATGTTTATACAATTAAATTTGAAAAAATTACCTCACAAGATACTATTTATTTATCAGCTCAACATGAAAATAGTTGGTTATGACATAGAAGGTTAGGTCATGCAAATATGGAACTTATTTCCAAACTTTCAAAAAATGATCTTGTGAGAGGTTTGCCAAAAGAAAACTTTGTTAAAGACAAAATCTGTGATGCATGCCAGTTTGGTAAACAAACAAAAACTTCTTTCAAAATCAAGAAACATATTTCCACTACTAGACCTTTGCAACTAATACACATGGACCTTTTTGGACGAAACAGAGTTGCGAGTCTGAGAGGAAAATATTATGCATTTGTTATTGTTGATGATTTCTCTAGATATACTTGGGTCATCTTTCTCGCTCATAAAGATGGGGTACATAATGCCTTTACCAAGTTATGCAAGAGAATTCAAAATGAAAATGTTTATACTATTTCAAACATCCGAAGTGATAGGGGGAAAGAGTTTGTCAATAAAGATATTGAGTATTTTTGTGATGAAAATGATTTTTTGCATAATTTCTCTGCTCCTCGAACTCCTCAACAAAATGGGGTAGTAGAGAGGAAGAATAGACCTCTTCAAGAAATGGCACGAACAATGCTTAATGAAAATAATTTACCTAATTATTTTTGGGCCAAAGCGGTAAGTACTGCATGTTATATTATAAATAGAGTTATTTTAAGGTCTAAATTAGATAAAACCCCTTATGAGCTTTGGAATGAGAAAAAGCCCAACATTAGTTACTTTCATGTATTTGGATGCAAATGTTTTATGCTCAATGACAGAGATAATTTAGGAAAGTGTGATACAAAATCTGATGAAGGTATCTTTCTTGGGTATTCAACAAATAGTAAAGTTTATAGAGTATTCAATAAAAAGATTTTGACTGTACAAAAATCTATGCATGTAGTATTTGATGAATCTAACCCTATACTCTCCAAGAAATCTATTGATGAAGAATTAGAAGGTATAAATAACATAAATAGTCTCAATCTCGACAACGAGAATACTATGGAAGAAGTCTAACGTGAAGATATCAGGAAAGATCATCAAGATTTAGTACAAGATGCAACCAAATAGTGAAAACATGTGAAAGATCATCCAGTGGAACAAATTTTAGGAGAACCTTCACGAGGTGTAAGTACTCGATCATCTCTTAGAAATATTTGTAATCACACTATTTTTTTATCTCAAATTGAACCCAAAAATATTGATGAAGCACTTATTGATGAATCATGGATTCTAACTATACAAGAAGAACTAAATCAATTTGAAAAAAATAATGTATGGACATTTGTTCCTAGACCCAAAAATCATGCTGTTATTGGAACAAAATTTATAAATAAAAAAGATGAGTCTGGAATCATCACTAGAAACAAGGTTCGACTTGTAGCCCAAGGTTTCAATCAAGAGGAATGAATTGATTATGATGAAATGTATGCACCTGTCTCAAGATTAGAAGCTATTCGAATGTTACTTGCATATGCATGTTATAAAAATTTCAAAAATTTTCAAATGGATGTTAAATGTGCTTTCTTAAATGGTTTTATAAATGAAGAGGTATATGTTGAGTAACCTCCAGGTTTTGAAAATCATATTTCTGCTAATTATGTTTTTAAGCTCACAAAAGCATTATATGGACTCAAACAAGCTCCTAGAGCTTGGTATGAGAGGCTTAGTGGTTTCTTGATTGAGAAATGTTTTTTTACAGAAAAGATCAATACAACTCTTTTTATCAAATACGAACAGGATGATATTCTTCTAGTTCAAATTTATATTGATGATATAATATTTGGTACTACTAAAGAAAATATGTGCTAAGATTTTGCTGAGAGCATGCAGAAAGAATTTGAAATGAGCATGATGGGAGAATTTAATTTCTTTCTTGGATTGCAAATCAAGCAAGCAAAAAGTGGAACATTCATTAATCAGTCAAAATATATCAAAGAGTTACTTAAAAAGTTTGAAATGGAAGGTGCGAAGGTAATTGGAACATCAATGAGTCCAACAACCAAACTTGATAAAGATGAAAGCGGTAAGCCAGTTGACTCAAAGGTATATCGAGGTATGATTGGTAGTTTATTATATTTGACAGCTAGTAGACCTGATATTATGTTCAGTGTATGCTTATGTACACGTTTTCAATCATCTCCAAAGCAATCTCATTTGATTGCAGTCAAGCATATTTTTAGATGTCTTGTCGGTACCATTGACCTGGGGTTATGGTATTCTAAGCACACTTATTTCGATCTTATCAGTTATTCAGATGCGGATTATGCTGATTGCAAAGTTGATCGAAAAAGTAATAGTGGAACATGTCATTTTTTAGGTCATGCACTTGTTTCATGGTTTAGTAAAAAACAAAATTCTGTTGCGTTATCTACTGCTGAGGCTGAATATGTTGCTGCAGGCACTTGTTGTGCTCAAGTTCTTTATATGAAGCAACAACTTGAGGATTTTAAACTTATGTACAATCATATTCCTATTAAATGTGATAATACTAGTGCTATAAATCTTTCAAAGAATCCAATACAACATTCTAGAACCAAGCATATTGAAATTAAATATCACTTTCTTAGAGATCATGTGCAAAAGAGCGATATTGTATTAGAATTTACTAGCACACATGATCAATTGGCAGACATTTTCACAAAACCCCTACCAGAAGATAGACTATGCATGATTAGAAGAGAAATATGAATGATGCATGCCATGAATATCTGCTAGATACTTTTATTCATTTATCTCAAGTGACCTACGAAAACTTGAGACGTTTAGCCTCATCATTCAAATGCATTTGCTCCTCATAAATCATCATGCCATCATTGTCTAAAGGATTAGGCAATCGAAATGAAGAGGCAAGTAAGGATTTTAAATCCTTATTCTGTTGCTTTAACTCTACTATTTTTTTGTTAGACTCTTGAACAAGTCGTTGAAGAACATCGATCTTCTCATTAAGCTTCTCTATCTCGCGAGTTTTGAACTGCAACCGAGCGGAAAAAATAACAATAGAAGATGAGTATCGAGTCCTGAGACTCACAAGCTCGTAAATGGCATCATGATCTGATTTATTAGCCAAATCAGTATTTTGCTGCTTCATGACACCTACGATAGATGCAAAAATAGATTGATCACGAGAAGCACTAAAGGAAAATTGATGAGCCATTAAAATTTTGTAAAGTGAGAATGAAGATGAACTACAGAAATGAGAAGAAGATTGTGGATTATACAAAGTTAAGGATTGTTTTTATAAAAATGGAAATAAGTAGAAGACAAACTGTCATCTCTTCAAATCTTACTTAGTCAAACTTACAAGATATGCCGGATGCATATTGTCAAAAGTTACCGAACTAAGCCAGCGAGATTAATTACAATTGTCCCTGTTTCTCTCGTGAAATGCTGCCATTATCTGCTGATGTTGACTCTGTGCTTGAACTCTCACTCGTTCCGATTCCTCTATTCGAAGTTTCAGAACAAGAGCTAATTCCGTCAAATCTTTATTTTCTTACTTTAACCTCTTATTTTTTCTACCTTTATTTGCAAGCTTTTGATGCAGAACAGATATTTGATTGTTAAGTCGATCAACCTCATTTGCTCTCGCTAGTAATCTCCGAGACATGGTCGTAACAGAGGCAGCATATTGAGCACTGAGAGTTCTTGATGCTGCAACAACCTCAGAATCAGTCCTACCAGAAAAATGGATCTCTACTTCTTTCATGGTGTTGACAATCTCAGGAGATAAAATGACTGGTTGAGACGGTTCCTGATTCAAATCCGAAAGATTATTAGATGAAATTTTCTTCGACATTCTATCGTTTTGGATAAACAGATACTTGATCAATGAGCAATGTGAGTTTTGTTTTAGCATTCGTTGGGTGAAAATGGTCATTTAAACAGAAACCGAAAGCTTTCAAATCTCTACGTATCTTATTTGTCAACAACATCAAGCAGATTTGAATCTCCTTCAGCACCGAATTGCCAAAGCTAGACCTCCAACCTTTGCAGGTTTTGTCGGACACGCGTGACTTCGCACCAAATTCTCTACAGTTTCTACTAACGTCCCGTTTTATTTGTCTATTGGTTATTATAGGAAGAAGTCTTATTGAGCTAATTATGATTCCTTTTTAATGATGCCAAAAGGGGGAGAAGTTTTAGATATAAATATTTAGATTTTTAACTATGTTATATATGCTGGAATTATGTTTATCTATTACTTGAAAAACTAACGTATATTCTCAGGGGAAGCTTAAGCATTACTGCAAGTCTCAAAATTCTACTAAGTATTTGTCATCATCAAAAAGGAAGAGATTGTTGAATTCAAGGTTTCAAGTTTCGTATATACGTGTAGATTTTGATGATAACAAATAAATTCAAGTCTCAAGCTCAAATTATTTACACAATGGAGCGAAGCGCATATAAAAGAACAAGTCTACAAATGAAACTCATAGATTATTTTTTTGTACATCTCTTGATAAAATTCGAAATTGGATTAAGGTTCAAAAATTAATCTTTGCTCATAAAGCATTAAATTACATTTTTTTTATACATGACATAAGCATGATATATGCATGACATAAAAAATGCTTTAATTTTGAAAATTATATTTTACATGTGCATGATACATGCAATGATCTCATTAAAAACTTTATTTTCAAAAATTATATTTTACATGTGCATGACATATGCAATGATTTCATTCAAAAATTTGAATTTTGAAAATTGAATGACATATACAATGACTTCATCAAAATTTGAAATTTGAATTTGAAAGATGATTTGATGAAATGGAAGTGAGTTGAGATGAGACTCATTTGCCTATAAATAGTTCACTTGTGTTTTACAAAAATTCACAACAGCAAGAGCTTACACATCTATTGTTAAATTTTGCATCATTCTTTCAAAACTCTCGTTCTCTCTTTTCTAAAGTTTTGAGTCTTAATTCTTATTCTTTTTGAGAGAGATATAGGTTGAATTATATTGTTTCTATCTCACTCATTGAGGAGTGTATTTTGATAATCTACCCACTATCAACTCTTGTATTTGTAAGAGGGTTGTATAACCCTTGTGTGTGTAGAAGGTGTTCTACACGGGGAATAGTTAAATCACCAAGTGTGAGGTGATTAGAAGTGTAGAGGGTGTTCTACACAGATTCTTTGGAGCGGTGCTACTCAAAAGTGTAATAGGTTTTTATCTCTACCTAAAGGAGATTGACTAGTAAATTCGGGATTCTCAAGGAATTTAATTCCAATCGTTAAAATAATTCTCTCACATTAAAATAAATAAGAAAAGTAACGTAACTCAATATATAAATACAAAATTAACGTAAAACTAATATTAACTATTGAATAGTTCAAATAAATATTTTAATCAAATAAAATACAACCAATAATATTATTAAAATAAATTAAAATAATCAACAACGAGAATAAAATAATATATAAAAATACACGTAAATCTGAGATCTCACATTTTCCCCCCCTTAAAAAGAATTTCGTCTCCGAAATTCGCTCGGCTGCAACTAATATAAACTCCAATAGCTCACCTACCATATCACTTAATACTCACTCTATGCATTAGCACAATCATCTATTTTCCTCAAACACAAATGTATGTTATTCCATCATAACCGTATAGTCTCCAAATAATATTTCATCTCTAAGACTCTTGAGGTAACCATTAATCTGAACTCCATATGTACCAGAACCTTAGCACAATCTCTCAAAATTTTAATGTTCACTAACTCCATACAATAATTTGTGCCACTCTCAAATAAATCTCAAGTTTAACTTCCCAACTTAACCATCAATAAAGATAATTTACTCAACCAAAAGATAAATCTCTACTCACAAGTATTATCCCAAATTTCAAGTCACTACTAATCCCTCAAAACCAGCACATGACTTGAACTTCCAACTACATCGCGAGACATCACGCTTTCGCACGCACTTTGATAACTCTCTAAATGTATAAAGATAAGTCCTCCTAAATTATCACCATGAGTAGAAACTGGCTCAATACCTATTTACAAGAAATCCTATATCACACTTCCAAATCTTAAAGTTTTAATATCTCATAATTCTGATTATACTACTATGATTGACACCTAAGCTCCAATGTACATCACATAAAAATCCTATCAACTCTACTCAAATTGATTAATATGGTAACCTTGATACACATAATTCTCATACTCAACTAGACATTCAATATCAAAGAGAAAGAATAGTCTCAAATATTCAAATTCCTACGAAGGCACAACTAATTCTTTAAGATACCTCGACAAATGCTGTTAACCATTAAATTAATCAAATATCAAACTTAAATCACTCACCCCAATTAATTTGCCTAAAAACGTAAAATTTAGATATCTTGAATTTTATATCATCACATTAAATCAATATTTATCACCTAACAAGACAACTTCTCCCAAGTCAAATACAAATTAAAGACAAAATACTCTCCAAAATTTACACACAACTATTACACATCGATTTCTAAGTATCCACATATAATATCAAAACTTCACCAAGGAAATAATTGATTGCCTTCTATCATAAGCATTATTAAAATAGATTCCATAACGATATATCAATGGTCAAGAATTTCATACTCACAAGAAGAGTCCATCTAAAATACAACCCCAACAATCTCTCATAGATCAAATTAGAACTTAGAAATGCAAACACTCAGTGAGACCCAGATAATACACATAATTAACATATAAAACATCAATAAAGAAGCACAATTACATAAATACCAATAATTATCAAAACGAATCTATCTTACAAAGATATAATATTATACCCAAACACCAAATAAAACTTAAATAATTCACATAAATATTGTATAAAGACAGAAATAGGGAAAATATTTAATAAATAAATAAATACATAAATGTCAATCATTCAACAAAATGAGTCCACTTCCCATGATAAACACAAAATCACCAAACGCTTTTATTAAATAGAACAAGGAGATTGAATTAAAAGAAGAACGGGAAATAAAATGGCAAATAAAGTTTTGAAATTCTCCTAAAGTTCAACTCTAACAAGTTTATTGCAGAAATCTCTAGGACTTAAAACTTTTAAAAGAATTGAACCAAAGTAAAATATATAAATAAATAACTAAGTTAATGAATAAATTCTAGCAAGTCACCAAAACAAATCCACTCGTCAAAATAAATAGATAAACTTTTAAAATAAAACAAGCGAAAAGGTGGAAAGATAATAAATTTTAAAAACTTACCTCTATGCATGTCTCAAAAAGGAAAACATAGTAACGATTCCCTTTAAATCTTTGTCTCAATGAATCCCAAAGCTTCAGAAATATTTAAAAGATAAAAGCCACAATTAAAATAAAAAGATAATAAACAAAATCCAAAACTATATTGTAGAAACTTAAGATCTGAAATTAAAATAAAACCAAATTCATATGATAAATGCACAAAAGCTTAATAAAACAAAATAACCCACAACAAAATAATAAACTTTAAAACTAGGGATTCCATAATACAATTATCTAAAATAAAGGATTTGATAAAATGAATGATATAAAATAATAATCTAATTCGAAAGACCCAAATTTAAAATTAAACAAAATAAAGGCATATATAAAAATAAATAAATGCTCACAACTTAACTAAATATGATCAACTAACTAAAATCTTAACTACTACCCAAATTTATATTAATGAACAAATATTATAATGAAATAAAGCAAAACAATTCAACCATTCAGAACTAAGATAAATCTGGAAATAATAAACAAAAGGCACATTAAAATAAAAAAGCACAACACACCGAAACAATGATTAAAATCCTACAATACAACATAGTATGAAAAACTTAAAAAACGATTAGAATAATAAAATAAAATAAAACAACCAAACAAATAAACAAACAAATTTAAAACAAAAAAAACATTTCTGGTACAATTCCTAGGTAATTTGCGGATTTATCCAGAGTCGAACTGCTCTGATACCACCTGTGACGCCCTCAAATTTCCCTTAAAATAAATATGAGAATCGAGGCGTCGGGATTCTGACAACACGGGTCACGTACTCCCAACGTCAAGTGCTAAGTGTGTGAACACATGACATGCATAAATAAATGCAGCAGATAATTGAAGTCAATATCTAAGTACCAGAATTTTTAGAATTATTTTAAAAACTATTTTAACACAAATTCTCCAATAGGAGATTTAATACAGTCATCCAAGATACAAATTATACAAATACATATTTATAAAAAGGAGAAAACAATTTTTCAAGATAACAATTTATAATAAAAATACTTCAACCGCGGAGTCGCCTCTTCAGGCTCAGCCTCCACAAAACTTTGCATCTTAAAACTACGATGCCAGAAATGGCATCGCAGGTAAGTACAACCCAACAAACCCCAGGATATAAAATAAACTCATGTAACAACGTAACACAGGAACGCGACACCATATGCATGAGGCTTAAATCATCATTTTCAAAATAAATAAATAAATCACATACTTCAAAATTTCAAAATAAACCTCCAATAAAATCATCCATCATTTTCCTAGAACATGATGACCGTAAATCCGTTAAAACCACAACCATTTTCCCATAAAATGATCCACGTAAAACTAATAATTAAAACCCACCACTTTCCTAGAAAATGGCCAACACATCCATTTTATTAACCGTATGCGCCATGATCTCCCCTAGGGACCATTCGCACACCCTGACTTTCATTATTACACCAAAGGTAACGACCACGCATGTGACTTTGGAACAGGCGATGCCTAGCTAACCGCGCCCAGCACGTACCATAACTAGGCATCCCCTAGCTCCCGCCAGCAGAGGAGCCACTGAGTCAGCACGAGAGCGTTACCATCCCATCCGATCCCGTTGTTGCCCGGCGACAACCCAGGGGATATTACTTAGTATATTTCACTCCCGAATGACCAGAGCAACTCCACCGGGATAATGCCCTATCCCAACTTGGGGTCGTGATTCACACGTACACGAAAATCATAAACACATGAAAACCCAGTTTTCATTTCCAACACATGAAGATCCAATATCATGCTAAAATCCAGTTTCCAAATATAACCATGAACATGTGCATATATACACAATGCAGACGACCATGCACAAAATATTCAATAACCAATAAATCTCAACAATAACCAAACACAATATCCGTCGATGCAAAATATAATTAAATCTTAAAGTTTATTTGGAAAATACTTACAGCGGGTAAAAACGTAAATCCTTGAGTAAACGTCAATTCACAGCTCTCGTAGCAGTCACTTGTACGTTAGGCTAAAGTGCTCGGTTTGACACCAAAATTTAGGGAAACACTCAATGGAAGGTGGAGAATCTCATAAAGGTGGTGGTGTGGCGGCGCAACCACCGAAAGGTGGCGGATCGGGCTCAAAATAGGTGGAAATCCATTATCGGGTTTGGGGTCGTATAGGGAAGGTGGGGCCGCGGTCTGAGAAACTGAGTTAAGGGGTTGGTTGGCTGAGCAAGGGGGACATTTTGGTGGTAGAGGTGAGACCTACGGCGGCCGGACAGCAGCGCGGTGAAGAACAACTCATTTTGAGACTCATTTCGGGTTTGCTCAAGTGGAAGGAGAAATGGTGGTGCGTGGGGGCTGGCGGTGGTAGGGAAGGGTCGCCAGAGGATGGGTAGTCTGCTGGTGAGGGTGGTGACGGCGTGGTGTGGTGGACGGCGGCGCTGTGGTGGCTCAAAGGAAAGAAAACCCATTTCGGGGTTAAGGGTATTCCGGGAAGGTGCGGGGTAGGCCGGAGTTGGGATTGCCGGAGGGAATTCGCCGGTGGCTGGTGGTTCCCATGGAGGGGGTGGTGATAGCCATGGCCGTGCGGGGCGGTGCTGGGTGTAGGGAGAAGGGACGGGCAAGAGAAGAGAGGGAACAGGGGAGGGGGGGTCTTACGGGTAGGGGGAAGCAGGGGAGAAGGAAAAAAAAAAAGAAGGAAAAAGAAAAGAAAAGAAAAAGAAAAAGAGAGAAAAAGAAATAAAAACCAACTAGAAGAAAAATATAATAAATTAAATAAAAGCCAATTAAAAATACTACCATTCAATATCAATAAAATAAGATATTTAAAATCCAACAATAAACTAATTTAATTTAAAGAACAATTTAAATATAAAACACTAATTAATATTAAGAAAGCACGTCAAATAAGATCACATAATAAAATAAAAGAATTTAATTTCAATCGTTAAAATAATTATCTCACATGAAAATAAATAAGAAAGGCAACGTAACTCAATATATAAATATAAAAATAACGTAAAACTAATATTAACTATCTAATAGTTCAAATAAATATTTTAATCAAATAAAACGCAACCAATAATATTATTAAAATAAATTAAAATAATTAACAATGAGAATAAAATAATATATAAAAATATACGTAAATTTGAGATCTCACAGTTTTAAAGTATTATTTTTTCTTCATTGTACGTTTTGATAGTTCTTTCATATTCCTATAAATATTATTTCTAATTTTTGTTGTTGGTTTTGATCTGTCAGAATTAAAAAAAGGGAATACATGACAAAGCTACTAAAACACTTCATCCATGCTGGGCAACATGTCAAATTAGTGATGAGTATGTAGTTTTGTGTGTGTTTGTACACACATACATTCGTGTGTACACACATATGCTCATGTGAGGTTAGATCAATTTTTAATTAACAACTTAAATAGTTACAAGTAAGAAGTCTGTCTTGGATTGAGGTATATGAGCATATGCATTGATTCACAGTGTGAACATTGGGTACTCATCCTTGGATTATGTTAATGAGATAGATGTACCTATGTATGAATATGAAATACAGAAACATCTTTTCTTTTTTTTTTTTCTTTTTCAATTGGTGCATATAAATATGCAAGATCATAAACATTATGTGGATTCTGAAAAGGTAGATGACAATGGGTTGAATAATTTTTGGTCCAAGGCATATTAATTATTGAATGGTGTGGCCTGTTGGTTATCTTTTTGCCAATAACAATGGAAGCCGTGATCTGTGTTTTTATGTTTATTAATCTATGTCCTGATATTGGAAAGATTATTCCAATTACGATGTATTAGGTTTGAATGTGGGATGCTTGGAGTAATTAACTGAAGGGTGCTAATTATGTATATACATATATATATATATATAGCGGAAGGGAATTTGAAAGATTATGCCTATGATGTATTAGGTTTGAATGACGGATGCTTGGAGTAATTAATTGAAGGATGCTACTTATATATATATAGCGGAAGGGAATTTGAAAAATCTTACTCGTACAAGGTTCAGTGCATTTCATGGTGCTGTGCTACTCTATTGACTTGGTTCCTTGATTTAAAGGATAGTAGCCCATTACCTTCTTTAATCTATATGCGTAGACCAAAAGTGTCGTGTTGTAAGATCTGATGCAAGTAAACTCACATGGTTATAGTGTTATTCTTTACATTTTCTGTTTACGCTCTCAGGTAGACCTCTGGAACAAACCAGCACTTGAACAATTTTTTGCTTCAACACAGAATGTACTTTATGTTTATGATAGACATGACAATTTTACATTATGTTTGAACTTCCGTTTAGATAGAATTCAGTCATATATCCCTTTTTATCAGTTGTACTCTGATTGTTATGCACATTGTTTGCTTCAAACTTTGATGGCTATCATTCTAGAAAAAGATGTTGATAGTTTATTTTATGGTGACAAACTTAATTTACAATATGTGCTAGATTAAGAATGTGACAGCAACATAGGAATAAAAGACTATTTTTTTCATTTGCAGTATGGCCTGCAAGTCTCTCTTTCTCTCGCTGTTCTTTTTAGAGGTACATTGGTCTTGGGTATTTGATTTTTCTTTTTTTGTTAAATTTATTTCAAGAGTAGTTCTTTAAACTGCTAAATATGAACAATGATTGATCGAGGATATGTTTTTGGAAAATCTTGAGTTTGGGATTTTAGATTAGGCTTCATATGAGCCTAATCTAACTTGTGATCTGATGGTTTTTGTGGTTTTTGCGATTTGACAATTTTTTGGGTTTTTGTGGTTTTTGCGATTTTTGCGATCTGATGGCTTGCTTTCTGATCTAACTTGCAATTAGTAGTAACAAGAAAGTAAATTCAGAAACTGGGTCGAAGATTGCATTAGCAGTTAATCAAAGTATTTGATGTGTCCTCAATGACTAAATTTGTAAAGGTGACTTATTTGTTGAAAGGTTTTATTTTTGATGGCTCGTTGGGTTGATGATCCAAATTTAAAGGCATACTAGCCTCACTTAGTTAGACTTCCAGACTACAATTGGATTGCTGAAGATGTTAAAAGTTCAGGAAAAAATATATATACATAAAACTTATCAAAATATATACACACACACACACATATATATTATATATATGAGATATAGACTTAATTAATTCTAAGAATGTGTTTTTATACCTTTTTTTCTTGTTAATCTTGTATCTTTCAAATTTGTTATATTTTATTGGACAGATTTACAACAGGGTCAACATTGCATATTTTGCCCTATGAACTACGTTAGGGAGTAGATTCGTCTTCAAGAACATGTGAGTTGTGACGCCCCTAACTCTCACGTATAGAAATACGGGAATTGAGGCGTTGGAATGCTGACAATACGGGTCACGCACTCCCAACGTCAAGTGCTAAGTGTGTGAACACGTAATATGCACAAATAAAAGCAACGGACAATTGAAGTAAATATCTAAGTACCAGAATTTTTAGAAATATTTTATAAAACAGTTTAACAAAAATTCTTCAACAGGAGATTTAATACAGTCATCCCAAAGACAAAACATAAAGATACATAATTATCAAAAACTGGAATAACAATTTCCAAGATAATAAATTATAATATCATACTTCAACAGCAGAGCCGCCTCCTCAGGCTAGCCTCTTCGACATCTGCATCCAAAAATTTATGATGCCAAAAATGGCATTGCAGGTAAGTATAACCCAAACAAACCACAAGATCAAAATACATTCATGCAACAACAAAACACATGAACGTGACACCATATGCATGAAGCTCAAAATCTTCCTCAAAATAAATAAAATAAACACATGCCAAAATCCCATTTTGGCCCAAGATAAACTCCAATAAAAACATCCATCATTTTTCCAGAAAATGATACACGTAAATTCTTTAAAACCACAACCATTTTTTCAAAAAATGGTCCACGTAAAATCAATAATCAAAACCCGTCATTTTTTCAGAAAATGACCTAAACATCCATTTTATTAACTATATGCATCATGATCTTTTCTAGGGATCATCCGCATACCCTGACTCTCATCATCACACCGAAGGTAATGACCACGCATGTGACTTCAGAACGGGCGATGCCTAGCTAACCGCACCCAGCACGTACCATGACCAGGCATCACTCAGTAGAGGAGCTACGGAGTCGATACTAGAGCGTTACCATCCCATCCGATCCCGTCGTCGCCCGGCGACAACTTAAGGGACATCACTCAGTATATTCCGCTCCCGAGTGACCATAGGAGCTCCAACGGGATAATGCCCCATCTCGGCTTGGGGTCGTGATACACACGCACCCGAAAACTATTAACATATTTGAAAACCCAGTTTTCAAATCCAACACATGAACATGCATGCAATTATGTAAAAACCCAGTTTTCCTTTACAAACATGAACATGCAAAATACTATGCAATGCATACGACAATACATAGAAATATCCAACAACCAACAATTCCCAACATTAACCAAACACAGAGTTATTAATGCAAAAATATATTTAAATCTTAGAGTTCTTTTGAAAAATATTTACAGAGGGTAAAAACCAGCTCATCGAACAAGCGCCGATCCACAGCGCTCATAGCGGTCACTTCGTACGTTAGCTAAAATACTCGGTTTGACACCAAAATTTAGGGAAATACTTATTGAAATGTGGAGAATCTCATGAAAGTGGTGGTGAAGCGGTGCAACCACCGGAAGTGGCGGATTGGGCTCAAAATGAGTGGAAACCCATTTTTGGGTTTGAGGTTGTACAAGGAAGGTGGGGCCGTAGATGGGGAAACCAAGTTAGGGGGTGGTCGACTGAGGTGTGGGAACATTTTGGTGGTGGAGGTGAGACCAACGGTGGCCGAACGGCGGTGCGGCGAGGGGAGACCCGTTTGAAGACCCATTTCGGGTTTGAGATTAAAATGTGAAGGTCTCCAGAGCTAGCTGGAGGTTCACCGGTGGGTGGGGAACCTGGTGGAGGTGGTCAGAGGCCAAGGTGGCTGATGGTCGGAAAATTAAGGAAAAGCCAAGATAACCCATTTCGGGTTTTAGGCTCACGCACGGAATAGAGGGCTGCCAGAGGTGCACCACTGGTGCAAGGGAACTCGCCGAAAGGTGGGAAGTTTAGGTGGAGGGGCGGTGACGGTCATGGGTGGTGCACGGCAGCGCTGGGGGAGGAGGGAAGAACGAACGGCAATGGGGAAGGAGGGGGTCTTGCGGGCTGGGGGGAGGGGGGAGGAAGCAGGGGAAGAAAAGAAAAGAAAAAGAAAGAAGAAAAAGAGAAAAGAAAAAGAGAAGAAAAAGAAAAAGAAAAATGAAGGGAAAGAAAAGAAATGAAGACTAACTAGAAATAGAGCACAATAAAATAAATAAAAGTCAACTGAAAATGTTACAATTCAATATCAATAAAATAAAATATTTAAAGCCTAACAATAAAATAAATTAAGCCAAAACACAAATTAATTATAATACAATAATTAATATAAAAAAAAGCACATCAAATAAAATAACATAATAAAATAAAAGAATTTAATTCCAATTATTAAGATATGACCTCACATTAAAATTAATAAGAAAAGTAATGTAACTCAATATTTCAACATAAAAATAACGTAAAACTAATATTAATTAATTAATAGTTTAAATAATAATTTTGAAACAAATAAAACACAACCAATGATATTATTAAAATAAATTAAAATAATCAACAACAAGAATAAATATAATACGTAAAAATACATAAAATCTGGAATCTCACATGACATTTTTGGATATCCAGTCTAAGATATATGTCTTTTAACAACAAAGTGTACATTATTTTTTTAATATGAAATATATCTAAGAACCTGGAATTTTGATGTATGTTTCTGACTTCTAAGCTTTCTTGGAAATTTGTAATTGTTTCTATAAAATAAATACGTTAGTTGCAAAGCTATATGAGGTTGGAACTCTTGCATCATTTTCTGTTGGGGTAGCAAAAATCACTTTTCTTTTTGGCCATTTTTTGTAGGAATGTCGTTACATTTTTGCAAATCAACTTGGTGCACTCATTTTCTTTGTATACTTGTAGGGGGTCCAATTGATTAATTAACTAATAATTCATTATAGAAACTTCATCAAGCAGTTGCTAGATATTAAATTATATAGAGTTGAGTATTTTGGCATATAGATATGAATCAGTTTTGCTGAGAAGCTGCATAGTTATGTGTGATTTAGACAAAAATATGTAATTGTAGCATTTGTATACACCACCAATGAAAAGTGGTGTATATCTTGGCTTTTGCAGGGACTTTGGGTTGTGGTTTGAATTTTTTTTTTTTTTTTGGATATGTTTACAATGTATTGGATCAGATTTGGTGGTTTGTATTTTGCCAAGACTTTGGTCTATGGCTTGGTTATTGTGCATATTTTTACGTGATTGTTACATATCTACTATTTTTGGAAAAAAAGAGATGGTTTTGACTTTTTATTTTGGAGTTGAACTGTTTAGCGTTTATGCTTGGATTTGTTTTTCCTCTTTTTTCTACATTTGTCATTTCTACTTCAATACTTTTTTTATCTTTGGGTTAATGAGTTAAAATTGTGGCGATGTTTGTCTTTGGATTATTTTTTGTGCGTATTTGTTTTCTGAATTTTTTTTATACATAGTGAGACAAATTATATCAAGCAATTAAATCAAATATTATATCATCTAAAGTTGGGTTTTTTTGGCATATAGATATGAATATTTTTGCTCAAAAGCTGCATATTACACATTTGATTTAGAAAAAGACATGTAATTATAGCATTTGTATATTTTTGAAATAAAAAAATAGAAGCACCTTTATCTCATATAATCTTATGAAGCTTTGGTTTGATTACTGGGCTGAACCTTCCATGTAATTTGATGTATTGCAGTTTTCTGTGTTGGAGTTATTATTATTAGTATTTCTTTCCTACTGAAATCTATCAATTTACGACCTATAAAAAAATAATCTTTTAGGTACAATGAAATGCAGTCTTTCCATAAAAAAAAAAATAATCTCCCAATTTATGTGTTTCATTTGCTTTAGCTACATGGTTCTTGCTCTAAGGCCGTAGCTGCCTAAGCTTCTTGTGCTTGAGATTTCACAATCAGTAAGAAATCAACCAGGAATAATTTTTGATTGGCATTGCACATTAGTGGACTACATACCAAAACCCCTCTAAGGTATTGGTACAATGAAAAATAATCTTTTAGGTACAATGAAATGCAGTCTTTCCATAAAAAAAAAAAAATCTCCCAATTTATGTGTTTCATTTGCTTTAGCTCCATGGTTCTTGCTCTAAGGCCGTAGCTGCCTAAGCTTCTTGTGCTTGAGATTTCACAATCAGTAAGAAATCAACCAGGAATAATTTTTGATTGGCATTGCACATTAGTGGACTACATACCAATACCCCTCTTCTGTACATTTAAAGAGTTAAAATGTAAATAATTATATCCCTATCTTTTGGATTTATCTAGAGATTAAAATTATTGATTACTTGCTGTCTGAATAATTAGATAAGATAACAAGATTTAACTTTCTTGAGTGATATAACTTCTATTTGTTATATATAATTAGATCATTGTGTGTATTTTGGTATTGCTTTGTATTGGGTGAGTCTAATATAACTTATGAGAAAAAAGAAATTGTCTTGCCAAATTGGTGGTTTCTCGTGCTTTTTTAGTGTACATTGATTATAGTTTTTATTTGTTGGATTTCCTTACATTTACCTTTCCACATTTGCCATTATTCATTTATTGACAGCATTCATTATTCTTCATATGATAGTTTCACAGCCAACAAACACCTGGACCATTTGCCCAAGGGTGCGTGTAAGAAGAGGGCAAGCCACAGATCCCCATAGTATTGCTGAGCGGGTAAATATAAAATTCTATATAGATCCCCATGGTATTTGTGCCTTTTTCTTTAAAAGAAAACCCTACATGATGTGATTATGGGTTTCACTTATGTCAATATATTTTAAAATAGTTGAACAAGTTTCACCGCATGAGTTGGTGTCCATGAAACATGTAAGATAATTCAAGTTGTCGTGAATAAATAAAACTTTGAATTAGAAAGAACCGACCACTGTTTACTTGTGGAATTTTGCAAGAGTCATAAGGTGGTTTCGGTGTGCTAAGTATGGGTTTGACTGACTGCTTACATGGTTTTGAAAACTACTAATGTACTACCACTACAACATTTTTGCCCTTTAGATCATGATCCTTTCGAGTCATGGGCTAATGATTTGAATATTACAAATCAAATTATGTTATGTGGATGGTTTGTGATGTAAAAGTTTTCAAATATATAAATAGCTAACCTTATTCTAAATTAAATGTAGAAGTGTAATATATTTGTACCGATGCAATTAATTATCATAGCTAGCTATCTTGGTGATGATCTAGAAAATGAGGACACATGGACTTCGTACCAATTTATGTCTATAAATTAATGTTGCACTAAATAATTCAGGTTGTTTTAATCAGTATTTAATCAAGGGAAATTATATGTGATCCTTTGTAGCATGGTGCACAGTGAGAGGTAGGCATGGATTAATGATTTGATTGTTACGTTCATCCATATATATGCAGTTATATAAATATCCAATAGTGCATATCTGGTGTACCTACGAAATCATATGTAGATCAATTTGTAACTTTTGATTACATGACTAATATTGACAGTATTGGGTATTGGACATCATACTTGAGAAGTAGAGACGGCATTTTGCATGTTTTTTTCATATATATACATTTATATTCGTGAATACCCAAATGGTCATAGGAGATGATTGTGTTTCAATCTTGGAATTGAATGCTAGCCTGGTGCAAACCGACTTGGTTTCATGCTAGTGTGATACATTCTTGCTTATAAAATCTGGAACATAGTCTTTTATAGTAATATTTTACTTTTGACTTGGACTTGCAGGTCTGTAGAGGGTAGGCATTAATTACTTAATTGCTAGGTTCATTCTTATATATGCAGTTATATATATCTCCAATAGTGCATATCTGGTTTATCTTAGAAATCATATGTACATTAATTAATCATATGTAGATTAATTTGCAATTTTTGATTACATGACTGATGCTGACAATAGTGGTTATTGGACATGATTATACTTGAGAAGTATGGAAGGCATTTTGTATGCTTTTTTCCTATATATACATTTATATTCGTGAATATCCAAATGGTCATAGGAGATGATTGTGTTTCAATCTTGGAATTGATTGCTAGCCTGGTTCAAACTGACTTGGTTTCATGTTAGTGTGGTACATTCTTGCTTATAAAATTTGGAACATAGTCTTTATATAGTAATATTTTACGTTTTAATTGGACTTGCAGATCTATGGAGAGTAGGCATCAATTATTTAATTAAAGTATTAGGTTCATCCATATATATGGAGTTATATATAATTATATATATTGCCAATAGTGCATATTTGGTTTACCTTAGAAATCATATGTAGATCAATTTGTAACTTTTGATTACATGACTAATGTAGGAGTATTGGTTATTGGACATCATACAATAAGTTCATACCTACTTGGTTTCTATTTAGTGTGGTTCATGATCAATTATTGAAATCTAGAAGATAGTTAATTATATTAATATTTTGCTTATTACTTGGACTTTCAGGTCTGTAGAGAGTAACACATATTTTTTGGATGGGACTAAATGCTTAAAGACACAATGCTGCCATTTTAGAGAACAAATCGGCCTATTGGAGTATATCCCTTTTTGGCCTTCCACCAACCATATATGATCGACCATGGAAAGCAAATATGTCCTGTATGATGATCAGTTGGATTAAAATAGCTAAATGTGTGTACTACCAATAGGAGTTGCCATATGAATGGAAGTTAGATGTGATCCATTCTTAGATCTTTCTAAGTCTTGGCTACTTGCACTCGTCCACTTTTATGTGGTTATTGACTTGATCTATATTGGAAAGATTGTTGGGTATTGAATGTCTATATATGTTGTTACTGTTGTGTCTAGTTTGTTCTGATGGTAGACTTTTCTGCCCTTCCTTGTATGTACTGGGTATTGGGATGCCTGCAACAGTAATATTATATATTGGAAAAGGAGTTGAAGTGATTGTGAATGCTTTTTCTTATGTTTAATGATGGTAGATGTCAAATGAAATTTAATCTATGTTTATTACAATGGCTGATTAATGTATGGACAAGTGCTTGGAATTGACTACATCATGCACATTAATATGTTGTTAGCAGAAATATTAACATATGGAATTTATTCTTATATATATATATATATATATATAATAACCCAAATTTTTTAAGATAAAGCATTTATTTGAGAATATTTTAAAGGAATTTATTGGAATGATATTTTTTCCATGAAATTAGGATTTGAGGCTTAGATGCATTTGAAGAAAAATTTTGGATTGACCTTTGGGAATTCTAGAAATGTGTCAACTAGAGAAATTCAATCTAGACCTAGAAAGAGATAAATTTTGAAATTTGAAGAAGAAATTCAAAAGGAAGTGATAGAATAAAACATCAAACATTTGGTGTGCCAAAATGAGTTCTTGGACTGGTCCGTCGAATTTTGGTGTAATAATTATAATTCCTACATATGAGGTCAAAACGAGGTGATTCTAATTCCTATAGAACCTTAAGAGGCAAATATAGAACTTTTATATTTCGGGTTTTTGAATATAAGGAATGTATCAAGAATTAAATCTGGTGTGAAATGGACGGATGGGAATGGGAGTCAACTAGTAACCGACTTAGATGTCTTATGTTCGGCCATGTGACGAAAATTGTGTTTGGCTATCAATTTTTCTGAGGTCTTTACATATGTGGAAACATGTGGCAAGTTGATAAGAATTGATCTAGAAGCCTTGGTGGGTAAGAAAATAAAGGGAACAAATGGAAAACTCGGATTGGATGTTCTCCGGTGAATTTTGACATATTTCGGTAAATTAATCGTATCTCTCTCATTTGATTTCGAAATAAGGTGCTTCAAAATCCTATAGATCACTAAGAGAACTTTATAAAACTTTTATGTTTTGAGTTTTTGTATAATCGCAATGCATCAAGGACTTATTGGGCCAAAAAGGGATTGATCTAAAAAAGGCAGAATTGGAACCCGAATTGGATTATCTCCACCGCCTTAGATAAGAGACGAAATCTAATTGGATTTTTGATGCTTCTAGAAATTTAGACAGGTGTAAGGAATAGGTGGATAAATGGGGTAGATCCCTTAGGAAAGTTGAGGACATTTAGAGGGCCAAAGAACCGGACTTGCATCCTTTGGAGATTACTCATGATATTATTTTGTTTCCATCTCCATGTGCTGGAATGATTTAGGCCATTGAACAAGACTTGCTTTTAGGTGGCTCAAGGATGACCATTGGATGATATTAGAGCCAAGTAATTCTAAGCCTAGATATGATGATGGGACTAAAGGAGGTGAGACACACACACACAACAATAGAAGGGAAACCAGTCATGACACAAGTGGCTCAAGTTATTCTTCTTCCTTTGCTATATAAGTAGTCAACCACTTAAGGTAAAAGGCTTCTTCACTTTTTCTTCCCTTAAGACACATAGCCATACTTAGCAAAAAGAATTCAAAAACCCTTCCTTCAATCCTTTCACCTCCCAAACATCAAAGGAGAGCTAATTGAGCGCATTGGAGGAGGAGTGGTGCAAAATCAATTCAAAACTACTAATTTAGCTTTGAAAATTTTTTTAAGTGCACTACTTAACATAATATTGGTGTAGTATATGTGGCTTAATTTATAGATTTAGTTTGATGCCTATTTGATGCTTGTTTAAGCCTATGCATCATTTATGAAGTAGCTTGAATACTCTTGATTTATGGAGTGGTTTTTGTTGTGAAAAAAATACTAGAAAAATTTTTAGGACCTTATGAATATGTTTTATGATCATATGATAAGATGATTATGCGAAAATATGAGGTCATGATTTATAAAAAAATGATAGAACAACCCTAACAACTTTTAGATTTCAAAGGGGTTAAGTAAGCAGATTTAACATTCTAAAGTAAAATAATCATAACTTGATAGTTTGATGTCAAAATTGAATGATTCAAGAGGCTATGGAAATCTAATGTAATAGCCCAAATTTTTCTAAGGTAAATTATTTTATGGATATTATTTTTAAGGAGATTTATTTGATGCATTTATTTATTAGGAAATTAGAGTGGGAGATTTAGTTGAGGAATGTGAGATTACACTTAGTATTGGAAATTATGCATTTTCGGATTAATCTGTCGAGTTTTAGAAAAACGGGCATAAGTTATTCATATGGGGTCCAAATGAGGTGATTTCAATTGGTATAGAACCTTAAGAGATAGATCTAAAACTTTTATGTTTGAAGTTTCCTGAGATTCGGAAGGGATCAATAACTTATTTGGGAATCAAGTAGGCAGCTTTGGAATGGGCTTAAATGGAACCCGAATTGGATAATTGAACTAGATTGGGGCATGTAACTAATTAGGCTTATATGATGTGCTTGGAATCTATGGTGTTTTGGATATGATTTTGTGATGGTAAAATGTTAGGAAATTATAAGGACCTAGATTTATGTTTTTATAAGTAAGAATAAGGTTTATGTGAGAAGATTTATGGGTTTAGGTTGAAAAACCCCATGAGCCGTGATCTCGCTCGACTGTCGCTCGACAGGTGAGTCGAGCGAAGGCAAAATGTGAACCCTCGCTAGAGTTTGGCTCGATACCCGCTTGAGCGAGTTCCAACCCGAGACTTCGCTCGATACTCGCTCGACAAGCCGCTCGAGCGAGATGCCCTGTTTTGCTTAGATTCAGGGTTTTCTTAGAATAGCAATGGTGTTTCAAATGGGTAGAGTTATAGGTGAAAATAACTCATATGAATAAGAGAGAAACAAAAAGAAAGAAAACAATTTATATAAAGAATAAGTTAGTCACGTCATGACGGGGACGGCGATACGTAACGCCCGTATGACTGACGTGCCGACAGGGACGGCGATACGTAACGCCTGTCGCGATATAAGAATATGTGATCTCCACGGGGACGGCGAGACGTAACGCCCGTGTGATTGATCCTCACGGGGACGGCGAGAGGTAACGCCCGTGAGATTGACACCAGACTCATCATAACGGGGACGGCGAGACGTAACGCCCGGATGACTGACGTGCCGACAGGGACGGCGAGACGTAACGCCTGTCGCGATATAAGAACATGTGATGTCCACGGGGAAGGCGAGACGTAACGCCCGTGTGATTGATCCTCACGGGGACGGCGAGACGTAACGCCCGTGAAATTGATCTGAATGGCGGGGACGGCGAGACGTAACGCCCGCAGTAATATGTGTATATGTTTTGTGTCAACACGGGGACGGCGAGACGTAACGCCCGTGAGATTGACACCAGACTCATCATAACGGGGACGGCGAGACGTAACGCCCGGATGATTGATGAGTGTATGTGATGGGGACGGCGATACGTAACGCCCATCAGTGATATGAAAGAATAAGAATTTTAAGGGGAAAACGATGTAATTTAATCTAAGATCATGGGTGAGTTAAAAAAGGTATCTGTTAGACAGTGGTCTTGTGAGGGGTATATTAGGGTAATTTCCCTTGTCATTCGTGGTAATAACTTTATGGTTGTTTTCCCTGTTTCCTTTAAGCTGTTTATGTACTTACTGAGATTTCATTCGAAATCTCACTCTTTTGTGGCTCCATATATTTTGTGCATATTATTTTATACAGGATTCGATGACCAGTAGGGGGACAGCCCCGATGAGGTAGGAGACTTCGGGGAGTCCTGAGGGACTTTCCGACTATAGTCCTTATATGGACATTTCTTTTGTTTCCTTCGGACCTCCTATCAGTAATCGACCTACCGGAGCTTGGAGTCTTGACGCATCCACTTTTGTTGAGGAGAGGCGACGTACGGGATGCTGCATAACCTTAGGAGTAGATGGCTCATTGTCCATGTGTGGGGTTTGTGTGACTCCACAGGGACAACAGCTGCAGCGAGACTTTAGTATTAGTATGGATAGGTTTCGCTATGGGAGAGAATATCCCGAGGTTAAGAGGGAGAAAGAGTGAGGTGAAGGAAAGTTCTTTTGGATGAATGTAAAATATTTTACTACAGTTTGGGTTTGTATATGTAAGAAGTATAATGTTAAGTTTTAATGAATGTTGTATACATATACTTCCGTGTGATCTTTAGAAAGTTTTATATCTAAAAACCTGATCCGCTGCGAATTAAATGATATGTTTTTTTGTTAAGTACGAGGGTGAGTAGCCTAGTGTTGCTCATCCAGACACCTTAATTTACGTTAAATCCCAGACGTAAGTTGGGGGCGTCACAGATTGGTATCAGAGCAATTACGTCTCTGGGTAAAACCTACGTGTCCTAGGAAAAATGAATCACATGGTACTAGTATAGGCTTGAATCTTTATCAGATTGGAGTTTGGAGTAATATGGGTGAATGTTTGGATTTTTTTGGAAATTGGAAGTTTCTAAAGAAAGTATAGCTTATGGGGAAGTTGGGTGTATTTCAGGAAAACAATATGCCAAGAGGTCGTCCTCCCTTGAAACGAGTAGACGTAGTAAACCAGAATCCTTCTCTGGTTACCCCTCCACATACTGAAGAACAAACGGCACCAAGCTCACCGTTGAGAGAAGGACAGACACCATCGAACCCACCGTTGGGGGAAGGACAGACGGCACCGAACCCATTATCGGGAGAAGAGCAGAGGACACAGAATCCACCCTTGGAAGGGGGACCGGTAGCGCAAAACCCCCCATTAGAAGGAGGCCAGGCAATAGCTGAAGCTATTCGGCAAATGACGGAAGTGGTGAGAAACCAAATAGAACAGAGCCGTTATCATCAACAGAATGAAAATAGAAGAGAAGCTCAAGGGTGTCCGTATGAAAAAATTTTAGCGTATCGATACCCGCCCTTTATCGGAACGGAAGGAGCATTAAAAGCAGATAAATGGATTGTAGACTTGGAACGCACCTTCGAAGTTAGTAGCTGCACCGAAGTTCAGAAAGTGCAGTATGCAGGACATCTGTTACAAGGAGAAGCCGGACTGTGGTGGGACACAAAGCGAAAGCTGCTAAAGTTAGAATTGGGAGAAAATGTAGTGCCTACATGGGAAAGCTTCAAGAAAGAGTTCGACGATCGATTCTTTCCGGAATCTATGAAGCGGCAGAAAGCTTTGGAATTTACTATGTTAATATAAGGCAGTATGTCGGTGGAACAGTACTCGGCACGATTTATGGAATTGGCAAGATTTGCTCCGCATCTGGTAGCTACTGAAAAGATGAGAGCCCAGAAGTTTCAAGAAGGACTGCAGCCACGAATTCGTATGCAGGTGGCATGTTTGCAAATTGAGAATTTTCAAGAACTAGTAGATGTAGCAGCCATAGCGGAAGCTGAACAAAGGAGTGTTATGGCGCAAACTCAAACATATGGAAAAAGAAGATTTCAATTTTCTGGGGGAAAGGATGCTAGAAGGAAACCAAATTTTAGATCCACGGATAGAGGAAAAGGAGTAGCAATTAATCCAAATATGCCAATTTTATTTCCGCAATGTGCAAAATGTGGACGTCGACACCAGGGAGATTGTCGAGTGGATATTAGAGTTTGTTATAGATGCGGTCGGCCAGGACATCTGATCAAAGACTGTCCCCAGAATACCTCTCAAGGAGTAGCTCTACCCGGAGGAAAAGCCAAAGCTCCTACGAAAGCTAAAGTTTATGCTACCACGCCTGGATAAGTAGATATGGAGGCAGACGAGACAATAGATGCTAACGTTGTGACGCCCCCAACTTACGTCTGGGATTTAACGTAAATTAAGGTGTCTGGATGAGCAACACTTGGCTACTCACCCTCGTACTTAACAAGGATAAAAGCATAAATTACTAAATTCGCAGCGGATTAGGTTTTTCAAAATACAACTTTCTAAAGATCACACGGAAATTATATATACAACATTCATTAAACTTAAACATTGTACTTTATACATATACACAATCCAACTGTAGCAAAACATATTACATTCATCCCAAAAGAAACTTTCCTTCACCTCACTCTTTCTCCCTCTTAACCTCGGGATATTCTCTCCCATAGCGAAACCTATCCATGCTAATACTAAAGTCTCGCTGGAGCTGTTGTCCCTGTGGAGTCACACAAACTCCACACATGGACAACGAGCCGTCTACTCCTAAGGTTAAGCAGCATCCAGTACGTCTCCTCTCCTCAACAAAAGTGGATGCGTCGAGACTCCCAGCTCCGGTGGGTCTGATAGGAGGTCCGAAGGAAACAAAAGAAATGTCCAAAAAGGGACTGTAATCGGAAAGTCCCTCAGGACTCCCCGAAGTCTCCTGTATCATCAGGGCTGTCCCCCTGCTGGTCATCGAAACCTGTATGAAATAATACGCACAAATATATGGAGCCACAAAAGAGTGAGATTTCGAATGAAATCTCAGTAAGTACATAAACAGCTTAAAGGAAACAGGGAAAACGCCCACAAAGTTATTACCACAACTGACAAGGGAAATTACCCTAACATACCCCTCACAGGGAAACCACTCACAAAGTTACTACCACAACTGACAAGGGAAAATACCCTAATATACTCCTCACAAGACCACTGTCTAACTGACACATTTCTCATCTCACCCATTGTCTCATATTAAATTACATTATTTTCCCCTTTAAGATTCTTGTTCTTTCATATCACTGATGGGCGTTACGTATCGCCGTCCCCATCACATACACTCATCAATCATTCGGGCGTTACGTATCGCCGTCCCCGTTATGATGAGTCTGGTGTCAATCATCCGGGCGTTACGTCTCGCCGTCCCCGTTATGACACGAAATATATACACATAGTACTGCGGGCGTTACGTCTCGCCGTCCCCGCAAGGATCAATCACACGGGCGTTACGTCTCGCCGTCCCCGTGGAGATCACATATTCTCATATCACGACAGGCGTTACGTATCGCCGTCCCTGCCGGCACGTCAGTCATACGGGCGTTACGTATCGCCGTCCCCGTCATGACGTGACTAACTCATCTTTTATATATTATTTTCTTTCTTTATTTTCTTCTCTTATACACGTGAGTCATCTCACTCATAACCCTTCCCATTTGAAACACCACTTCTATTCCAAGGAAACCCTAAGTCTAGGCAAAACAGGGTATCTCGCTCGAGCGGGTGTCGAGCGAGAATCGAGCGAAGTCTCGGGTTGGGACTCGCTCGAGCGAGTGTCGAGCGAAACTCTAGCGAGGGTTCAGATTTTGCCTTCTCTCGACTCACATGTCGAGCGAGGGTCGAGCGAACTTACGGGTCTAAGGGTTTTTCCACTCAAAACACACCAATCTTTTCCATACACTCCATTTATCTTCCCAAAAGCCTAAATCTAAGTTTTCACAATTTTATTGAACATAAAAACAAGACAAATATAATCAACCCTACTCATATGTCTATTTCCACTTAAACATGTTCTCAAGTGTTTACTACTATGAAACATAACTCAATCATGCCAACAAACCAGTTCCATGCTTAATTTAAGCTAGAATATGGACTTACAAGTTCTTCCAAGCTTTAGGGAATTGATCCACTCAACTTCCTCCAAGTTTGCTCCCACACACACTCACTTCACTCACAAGTGATCACTTTGAGGGTTTGGGGAGGGATTTCTGGTTTGGCTTCACAAGGCAAGTGCTCTCTCCTTCTAAAGGAGCTTAGGAAGCTCTCAAGGTCCTATATATATGGTGGTGGTCGACCAACATGAGGGAGAGAAAAGGAATTGCACTCAAGGTACCCTAGTTGGCAGATTTGCATGTGATGAGGTGTCCATCTAGGCCAAATCTAATGATGAGGATTAAGCCTCCCAAATCCTAGGCTTTGCAGCTGGATTAGTCATCCAAGGGCTCACAATTGAGGTGGTTTGGCTGCCCATTTTGATCCATGGCTGAGAAGCAAGCTTAAGGGATAAGAGGTGAGGTGGCACTTCACCTAACCATGCATGCATCTCTCATCTCCAGCTCTCCCCCTTGTGTCACACGCCCCTCATCAGGTTTTCTCCTCCATTTGGTTCCTTCCCAACTCCCTTAGGTCTTCCCTCAACAAGTCCTAGAAGGTCACTTCATAGTTTAGTTAAGGTAGAGCCAAGTTTGATCCAATTAGTCACCAATCAACCAGATTTTGGCTCCCTTGAGTTTCCATCACACCAACTATTCAATTGACTTCCAAATCAACTTTCCATTCATTCCTAACTATCCCTACACATGTCCTAATCCTAGAGAATCCTAAAACCAGTTGCCTATTTGGTTACATGCCCCAATCTAGTTCAATTACCCAACTCGGGTCCCATTTAAGCCTATTCCAAAGCTGCCTACTTGGTTCCCAATTAAGTTATTGATTCCTTCCGAATCTCAGGAAACTTCCAACATAAAAGTTTTAGATCCATCTCTTAGGGTTCTATACCAATTGGAATCACCTCATTTAGACATCATATGGCTGACTTATGATCATTTTCCTAAAACTCGACAGATTGATCCGAAAGTGCATAATTCTCAATACTAAGTAAAATCTCACATTTCCTCAATTAAATCTCCCATTCTAATTTCCTAATAAATGAATGCATTAAATAAATCTCCTAAAAATAACTTCTATAAAATAATTTACCTTAGAAAAAATTTGGGCTATTACAAACGTCCTTACTGGTAAATTTCCAAGTCTCCTCTTTTAGTTAATGAATGAATTCTTTGGGAGTGGTAATAATAATAATAGTAGAATAAAATTTTCTTTAGGTAAGCTTAAGCTGAAGCAATGCGTGGTCTATACCTTGTTTGATTCGGGAGCAACAAGATCCTTTATTTCCTATGATTGTGTCCAAAGGTGTGATTTAGAAACTGAATTGTTGACCCAAAAAGTTATAGTAGTCATGCCCAATGGAAAAGTAGCAGGATGCCACCGGATAGTGAGAAATTGCCCCTTGGAGATTGGAGGTTCTCAGCTAGTCGCTGATCTGATATTATTCCATTTGATGGAGTTTGATTTGATTTTAGGTATGGATTGGTTGACCAAGTATTATGCTAAACTGGACTGTCATAGAAAGGAAATAGTTTTTAGTTTACCCAAGGAAGGGAAATTTTGTTACAAGGGGGAAATGTTGAAGGCAGTTTCCTCCATAGTAACTGCTAAGCGAATAAAGAAAAGTATTAACAAAGAAACTAAGGGCTACTGGGTAATCATGTTAAACTCCTCAGAAGTTGTTAAAGGTATTCGAGGAATTCCTGTGGTGGAAGACTTTCCTCAAGTCTTTTCTGATGACCTACCAGGACTACCTCCTGATCGAGAAGCAGAATTTGTTATTGAATTGGAACCGGCCACAACTCCAGTTCATAAGGCTCCCTATAAAATGGCACCAGTGGAGTTAGAAGAATTGAAAGCGCAGATTGAGGAACTTTTGAGAAAAGGATTTATCAGGCCTAGTTCATCCCCATGGGGAGCACCAGTATTGTTTGTGAAGAAGAAAGATGGGGCAATGCGGATGTGCATAGACTACCGGGAATTGAATAAAGTTACCATTAAGAATAAATATCCGTTGCCACGGATAGATGACCTGTTGGATCAATTAAGAGGAGCAACTGTGTTTTCAAAAATAGACCTTCGGTCTGGCTATCATCAGTTGAAAATCAGGGAGCAAGATGTACCTAAGACGGCTTTCCGAACCCGATATGGGCACTTTGAATTTTTGGTTATGCCATTCGGAGTGACAAATGCACCAGTAGTATTCATGGATTTGATGAACCGGATATTCAGACCATATTTGGACAAGTTTGTGGTGGTTTTTATTGATGATATTTTGATCTACTCTCAGACTGACGAAGATCATAAAGAGCATTTGAAAGTAGTAATGGAAATTTTGCAGAAACATCAACTGTATGCCAAACTTAGTAAGTGTGAATTTTGGCTACAAGAAGTTAAATTTTTGGGTCATGTTATTTCAAGTGAAGGAGTCTCCGTGGATCCAGCAAAGGTAGAAGCAGTGATAGAGTGGCAGCAACCAACCAATGCACATGAAATATGAAGCTTCTTGGGATTAGCTGGATACTACAGAAGATTTGTAGAAGGATTTTCCAAACTGTCTGCACCTCTGACAGCATTGACTAGAAAGAATGCTAAGTACGTTTGGAGTGAACAATGCGAAAAGAGTTTTCAAGAGCTAAAGAAGAGATTGACTACAGCACCAATTTTAGCCTCGCCAGAATCTCACAAACCCTATGTGATATATAGTGATGCCTCAAAAATGGGGTTGGGGTGTGTGTTAATGCAAGAAGGAAGAGTAGTTGCGTATGCATCCCGACAACTTAAGGACCATGAACAGAATTATCCCACGCATGATTTAGAGTTAGCAGCTGTAGTGTTTGCTCTAAAAATTTGGCGGCATTACTTATATGGAGAAAAGTGTGAAATATTTACGGACCATAAGAGTCTCAAGTATCTTTTTAGCCAGAAAACCTTGAACATGAGACAGAGAAGGTGGATAGAGACTATAAGTGATTTTCAATGCGAAATCAAATACCACCCTGGAAAGGCTAATGTGATAGCCGATGCCTTGAGTAGGAAAGTTCAAACAGAAGAATTTTCAGTGCTGGCAGCGATGCGAGAAATTCTGGTGAACAGATTATCACAGGACCTCAAGTTAATGGAGATTCAAGAAATTGTTCCTTTAATGGACCAAGAAATTAAGGGAAAACAACAAAAGGATGCTAAACTGGAGAAGATAAAACAGCAAATACTGGAAGGAAAAGGGTCTCCACACTTTATGATTTCAGGCGATGGAATGTTATACTTTGGAAGAAGGAAAATCATTCCGGATGCCCCAGAATTGAAAGAAAGGTTGATGAAAGAAGCTCATAGTACACCATATACTGCTCATCCTGGAAGTACTAAGATGTATCAAGATTTAAAAGAAAAGTTTTGGTGGGAAGGAATGAAGAAGGATATTGCGACCTTTGTAGCCAAGTGTCCAGTGTGCCAGTTAGTAAAAGCTGAACACCAAAGACCAGCCGGTCAGTTGCAACCTTTACCAATCCCCGAATAGAAATGGGAGGATCTATCTATGGATTTTGTGGTAGGATTTCCAAGAACATCTACGGGAAAGAATTCGGTTTGGGTAATAGTGGATCGATTGACGAAGAGTGCTCACTTTTTACCTATCTCCAACACGGATTCCATGGAAAAGTTAGCAAAAATTTATGTGAAGGAAATAGTTCGTTTACATGGAATACCCAAGACTATAGTATCGGACAGAGATCCTAGATTTACATCTCGATTTTGGCAAAGTTTACAGAAGATGATGGGTACCAATTTAAATTTCAGCAGCGCATATCATCCTCAAACGGACGGGCAAACAGAAAGAACTATTCAGACTTTGGAGGATATGTTGCGAGCCTGCGTGTTAGATTTTGACAAAGATTGGGAAAGTCTGCTACCATTAATTGAATTTGCATATAATAACAGTTTTCAAGCTACTATACAGATGGCGCCATATAAAGCACTTTATGGGAGGAAATGTAGGTCTCCTATTTATTGGGATGAAGTGGGTGAAAGTAGTGTTTTGGGACCCGAGTATTTACAAGAAGTTAAAGAGCAGATCACAAAGATTAGAAATCAGATAAAGACAGCACAAAGTAGACAAAAGAGTTATGCAGATAACCGTAGAAGGACTTTAGATTTTATGGTAGGAGACTGGGTATACTTGAAGATTTCGCCACTAAAGGGAGTCATGCGATTTGGTAAGAAAGGGAAGTTGAGTCCTCGTTATATTGGACCTTATGAAATTCTGGAAAAAGTAGGTCCAGTGGCTTACCGTTTAGCTCTAACTGATGATTTGCAAGGAGTTCATAACGTCTTCCACGTATCTTATCTGAAAAAGTGTTTGAATGATCAACCAGTGGCGGTAATGGATCCGTCCTAGTAATTTACGTTCCAATTTAACTTATGAAGAGTGGCCTGTACAAATTGAAGATCAGAAAGAACAAACCCTTCGGAATCGTACCATAGTGTTAGTGAAAGTACTTTGGAACAATCCTGTTTTTCAAGAAGCCACTTGGGAACGTGAGGATATAATGAGAGTTAATTATCCCCACTTGTTTGAAACATAGTTGTAATAATATACATTATAAATTGAATTAACTGTCTTGCATCTGTATGATAATTGTGTTTTCTTTTATATTTATATTCATTAATATTTAACCTTATACAGGATTATGGCTCCAAAAAGAAACGCACGTATGTCAGTCACCCCTGTAGATCAGTTAAAGAAAAGATCTGAAAGAGTTAGAGAGAGATTTCGTAGGGAAAAAACTGAAGCAATGGAAAGCTGAGAGATTGAACTGGTTAAATAAAAGTGAGAAGCACAGAACCCACATTATGGACATAGACGAAAAAAGGTAATCCTATAAGTAGAAGAGCGTTACCAGGTGAGGAAAGACAACCCGTTAGAAAATGGTTAAAAGCAGAGAAAAGATTTTTGAGAAGAGAGGACAAAGGAAAAGCTGTCATGATAGAGTCATCTGATGGATCTGAAGAGCGTAAACGTCAGTGTGAAGAGGGACCTATAATAGAAGAGACAGAGGAAGAGAGATTACGTATGTTGCAAGAGATAAGTGTGAATATGTACTATGATCCCGATTTAGACATGATATTTTATCACTCTCAGGATTCACTAATTAATGAGGAAAAAGTACCCACCTCTTCAGAAGAATCTACTGCTAGTAACCGAGGTATAGATTCCTTAAACCCTTAATTATTTATATCTTAGCGATTTCGGGGACGAAATCCTTTTTAAGGGGGGGAGGATGTAATAGCCCAAATTTTTCTAAGGTAAATTATTTTATGGATATTATTTTTAAGGAGATTTATTTGATGCATTTATTTATTAGGAAATTAGAGTGGGAGATTTAGTTGAGGAATGTGAGATTACACTTAGTATTGGAAATTATGCATTTTCGGATTAATCTGTCGAGTTTTAGAAAAATGGGCATAAGTTATTCATATGGGGTCCAAATGAGGTGATTCTAATTGGTATAGAACCTTAAGAGATAGATCTAAAACTTTTATGTTTGAAGTTTCCTGAGATTCGGAAGGAATCAATAACTTATTTGGGAATCAAGTAGGCAGCTTTGGAATGGGCTTAAATGGAACCCGAATTGGATAATTGAACTAGATTGGGGCATGTAACTAATTAGGCTTATATGATGTGCTTGGAATCTATGGTGTTTTGGATATGATTTTGTGATGGTAAAATGTTAGGAAAATTATAAGGACCTAGATTTATGTTTTTATAAGTAAGAATAAGGTTTATCTGAGAAGATTTATGGGTTTAGGTTGAAAAACCCCATGAGCCGTGATCTCGCTCGACTGTCGCTCGACAGGCGAGTCGAGCGAAGGCAAAATGTGAACCCTCGCTAGAGTTTCGCTCGATACCCGCTCGAGCGAGTTCCAACCCGAGACTTCGCTCGATACTCGCTCGACAAGCCGCTCGAGCGAGATGCCCTGTTTTGCTTAGATTCAGGGTTTTTTTAGAATAGCAGTGGTGTTTCAAATGGGTAGAGTTATAGGTGAAAATAACGCATATGAATAAGAGAGAAACAAAAAGAAAGAAAACAATTTATATAAAGAATAAGTTAGTCACGTCATGACAGGGACGGCGATACGTAACGCCCCTATGACTGACGTGCCGACAGGGACGGCGATACGTAACGCCTGTCGCGATATAAGAATATGTGATCTCCACAGGGACGGCGAGACGTAACGCCCGTGTGATTGATCCTCACGGGGACGGCGAGACGTAACGCCCGTGAGATTGACACCAGACTCATCATAACGGGGACGGCGAGACGTAACGCCCGGATGACTGACGTGCCGACAGGGACGGCGAGACGTAACGCCTGTCGCGATATAAGAACATGTGATGTCCACGGGGAAGGCGAGACGTAACGCCCGTGTGATTGATCCTCACGGGGACGGCGAGACGTAACGCCCGTGAAATTGATCTGAATGGCGGGGACGGTGAGACGTAACGCCCGCAGTAATATGTGTATATGTTTTGTGTCAACACGGGGACGGCGAGACGTAACGCCCGTGAGATTGACACCAGACTCATCATAACGGGGACGGCGAGACGTAACGCCCGGATGATTGATGAGTGTATGTGATGGGGACGGCGATACGTAACGCCCATCAGTGATATGAAAGAATAAGAATTTTAAGGGGAAAACGATGTAATTTAATATAAGATCATGGGTGAGTTAAGAAAGGTATCTGTTGGACAGTGGTCTTGTGAGGGGTATATTAGGGTAATTTCCCTTGTCATTCGTGGTAATAACTTTATGGTTGTTTTCCCTGTTTCCTTTAAGCTGTTTATGTACTTACTGAGATTTCATTTGAAATCTCACTCTTTTGTGGCTCCATATATTTTGTGCATATTATTTTATACAGGATTCGATGACCAGCAGGGAGACAGCCCCGATGAGGCAGGAGACTTCGGGGAGTCCTGAGTGACTTTCCGACTATAGTCCTTATATGGACATTTCTTTGTTTCCTTCGGACCTCCTATCAGTAATCGACCTACTGGAGCTTGGAGTCTTGACGCATCCACTTTTGTTGAGGAGAGGCGACGTACGGGATGCTGCATAACCTTAGGAGTAGATGGCTCATTGTCCATGTGTGGGGTTTGTGTGACTCCACAGGGACAACAGCTCCAGCGAGACTTTAGTATTAGTATGGATAGGTTTCGTTATGGGAGAGAATATCCCGAGGTTAAGAGGGAGAAAGAGTGAGGTGAAGGAAAGTTCTTTTGGATGAATGTAAAATATTTTACTACAGTTTGGGTTTGTATATGTAAGAAGTACAATGTTAAGTTTTAATGAATGTTGTATACATATACTTCCGTGTAATCTTTAGAAAGTTTTATATCTAAAAACCTGATCCGCTGCGAATTAAATGATATGTTTTTTTGTTAAGTACGAGGGTGAGTAGCCTAGTGTTGCTCATCCAGACACCTTAATTTACGTTAAATCCCAAACGTAAGTTGGGGGCGTCACATCTAAGATAGAGATATACAATTTTTGTGTTTTAAGTTTTAAGAGATAAGAACTATATGAAGGACGAAATTAGGAATAAGTGACAAAATAGAGTTGGTAAATATCTCAAAAGGGTGTTTTTCTTCTATTTTAAGCTATTAGTGAATTATTTGAATGAGATTTTTAACAAGTATGGTAAGTTTAGGAATTTCAATATACTAAGAGGATTTTTAAGAATTATTATGCTAAAAAGATAGAATAAAATAAAATAATAAAATTATATATGTAAGAGAAATGTTCAAGAAGCAAACAAAAATGCATAAGTTATATGATTATGAAAAATCTTGATTTGAGTTAAATAAGTTAAATGAACAAGTAATTAAGAATAAATTTCTCATCAAAATTCGGCTAGCCCTGATTAAATAAAAATTTAATATTTTATTTAATTGCATACGTATTATTTGCTAAGTTTTGACGTTATGAATTTAAGTGACGTATGTGTATGTAGGTTTTTGTGATATGTTTTTCTATGTCATATGCTTTACGAAAACATGAAACATGCATATCACAAGTCTAAGTTTGTATGTATATTGCATTTTGTCACATACATGTTGTCATAAGTCATGACGTCCATTTCTAAGAAAAGTTCATGTTACATGTTGTCATGTAAGTATTGTCACGGGTCATGACAAATATTTAAGAAATAAGATAAAGAAACTTTATATGATATGGCCCGACCACGGGTAATAATAGTGGCATGGCTCAATCACGAGTACTAATAGTGGATATAAGTAAAGATTTATATGAACAAGAATTTTAAGATAAGAATGAAAAGTCCATGCATGAAATAAGTTTGTCAGAATAAGTCCACATAAGAGATAAGTCCACATAAGAGATAAGTCTAAGGCATGATTAGTCACATGAAGCATGACATAAATGCACACTCTAGTTGTCTAGCTTGTATGTGATTATTTTATGATATCTATACTTTTATTAAGTTAAGTGTGTACTTACTAAGATTTCCAAGAAAATCTCATTCTTGTATGTTTCATTTCCTTTTGGAATTTTAACTTCACTACAGGGTCTGATGTCGAACATGAGCAAGGCCTAGTTACTCGAGAGACCCAGAGAAACCCCGAGGTGTCCCCGGAGTACTCTCTCTTTGTAGAAGTTTTGACCCCATTAGTAGTAATAGAAATCGACATTGGCATGGAGAAAGAGTTTCTCGAAGTGAAGAATGAGCCTAGGCGGCCCTAAGTTGAAATTTTAATAAGTTTGTATATTGACTGAGAAAACTAACTGGGTTATGCATGTAAGGATACAATGTTATTTTAAATGGATGATGTGGATATTGTAGTTTTATTTTACCATGTGATTATTAGCAAATTTTATTTAGAACTTTTTCGTTGCAATTTACATTAAATTTCGATAAGTACGGGGGTGAATAACCTAGCGTTACTGACCCTGACACTTCAATTTGCGTTGAATTATGGACTTAAATTGGAGGCGTCACATATATAGCTTATTACAGTGGCTGAATGCATGGACACGTGCAAGTAGTGACTACATGCACATTAAATATGTGCTTAGCGGGAATAATATTTGTATAGACAGTACCTATACGCAGACTGGTTATAACTACTAACATGCATGTAAGGTGAAAGAATATATAGTTTGGTGGGTAGGCAATACAGGCCAAAAATATCTAATATTCTATGCATGTATTCATGAGACCATATTTTTCATTAATTAGTATGGATGATTCCCTTCAAAAAAATTAATGCCATGCCAATTAAAATAATATAAATGGTGTTTGTTATAGCAATAATTGATAGCTTACAAGATAGCATAAGATCATTTGATATTACTGGCGTAAACTTACAGGATAAGTAGCCATATACATATGCGTGCATGGACATATATATATATATATATATTTATACTGATGATCTATAAGGTCGGAAAAGACCCTCTTACCTGCGCCATCAAATGGCGTGATCTAAGAATCATAAGAGGCTTGAAATTAAGTTTAAGTTTTCCTCATGATGAATATTTGTTGCAACTGCATATTACCGACAGTAACAGTTGGTCTATATTACAATATTTTCTACAAAAAAGCAATACATTTTTGAACGTCGATTGCCCCTTGTTCTTCCAAAAATTGATCGTTATTAGCAATATATTGTCGACAATACAAAACATGTTACCACGAACATAGGCATTGGAAATGCAAAAAACTGAGCTGCATGTTTGGCAAAAATGAAAAATCACACATCAAACATGCGGTAGAGAAAAATTATTATCTACATGCATGTTGCCAGAAATGTGTAATTTCAAGAATTGAAATTTTGGGAAGTTTCTTTAGTCCACGAAATTATTCTCAGATAATAACATAATTCCCATGAAGGTGGCCATTGGTATAAGCAAATTTATGAGGGTGTTCGTTTGTAGGAAATAGTGGATTAGCAGTAACAAAGGCAGTGAATACAAATTGTGATGTCCTCAATTTACACTAAGGATTTTAACATGAATTGAAGGGTTTGAGTAAGTAACATTAGGCTACTTACCTCATATGTATCAATCTCATAATGCATGCATCTACTCTTTCTATAGCGTGTAATGAGACTAATAGCGGAAAAATGGTCTACGTAAAAACTTTTACAAAATAAACTAATGATCACATTGTAAAATATAACCATAATAATATTCACATCCACACGTTAATAGCATCATATTGTACTATTACACATAACCCTGTTTGTTTTATCAGTCATATAAAAATGCATATTTAACCAACCATTACTTCAGAACCACTTCAGTTCCTTTTTGACTTATAGATACTCCCTCCCATAACAAAACTTGTCCAAACTAATACCAAAATTTCGATGAAGATATTGTCCATATGGTGTTGTGTAAATACTGCACATGGACAATAAGCCTTCTAATCCTAACGTTAAACAACATCTTGAAGGCTTCTGCTGCGCTAAGAAGGCAGATGCATTGTGTCTCCATAACCCCATTGGTCGATCATAAATATTAACAACAAGAGAGTCAAAAAAGTTAAAAAGGGAAAAATCAGAGGGCCCCTCAGGGCTCTTTTGAGCTCCCTGAGACATATGAGTTTTTCCTCTGTCCATCATAGGGTCCTGTACAAAATATAATTTTTCTAGAAAAGACACAAACAAACAAAAGTGAGATTTTCTCGAAAATCTGAGTAAGTACACATATAACATAACAAGGCATAGATAAAACATAACATAAATCACATGACAAGATCATAGCATATAACATTATCGTATGTAGCTCATGCATGTGAATGACATATGAATGACCAGCTTATATTTCCTATAGACCCACTCTTATTATACTTAAGTTCTTATTTCTTATTTTATCTTTCGTAACATTGTGGGTCACACTTATTTCATAATCTTGACGGATGTTACGTATCGCCGCCCCCGTCAGGTGTTATTAGCATGACGCATTAGCTTATACATAAGCTCATCAATCTTCCAGGCATTACGTATCACTGTCCCCATCCTGACGAGCCTTGTGTCAATCTTTCAGGTGTTACGTATCGCCGTCCCCGTCCTGACACGAAATTTCTCAGGATAGCAGGCGTTACGTATCACCATCCCTGTTAGTCATATCAGTCTTCCGGACGTTATATCATCGTCCCTGTCGTGACACGACACTTAACTTATCACGTTTTCTTAATATTTACGTATCGTATTTTCTTAAAATACACGTCTTGACTTATGACGACACATATATATGACGAAATGCAATATATGTATACAAACTTAGACTTGTGACATGCATGTTTCATGTTTTCGTAAAGCATATAACATAGAAAAGTATTATACAAAATCTACATGCACACACGTCACCTAAATTTATAACATCAAGCTTAACGAATAATATGTATGCAATTAAATAAAATATTAGATTTTTATTTATCAAGGGCTGACCAAATTTTTATGGAAAAATATTTTTAATTATTTATTTATTTAACTTATTCAACTCAAGCCCACAAGTTCGCATAATTTCATAGTTTAAATATTTTTAAGTGTTTCTTGAACTTTTCTTATATATATATATATATATATATATAATTTTATTATTATTTTATTTTATTTTATCTTTTTAACATGTTAATTCTTAAAAATATTCCAAATATATTAAGATTCCTAAAGGCTTGTTAAAAATCTCATTCAAGTAATTCACTAGAAGTTTTAAAATGAAGGAAAAGCACCCATTTTTAAGGGTTACCTACTCTGTTTCGTTACTTATTCCAATTTTGTCCTTCATATAGTTCTTATCTCTTAAAACTTAAAACACAAAATTGTTATATATCTGTCTTATCTTTCCATATCCTTTTGAATCACTCAATTTAGACATCACACTAACAAATTATGACCATTCTACTGTAGGATATTAGATCTGCCAACTTAACCTCCTTGAAGTCCGAAAGTTGCTGGGGTTGTGCTATCATTTTTTTCCAAATCATGACCTTATTTTTTCACATAATCCTCTTATTATATAATCATAAAACATATTCATAAGGTTTTAAAGTTTTTCCTAGTATTTTTCCATAACAAAAATCACTCCATAAATCAAAAGTATTCAAGCTACTTCATAAATAATACATAGGCTTAAACAAGCATCAAATAGGCATCAAACTAAATCTATAAATTAAGCCACTTATACTACACCAAGATTATGTTAAGTAGTGCACTTACAAATTTTTCGAAATCTAGATTAGTAGTCGTGAATTGACTTTGCACCACCCTTCTCTCCAAGGCTCCTACTTAGCTTTCTTTTGAGGTGTGTGTGTTGTGAGTTTTTTTGTATTTTCTTAATTTTCTCTCAGGGTGAATGTAGGGCTTCTCTAAAAGGGAACAAATGGAAGCTTATGTGTGTATTTATAGGTATAAAAAATGTGCTAGAGGACTTGAGAATGGAAGGGGTATCTCGGCAACCCCTTTAGCTAAGTGGTGAGGTTTCCCCCCCAAAATTGCAAGGTCATGATCACCCCTATATCTAATAATCTCCCAAGATTTTCATCCCATGGCTAGGCTTTCTCCACCTATAAAATAATCTAGATCAATGGTTTAAATTATTACAGCACATAGGTAAAAAAAAAAATGAAACAAAATCCTAGCATATCTAGGATAAACTTAAACCGGCCACTTGGCCTTTCCTTTGCCCCCACGTTTTCTAGATCACTTCTCCCCCTTTTGTCACATGTTCCAGCCCTCCTTGACACCCTTAGAACATCTCAGAAGAATCCACTTAAGGCTTGGTTGGCTATTGCTTAAGAATGGAGGAGCAGTTTGGTTGGTTTGGTTGGTTCTACTCCAATCAGATTTGTTCCTACTTTTCCCATGGTTATATACATACTTTCCTTCTAGAAACTCTTCCACCATCAAATAAAAACATTTTCACACATGTCTAAAAGATAAAAATGTCGAGAACCAATTAAATTGAGGCTCCAAAAGTAGGTCGGTAGATTGATTTTTTTTCGGACTTCAGTTTACGCTCAAATCAGATCAATCCACTTCAATCCCAAATAACCCATTGATCCACTTCAATTATTCAAAAACTAAAAAGATGAAAGTTTTAGATAAACCTCTTAGTGATCCATATGATTTTTTGAATCACCTAAATACAAGGTCATATGAGGGAAATATCATCAATTTACCGAAACATGTTACTCTAATTCGATAACACACTTTTAGGCTACCTAAGTGTTTTTCTACTCTACTTCCAATTTTCTCAATTTTCCTCTTAATCTCCTTGATTTAATTATTTTATAGATGAAAATTAAAATATTCTAATTTATACCTTTTTAAAATTATCAAATAAATTGATCATAATTTTCCATATTTCCTTTACTACTTAAGGTGTTTCTAGTTTAGATCTTCCTTCCTATTACCATAACTTCCTAAACATTCCCTTAAAATAAAAATAAAAAATTCTAAATGAATCTATTCCTAAGGATATATGTAAAAATGAAGGGTTATTACACAAATAGATAGCTACGATATACTATTGTAAGAAAAAAAAAATAGCGGCAATTATATTGTCAATATAACACCTTTTCTGGCAATATGCAAAGTGAGAATTAAGTAAATAGGTCAATTTGGATACGGCCTAAGATGATATTTCTGGCAAATATTTTTTGTAGTTATGGCAACTAAAATTGCCACAGCAAAGAAACCATTTGTGGCAAGTCACAATTTTGCCAATTTAATGCAGAAATTGAGAGTTTTTTATCTACAACCATGCCACCATGAACTTTTGCCAGTTTTGAATTAAT
This sequence comes from Platycarya longipes, assembly GCA_036559045.1. NCBI lineage: Eukaryota > Viridiplantae > Streptophyta > Magnoliopsida > Fagales > Juglandaceae > Platycarya > Platycarya longipes. Next base: position 40,165,920 of record CM071791.1, on the reverse strand, counting down.
AGCCACAAATTTCATGGTCAATTCTGGCCAAAGGTGTCATAGGAATTAGCCACTTTTGTTGTAGTGTTATTTGCATAGAGAGCATTTCGACTGAACCTCAAATTTTCAAACTACATGAAACTAGAAATGAAGCCTATTTAACGGATTTTCTTGTTTTTTATTAATTTTTCTTGTTTTTCGGTAAATTTAACTGCCCTATTCGATATATAATACTTATCTACATAGAGATCATTTCGGTTGAATCTCAAATTTGTTGAGTCAGCTGGCAAAAAATATGTGTATTAAATATTTATTACAAATGTTGATCTGTAATAAATGTAATTGAGCAATCATTATCATCTCTATGAATACAATCACCATATATTCTTCTCGGGTTACTTTCAAATAGTAAATAGTCTGTTTACATACAATTTCTTAAATAATAAAACCATTGTAATAAATATAGCAATAAGTATTACATTTTTTTATTATTTTTATGTCGTGATCCTTTTTTATATGTACAAAAAAAATTATTAAGAACATATAAAAAGACATAGTTTAAATATACAAGAAATATATAAACGTGAAAACCTAATTACAAGTTAAAAAATAGAAAAAGAAACTAAGAAATCATCTAACTTATTAGTAATTGCCTTATTCTCATAAAGTTTCATGGATTAAAACGGATTTTTTAGGAGTTATTATTATGGAAAATAATATTAATAATTTTAAGGTATACAATTTTTGCATTTTTTTTTAAGAAATAGAGAAACTTAAACTTACATGAAAAGAGGTTCATATTTTTTCATGAAATTTAACAGATACTCACTACAACATATGTGACTTTTTGCCACATTACAAAAAATCCATTTTTTGATGCAAAAACTTTTTTGTGGCAAAAATCTTTAATCACTAGTGATGCCCAGATGACTAACACAAGAGGGGAGTTAATTGGATTATATTATAAAATTAATAATTATAAATCAAATACACAATAAAAAGTATAAACAAAATACGAAGCAGCAGGAAATATATAGAGTAAGAGCAATAAGAAACAAACTCAATATTTTAACGATATTCAGCCTCACTGCCTACGTCCTCGCCTCAAGCTACCCTTTGAGGATCCCAAATTCACTATTCAATCTCATTCAGGTGGAGATAAAAACTTATTACACCTTTGAGTAACACTATCACAAAGAATTTATGTAGAACACCCTCTACATTTGCAATCACCTCACACTTGGTGATTCAATTATTCTCTGTGTAGAACACCTTCTACACACACAAGGGTTATACGCACTCTCTTACAAATACAAGAGCTGATAGTGGGTATATTATCAGAGTACACTCCTCAATGAGTGAAATAAGAACAATACAGCGCAAACTATATCTCTCTCAAAATGAACAAGGATTAAGGTGCAAAACTCAAGTGAGTTATTTATAGGCAAATGAGTCTTCATATTCAAATTTGAAAAGGTTCACATGTCAAATAAGAGTACTATTCACTTTTCAAAATATTCAAATAAAAACATCTCTTTTTTATATTTGTCAAAGACAACTCCATTCATTTTTCAAAGAAATCAAACCCAATTTTTTACTTTTCATACATGACAAAATGAGCATAATTTATTTTTCAAACCAAATCATCTTCTTTTGCATATATAAAAAAAATACACAACCACTTTTCAAAATTTTTAAACAAATCATCTATCTTTTGCATTTGTCAAAAAAACACACAACCACCCTTCAAGATTTTCAAATAACACATGCATATGTTAAAGATGACAATCAATCATCTTACAAATTCAAATCTTTATGCATATGTGGAAAAATAATAATAATTTTTGAAATTAAATATTTTAATAAAGTTATGCAAATGTAAAAAAATTCAATTTGATGCTTTATGAGAAAATATTAATTTTGAGCCTTAATCCAATTTTAAATTTTAAGAGATGTACAAAATTACTCTATGAGTTTCATTTGTAGACTTCTTCTTTTTGCTCATGATTGATTTCTTGATGTGCTTAGCTCTCTTCATGCGTAGACAACTTGAGTTTGAGTCTTGAATTTATTAGTTATCATCAAAATCTATACGTAGATACGAGAGTTGAAACCTTGAGTTCTACAACTAGATTTGTGGATAAAGAACTCACATTTATGTGTTTTTGTTGCAAAATAACATTTTGGTCATAAAAACTTACTTTTTGCAACAAAAAATTTTCGCAACAAAAGTCAATTTTTTTTATCGCAAAAACACATCTCACATCATGCTAATTTAGTGGTTATAAAACATTATTTGCCATACAAATTTACTGTCGCAAATAATTATTTGCTATGAGTAAGATGGTCACAATAAGTAATTTTTTTTGTCAAAAAAACCATCTCTGGCGAATTTCAGTTGCCAAAAAAAGCCATAATTTCGTAGCAAATAAGCTCTTAACCTTGGTTAAGTGCTGTGTTAAAACTATTTGTGGCGAGTCAAGTCACTACAAATAGGTTATATTTGTAAGGAAAAACTATTTGCGGTAACTTGAACTCGTGCAAATAACATTTTACAAAAATAAAAATAAAAATACCAATGAACCAGTTTCACTAGTATTTTGTTAAAATACATTATAATACGCTCTCATTTTCTATTAGTTGGTCTAAATCACCAACTAAAACATATAAAAAATGAGTACAAAGGGACAAGGATCAAAACAAAGGAAATGAATAACCTGCAAAAATTTCATTACCAAATATGATATTATGCACTGGAACCACAACTCGATGACATTGTAATAGTGTATTTTAAACAACACTAATATAATTAACAAACTAGCCCAAAACCACAACTCATATGCACAAAACAGAACCACAACACAAATGCACAAAAAAGAACCATAAGTCAAAAGATCTTCTTTTTAAAAAGATTCAATTCGGATACAGCTGTACTAATATATGTACATGTTCATTGCTTATTATGTCTAGCATTTACTAGTTAGGATTATCCTAATCAAAACTCAACAAAAGAAAGATGTTTCCATAGAGTCAAATACAAGGAGAGGGCTAAGAACAACATCGCACCTTTAGCTAGCTCTTGAAATTGTTTCACAACAACCTAGATGAACAAGAAGGGTTAAAATCAATTAGGTGAAACAAAAAAAAATGCATGCGGGAGAAACACTCTTGTGCAGCCATGACTTCCAAAAAAGTTATAGTCCTAATTAAATTGTTGTTGTGGTATAACAATGGTTTATCGACACTTTCACCAACTATTTTTAACCTAGCAAAATGTATGGCAGCATCAAATCTACAGTGAAAACAGAACAAACAATGCTTATTGTACTAATTATATGTACAGATAAACCATAGATCAAAATCATTGCAAAAAATAAACCACCAAATGAGATCAATTAAATAAGAAAAAGAAAACTCATAAATGTCGCTCTTTGAAGAAGAATTCAGACACCCAAAAGTTCACATACGGAATATAATAACAAGAAAAGATAAAATGACAATTGAAAAAAATACTTGAAGTTATATTAAAGTATATATCCCCTTACAAATATGATCCACTAAAATCTTGCAAAGGAAAGTATTTTTAAAAAACTAGAAGGCATGCACACACGGAAAGACAAGTAGTGATATAGATGGAAACACCTCAAACTCTACATCCACAAAGGAGTAATTCTTTACCTGCATGATTCTAATAGGCCACATGTGTAGGTGAGAAGCTCCACCATCGAAATGAGCATTTCCTTGCGTTGCTACCATCAGATTCTGGTGTGAAGAGCTTGCCGCTTGAGGAAATCAAAAACAAATAATAGACCAACACATCAAACAATACAAACAAATAAAAAACATGGAGAACCACCCCCAATTACTTATTTTTATAAGTAACAAGAGTATTTAGCCATACCTCTGCAACTATGTAAGCTTTAATAGGATTATTCAGTCATAAATAACATTTAGAATTAGTATACTTAGCGCTTTAATTAAAATGGACTGCTTGTCATCTCTGCTTATGAGGTCCAACTCAAAACTGAACATGATTATTTAAATTAGGCACTAGCAAGGGATTCATATAGAGTCCCCAAAGAAAAAGACATGTGAGCTAAACTGGAGAGAATAAATTAAAATTACCATTGCAGAAAAACTAGTCAATCCAACTCTACCAAGAATAAGGCAAACTACTACACCAAAATTATCCATAAATATAGCAAGAATAAGGCAAACTGCTGCACCAAACATTTCATGAAGTGAAGCTAGCATATAACAAGCATTCGTCTTAAAGGAACCACATATGTGCATTTAGTGGAAATCTGTCAAGCTACTCAAATATTTTCAAAAGCATCATCCTCAGTCCCTAGCTATCTGATACAGCAAGCATGTTGTCTTCAGATATATCTATAGTATGTTAATACTATAGATATTAGCAAATACATGAAAAATCAAGAGATATAACCTACAAGTCCATCAAACAGAACTCTTTACTCCAAAGAACAGAGCAGTAACTCTATCTAGCCCTAACATTTATATTCAATAATCTCCAACTAGAAAGCAAATAATAAAGTGAGAATCCCATAATAAATCAAGATATTTATTTAGTAGTGTAGAATCAAGTAGTTTAGATTAAGTAAAATATACCTTTAGCTGCAAATGGCTGCTCTATTATTGTTCCATCGAGAGGAATTTCACATAAAGAGGAACCTAAAATAGAAAATGCATTAAAAGAAAAAAAAACACTTCAAGATAAAGATAACAACGATTTTTAATGTATTAATTAGGGTGTTCTTTCTGAAGTTAGCAAGTAGTACTTTCATCTTCTTGTAATAAATGGCTAAATGGATATGATATTGAGAACTTTCATCCCTATCAAACTCAACTAGTAGCACCAAGAACATGAAATTGACCCAAAGGTAGGAAGATTCTTTTCTCAATTCATTTTTAAAAATTTTACAATAGGCTGTACTCTATTGTAGAAGATGACCATTTCCTTCCCTAGCCATAATCTTCATTTTTAACCAACCGTATCATCCATGTCAAGTTTAGAAACTAAAGAAACATTTGACAACGGGAGAATAATACATTACAAAATTTGAGCCATATATTTGTTACAAAATTAGGCAAGTAACGCTCAAGCTAGCTCAACAAGACACCACTAAAAGAACCTAGTGCCTTGTTTAAACTTTTAATCCCAGTGATCACATCCCCATTAGTGATCACGTTTCCATTAAAAAAACTATAGAAACTTTACAAAAAGTGAAGCATACTAATCCCCTTCCTACTAAAACTTTATCCCAAACACTTCACCTACTAATATTATTACTACCAACTCTTAGCCTCCAAATATGTTACTTCCATGAGTTTCCAACGAATTCTCTTTTCATGAATATGAAGGATTTTGTAGATGGAAGCCTCTTAAGTTTGCATCCTTTCAAGAAGAATTAATCTTTTCTCAAGCGCTTCTTGCACTTGATGTTGCAAAAGATGGAGTACTTGTTGGAACTGCTGAAATTTAGTCGATTTCATGAGTCCCACCATGACATAATAATAGTGCTTCACACAAAAACAAAACCATCAATCTAAAACAATCTAAGCTTTATTGAAACATAACTTTCATTTTCATTTATATAATTAATAAATAAATAAAACACTGTGTAACTACTCAAGATAATGTTTGTATTCAATATATCCTCATGGCAACCACACTATTATAAGAATCTGCACATGAATGCAATTCACATAAGTTTCAAGCATTCTCAACCCAAAATTTCTCACTAACAGGGGATTCCAAAAAACAATTATAATAAAAGTCACTCACCGAATCTAAATAAAAAAAATAAGTTTCTACCCAAACATAAAACTACATTTTTAATAATCTATAAATAGTTTTAAGATGCTTTAGATGCTTCTAGTGCCAACTAAATCTAGCCAAGTTATCTTTTTCATATTAAAAAAGACTAAATGCTTAAATATAACCAACCATCCAAATAGGGAAGTCGAACCCAAACAGATCACAAAGAGAGAGAGAGAGAGAGAGAGAGAGAGAGATGTGAAATCAGAGACATGAAGCATGCAAATGGAACTTTGGGCAGACCTGATGCTTCACTTCTTCAATCCACAATTTAAAGGTTTAACAGCGAATCAATCAGGAACGAACATGTTTGTAAAAAAAAACAAACATGGGATTTTTTTTCCTTTCTAGAAATTATATGTTTGAAAAAAAAGTGAATTAGAACTACAAAAGAAGATTAGAGAAAAGGGCATACCATCATCCACTAAAATTCGGCTAGGGGTTGACGGCAACAACGACCCAAGAAAATGATGCACTCCAATGCTCGAAATCACTGAAAATCAAGAAAAAGGGGAAAACTTAGATTAATGTGTTTCATGGGGAAGAAACGGCGCAAAGGAGAAGGCGAGAGAAAGTTAAACTCTTACCTGTTGAAGCGAAATGCGAGTGGAAATCGAAGCAAGTAGACTGACTTGAAGCGGATTTGAAATGGAAAGGAAAGAAAACGGGTGTTTATCATGTGTTATACCAAGATTTGCGAATGGAATTTTGTGAAATCTTGCCATATCACTGCGGTTAACGTTTGGGAAAGAAAGAGAGAACAAGTTAGGGATTTTTGGGAGGGGGGTTGGGGGGCTTTAGCCGACGTTATAATTTTTAAAATACTATAGATAGCGCTGCAAATAGCTATAATATTCGCCGCAAAAAGAGAAAAATACCAGCATGTAGGCTTGCATTCAAAATATAGCTACGAAATTGATAATGTCGTAGCTAGTTTTGTCATCAGTTTCCTTTTGGTGCAACTACTTTTGCCAATAATAATACTTTTCTTTGTAGTGAAATCACAATAACAACAAGTATTAATCATCATAAAAAAATTAAGCTTTTATAAGATGGAAATCACATTTGTGGCAAATGAATATTGTAATAACAATTCTCAAAAGTGTCAAAATTGATATTTACTGACAATAATATTTGTTGCAATATTATTTTGCAAAAAAATAGTAGTTTTTAGTGACAATTTCATCACTTTTTTCTCAAGACGTCAATGTTGTGGGTAAAAGCCACCATTTGTGACAACTTTTGAGTTGCGAAAAAAAATGGTGGCAAAATGTGAGATATGTTGTAGTGACTTAATAGTACATATTCGATAAATATATATATATATATATATATATATATAATATTTATCTACATAGAGAGCATTTATGCTAAACCTCATCCCCACAAACTCAACAAAGTTCGATCCCTATAGAGATCAAAATAGACTCTCAGCATCCATTTTTATCTCTTCCTTTTTTCTCTCATAATTTTTAAATTTCAGTGTCACAAGCATGAAATATTTTAAGCATATTATTTATAACCTCTTCACTAAATTAGGAAAATATATTTTGCACATTACTCCTCTCTAGTATATACATATATATATATATATATATATATATGTATATATAATAGACCATTTAATTGTTTCATAGACAAATGATTGAAGAAGCCATCTGTAAATGCAAAAGTTTGTTAGCTAGGATTAGGTGATTAGATTTTAAGAGTTCATATATTTTATCTTTGAGTTTGAAATTTGGATGAATGTAAAATGCTTTGATGTTATCTATAACTATTTTACTTTATCTAGAGCGAGTTAGGAAGTGTATTAGATAAATCAACTTTCAAGAGATATATCTTATCCAAATTAAGAAAAGTTTGAATTTAAAATTGCTAGTGTTGAGAAGATAAGTATCAGGTGTAGTAGAATACGTCAATAGAATTCGTCATAAAGTTTAATTGTGACTCAAACTTCTATCAGATCTGATCCATAAGCAATCTTTTCACTTATTGTGAGTCAAAATCCTATCTACGATCTAGATAGCTTATTCGAAAATATAGAAGATATCAAGTGACCTAGATAAAAAATTAAAAAAGATAGGTAATATCAAGTGATTTGATTAAAATATTCAAAATGAAGATATCGAAGCAAATTTAAATTCAAGCTTTCAAGAAGATATTTAGTTATCTGATGAAAAGATTCAACACCAATAGTCTGCTAACAACGTAACAAAGTTAATAACTGAATGAAATTGTCAGCAAAAATGGATAACTATTGTGTTGCTTATTTAAAGAGGTTTCAATTGAAGTTTTTCATCATCCTTTGGATCAGTGTTTATTTTGAGAGCTTGGAGATTTGAGAGAGATCTAAGTACTTGAGTGTGAGAGAATTCTTGTAAATGATTTTTTACTATTTTGGTCTTTTTCTCTTTGAGTGTGTGCGTACTCTAAGGTGGATTTGAAGTGTTCGTGTTCAGCCATTGAAAGTTCCATGAGGAAACTCAATAGATAAAAAATCGTTAAAGGTTTTAGCAGCTACTGCGGTAAAAAACAGATGAGTCATTTGTCTTGTCAAGTAAAAGTGTCTTGTTGCAATGATTTTATAATCTAAGAACTTTACTTGTATTCATTTAATATAATATAATTGATTTTTTCGAGTTTGGCTGCCTTTTAAGGTTTTTACCATTGAAGAATTTTTTATTGACCGATTTTCCTTTGTAACCAAATTTGGTATTACATACTTCTATTAGTTCATGTATTTGATTGATTATCAAATTATTGCATAATTGACGACTAATTAATTTGTTAAGTGAATTGGTAGATCTTTGGATTAAATACAGGGATACTTTAAGAACTTCGACATCCATCTTGATCTACTAATTATCTTTTTCTTATTATGTCTGCAAGTGGTATAGATTATGTCATGCATATATGCATTAATGTTGTGTGTTGCCGTAACACTACATGATTGCTTATGATTATATATGCAAATTAAATAAGTTGCCTATATGTGAGATGAAAAAAGAATCAAAATCAAGTTATGCTCCAAATTGTGTTTTACTCATAGTTTTGAAAATCGTACCGTACCAGTTGATATTTCAGGAATATGTCGTATTAGTGACTTGACCAATACAAAAAAAGTCATGTTTCACTTTGTCCCATGTTTTGACCGTTTCGACCTGTACCGGCCAAAATACCGGATTTCAGCCGAATTGAATTTTAAATTCCGGCAGATTCATTTTTTTATATGGTTTTTGAAGTAGATTTGTATTTTTTCCCCTTTTTGTATGAATTACAAAATGAATAATAATTTTATTTTTTAGTAGTTTATACATGTATATATAAATATGTAATTTACTCATATAAAGACTATTCTGAAATGATATACAAAATGGTACGAATATCAAAATATTTCGTTCCAATACTTTGACCGATACAACCTCCAATACGATATTCAAAACATTAATTTTACTACTGCTAGTAAATTCTCATGATACTTGATAATGATTAAAGTACTTATTATTCATTTAAAATATTAGCATATATATATATATATTTGATTCTAGAATATGAAGATCAAAGAGAAAAGAACTCTCACAAACTCCAAATGTTAATTTAGTTCCGGTTCTAAATTTATCATGGGGTCAAATTATTTATCAATATAAATGAATTTTTTTAATTAATTATTTATATGGTATAAATTAATATAAATAAATTGAGGCGGCCAGGAAGCAAAGAAATGTTTTGAATAATGAAGAAAATGAACTATAATTAAATAAAGGAAGTACATGAGTTTGGGTTTAAAAGACCAAAGTGATATATAAAAGCTAGTGTGATACCCCATACGAAAAGGAAAATAGTAGGTGGTGTATGAAATTTCACATTGCTTGGAAATGAGAAGTTCTCGCTTTTTATAAGGTTTCAATGGGGGCTTCAATTGTATCATTGACTAATTCTTTTGGAGGATAGGTCATGTAGTTTAGGCCTTCCATTGGGGCGTTACAAATGATATCAGAGGCAAATTGCTTGAGAATGAGATCCCACATTGTTTGAGAATGAGAAGTTCTTACTCTTTATAAAGTTCTAATGAGACTCCAATTGTATCATTGACTAATTCTTTTGATATGACAACTCGAGATTTCTTTCTCCTATTATTTTAACTAAGAGATTTATTTAATTTGAATAATGAAAATGTTGAGTAGTGAGGGTGAAGGCTTGGGCTTAAAATTTAAGCCTTGAAAGCTTAAAGTAAGATATTGGGCCAAGAAAGGGATAACAAGTCCACAAGCCCATGAGATTGGCCCATGAACCATCAAGCCCACACATGAGACACTTGTCACCTCTAGAGAAACCTTAGAAAGTTACCTAAGACTAGTAGATGAAAGTGAAAAATTTCTAGTAGTTGGGAGTTGACTAGTGGATGGTTGATAGGATAGATTGTGAAATCTCATAATGAGATTTTTCCATCATTGGGATATCTTGGGAAAATACTAAGATATTTTCTATTTTAATCTATCTAGTATATGTCATATTTAGATAGGTGACACTTGTAAATGAAATAGGAAGTGGAAGAGAAGAGAAGGAAGGAATTGGTGGAGGTTGTAGCCGAAACCCTTAGGGGTTTTTCCTATGCAATCTTTCACAATCTAAGCCAATGATCAAAGGTTGATCATGTAAGAGTGAGTTGACAAGATGATTGACAAATGAGAAGTGGAATCATGAGAAAGAGGGAAAAAAAAAAAGCTAAGGGGGTTCGGGTGAAGCATGTCGTGAGCCATATTTGGAGATTTTTAGAGCATTTTCAAATCTAGTTAAGGGGATACTTTCGACATGTGTAAGATGTGTAAGAAGAAGAAGTACAAGGTGTAAGATGTGTAAGAAGGTATGGTGATATAAGGAATGATTGATGGTTGCTTGTAAAAGGAGGAAACTAGGGGAGAAGGAGATGAGGTTTCGGATGAAACCAAGGGAATAGCATGGCTGGACCATGCATGCTCTTTTTCTCAAAAGTATGGCCTTAGGATTTTGAGGAATGATATGAGAGTTGTTAGATGAGTGTGTAAGAGGATCGAAATGACAAGAGAATGAAACAAAAGGGATGGGAGTTTCGGTTGAGACTAGTAGGAGAGCATGGAGCCGAATGCCTTAGGTCTTGTTGTTCTTTACGGATTTCATTCCAAAATGAGAAGATCTTCTAAAGGAATGGCCTTGATGTGATGCTAGATTCTAGAAATATCTTTGGGATGGGATGGGACCTTGCCATTTTAGTCCATTTCCCATGAGGAATTCAGCAACCCTATATGAAAGCACCAAACTGGTTGCTCACTTCCACACACTTCCACAATTTGTTTTCTTTTCCCATGTAACCACCCTTGTCCATTCATGTGTCTTTTAACCATAGGCATGGTGGAGTTTCCTAGAGTCTTAGGAAAAAGGGGCATGGCCGAATAGCCTTGAGTATGCTCATACCCTCACTTGGTTGCTTCACATTCTCACAAACTCTCTCATTCTCTCTACCTCTCGGCCAACTCCCTTCCTCTGTCAATCTTCTTTTGCTTCACTTTCTTCTATACTTTAAACATCAAATTATCCTAAGTTTAAAGGAGTTAGAACAAATATTTTGAAGAGGAGTTGCTTTTGAAGAGGTAAGCTTCTTTTAAACCAAGATTAAGCCTAGAAAACTAGAGAAGGGCACACACCACATCTATGTCTTTGTGTAGAGTTTTTCTTTTAAGTATGTTATGCTCTTAGATTAATCTAATGAAGTGCTTAATATTGTTTCATATTTCATGTAAGCTAGCTAGGAGTATTGTAAGTACATTCTTATCTTGCCCTTAGCAATTTTAGTATACTCTTGAATGAATTTGGTTGTATTGTTTGAATTTTTGTGTGTGCATGCTAAATTGAAACTCTTTAGTGAAAACAAAAAAATGTCATGCTTAGTTAAATAGAAATCCATGCTTAAGTTTTTAAGTTGAGAATATAAAATAAGGTGTGGATTTAGTTAACTTATTCATCATGATGGGGAATGAAGAAAATACATGCATGACTTTAGGTTAACTAGTAGGATATTAGGTGATGATATTACTGTTGTTCATTTGGTGGCAAAATCTATGTTTAAGTCTAAGTATGTTGCTAGAGTAAAGATTATATCATGTTGTAGATTTGAATATTTGTTATAAAGGAAGAATGTTGTATGACCAACATGATAAGTGATGATGTTATATATATATGCTTGTTAAAAATCTGATTTGGAGTTGAAAAAGGTTAAATTGTGCATATAGGTATTTCGGACTTAAGGGTTTTTGGGTTGAGTTATTGGTTCAATTATTGTTTTTATGTTTTGGTTAACTATTTAAACATTTAGAGAAATTATAAGTATAAGAACTAAAGGATTATACTAGCACGATTTGTGGTTTTCATCAAAGTAATTGAGTGAGCTATCTTGATAAAAAAAGAAGTGATGAAAATAATAATTTAAAGGACATAGGGTTTCGGCCAAGACATGTTTTTGGGGTTAGAAAAATATACTTAAATTATTGAAGTTAAATTGGAGTGTTTGGAGAAGAATAGGAGAAGAAAAGGCTAGGAATCACTAAGGGAGGGTCTCGGCCAAACCCTAGTGGGAAGGGGCCAAGTATCCCTAGGAATGTGTGAAGCCCAATAAGTGTTTTTGGGTAGGAAAGAAGTGAATTTATGTGGTGCGTAAATTGTGAAAGAGCTTGACGTAAAATATGCGTTATGTTCGTCTCACATTTCACATGTTCAGGGATATAAGCCTCATATCTCATGCGTGCAGCATGAAAATTATGTTTTGAACATGTTTTTAAAAGAAAAGAAAATAATTAAACTTTTATAAGAACCCAAAGGCTGGGACGGGGTAATGCCCCAGTGCAACTCTCTATTCACTCAAGAGTGTCTAAAGTCGAGTGAAAACCTTTGGGTCGACAAAAATCTGTCAGCAGACCATGTATGGCTCCAGAAGGTGTCCAAAGCGTGGTCACACCTAAAACTAGTGGGTGCATACATGACGGTGTTGGTTTTTTCCTTCCCACTACAAAAAAGTTTGTAGTCCCTCGATGAGTGATCAATCGCCGAGTGATAAAGAGCGCGAAAGGGCGCGAAATGTAACTAATTAGGTTTGATATGGTCATCAGGTGCTATGGTAACTAGCAAGAACACACGGTGCGTAGGGGAACCGTAAGGTGTCCAACAGAGGTCATGACGAAAAGGGGGGCTTTCGAACCATATATGATGTGATAAGTGGCGCCTAAGATAAGAGAAAACGAAAAGCATTTGTGAAAAGATAAATTTTGAAAAGAATCTCAAACGTTTTGTTTTATGAGATTACGAGCAAACACATGAAAGAAATAAAGAAAAGTAATTGAAAGAGAAATGGCATGAGCATGAGCATGTGCATAGAGTAAAGTCACGAGTCTCATAATGTATAAAGTATAGATGATTGGTTGCTATTCATTTAATTGTATGCCTGAAATACTTTTGTTGAGATATAAATGTACTTACTAAGATTTCTCTCGAAATCTCACCTTTTTTTTTATCTCTCCATTATCGCCTTCTTTCGGAATGATAAAAGTAGTTGCAGATGATGACGACCCCGAATAATATACTCCCAGGGACGACGTCTCGGACCCCCACAGGCTCAACTGAGCTCGTCACCTCTGAGGTAGTGACTCTCGACTATTTGGGCCGATGGGCGGTAGAGTCACTACCCTTAGATGCTTGTATTTTGAAGGACTTTCACCCTACTGGGTGTTGTTTAGTCCTTAGCATAGACGATTCCCTCCACTTGGGTTGCCTGTATGAGTCATCCTTTGAGATGAGTTGTAAGGTAGAGCCGACCTTGGATTTGAACCGTCTTCATTATGGTCTAAATTTAAGAGGATTAAGAAGGAGCCCTTGGATTAAGAGGAGATGGCAGGGGATCTTCTATGCAGCTTTTGTATTTGTTGCTTATATTTTGGGTCTTCTGTTGTTTTGGAAAAATGAACAATTATTGATGATCTTTATGTTTATGTTAATAGTAATGCAATATTTTGGGTTATTATTTTGTTAAGCCATGTAATGCACACTTAGAAAGGTTTGACCTTCATCCGCAGCAAAAACATTATTCAGTAGAAAAAAAAAACATAATACACGATAAGACGAGGGGTGAACTTCCCTGTGATGCTCATCTCCGACGTCACGGTTTGTGTATGATCCCAAGCGCAAGCTGGGGCACCGACATTTAGAGTATAAGTGGTTTAAGCCTTCCATTAGGGCGTTACAAATAATGTAACATCCCACTCCAATGCCTTTTTGCTTCCTGAAGATTTTGATTTTTACACGTATAAAAAGTTCTTTTGGGTTTTTTTTTTTTTTTTTGTGAACATATTATAGGCCCAAGATTTTATGAGGATACAGTTTATCATTTATTATTACTATTATTATTCTAGTGATATTATACGAAACGCCGTTCTTCTTCAACAATTCTAAAGTTTCTTTTCTATTAATATTATAAAACTCTTGCTTTTATTGAATTATTTATTATTATTTCTATATTTAGATATATGTATTTTATAGCTCGGTATTTTTGGGAAGATCTAATTTTTTTTAAAAAGTTAGTCAGTTACTAGTTGTCCTGGCCCACGTTTACCATACCATGCATTTCACGTCTCGATTTCTTGGTTCACAAATTCGGTTTATAAGTTACAAACCCTCCACCATGCACGTTGACTATGCTATTTGTTTCTCTAAATTTTATCTAGGATTTTCCACAGCTTTATCTACCACTACTTAATCAAATAACCATATATCTTATAACCGGAATTTTCTCTCCATTTCAACCCAACTCCACATGATTCCTACAGTTTCCCTTCGTGTTTCTTACATAAAATTCTTCCTCTCAACAAATTCAAACACTCAGCCACTCCCTCTCATTTTCTCCTTAGGGTTTTCATTCACTCACACACACACACACACACACACACATATCTTTAATTCTTCTTGACAGCATGTTTGAAACTACCCATAGGCTAGAGCACTCTACCGCCGCTGCTGCCTCTTCAAGAAATCGTGCTCATCGTTTTCCCCCAAATCAAATCAAACCATTGCATCCCCCTCTCTAGGACACAACCACAGACATGACAACGTGTAAAACAAAAACCACCATTGAAGGGAAGCTCCACTGCCAAGCTTCCAAGTCGCAACCCCACAAAATGACCCACCCTCTACACGATGGAAAACACCCAAAGCCGCCTTACAGCGCCGTGCCTAGCCACCGAGGAGCACTGCAAGCATTACTCTGTTTTGCACTCATGAAAATAGAGCACGGTTCTTCGCTCCGCAGGTTGTCCAGCCACTCACCTTCCGGGTACCAGAGCATAGCCGTTAACCAGCCTACACTTCCACCCATCTGCATAAAGAAGGTACAGCTGATCACCTCCCACTACCTAGTTGTTTTTCCCATGGTCTTCTCTCTGTAAACTCTCTCATTATCTCATTACATGGTTTCTCTCTCATTAGTCTCTCTCTCCTTAGTGCTTTTACACTTCAACGACCACCCAAGATCACGACCTTGTCCCCGGTTCCTCCACTCGCTTCCTCTCCTTCTCGGGGAGTTCTCCATCTCTCGATCTGGGTCTCTCCCTTGTTAGTGGGCTCACTTTTTGTGAACTAAAACATGCTTTGCATTTTTTCTATGTAAAGCTTTGTAAGAGCTTTATTTTATATTATGATCTTACTCTTTTACTTAATATTACATATGTTCTGTCTCCAAAGTTATCAACACAATGGTTTTAAACTGTATATTTGAAATCTCGCCCGAAAGAAGGCTTGCTTAATTTATTACATACCACTGGTTCTAGGTTTAGGGATTACTTAATTTATGTGGTTAGTTTCCTTTTTATATTAAACCCACATTTTATAGACTTTGTTCTTAATACATAGTTTTATAAAGAAAATAAATTAGTTTTAAACTATATAATTTATTAGGAAACTATTTTTGAAAGTTTGGACGAGTATTTTCATGTCATTTTGTAACGAGGGGTCTATTTTCAATAAACATAGTAAAATATTTTTACAAGAGGGTTGGGTTTTGGCTTCTTAATCAAACTAATATTTGCGTTGGAATTAGGTTAAATATATTAAGTGGATGTGGACAGTTTTGAAAGGATGATAATATTTTTGAGGTTACGAGAACTTGAAATTTTTAGGAATTAAAAGGAGGATGATTTTAGTATTTTAGACCCGAATATCGAAATACATGGTTGATTTGAGATTTATGGAAAACTACATAAATGAAAGTTAAAAACGACCTCAAATGTTTATTCTGCACGTGCATAAAAAAAAGTTGTAAAAGAGAAACTACTTTTGTCATGGCTAGTGTAGACATGAGCTATATTTTTGTGCATATCTATTTCTAGATTGGAAAGAGCGAATAAGTCTTTTGAAAAGCTTGTTTGTTGATGAAATAAAATGTTTTGATTCATGAGATGTGAAGGTTTTGTTATGAGTAAAAGAAGAAGTTTTTATTCCGATTTCGAACATGTGAAATGATATGAAACTATTTAGTACTTTGGTTTTTGATAAGATGTGGCATCTGAAAACTTTGGTATAAGATTTGAATATGTATTCTAATGAAGGGCGTTTTGATGTTTTGTTTTGTTTTTGATACAGCCCTACCACGGGTAAGAATAGTGGAGAAGGCTCTACCACGAGTAAAAATAGTGGATACGGCCCTACCATGAATAAGAATAGTGGGTAAGACGCTACCACGGGTAAGAATAATGGGTAAAGCCCAACTACGAGTAAGAATAGTGGATGTGGCCTAACCACAAGTTATAAATGTGGTACAACCCTACCACGAGGGTTAAAACATAGTATTATATGGCCTGACCACGGGTTATAAATATGGCACAACCCTACCACGAGGGTTAAACATGCTATTATGTGGCCTGACCACTAGTTATAAATGTGGTACAATCCTACCATGGGGTTAAACCTGGTATTATGTTTTAATGAGATGTTTCAGACTTTATATGCCAAATGATTTTTGAATAAGAAAGAATTTTTTAAAAGTTTCGCTCTGATGTTTTGTAAAAAGTTTATTTCTAAATTTTGAAAGTAAAAGTCTGGTTTTCTGAACTCTGAAAGTAAATATTTTGTTTTGCATAATGAAGTTATAAATGCTTTTGTTTACATACTAGCATATGCTCACTGCTTACTGAGTTGATAGTTTACCCCTTATCTCTTAACATTTTTCATATGAGTTTGGATGTTTCAGCCGATAATCAGATTTTGAAGCATTGACTGAGCTTCTAAACCCTAAACATGACTTAAAAATGGTAGATTAAGTATAGAGAGTTTATATGAGTATTGATAAGTTTTAGTAAGAAAATATTATTATATTTTTGAGACTTAGTATTTTGAAATTGATAATATTGAAGAAATGAGTTTTGAGACTAAGTTTTATATGATATTTAAAAATTTGAAGTATTTAATTATACTATTAAAATGTAAATATATATGATAGGAAGTAATTCTTTGACTCCTGCGAGACCCAGGGCATTACAACTAGCCTCACAACGCAGCGCTGATCTTATCGCATATATGTACATTTAAAGTCTTGAACAAATAATTAAGTACATTAATGCACCTTTAACCTTCCAAATATAATTACAAAAAATGATTACTTACTATATATGGACTAGTTTTTCTGGTCGCAAATGGTTAATTTCCTTAGTACAAATAATAATTAAACGTTTTTCTTCCCCAGAGAATTATAATTCCATATATACTAATTCATATATATATATATATATATTCTACTTCGAGGTTTGGAACGGGCCCCCTTATGGATTAATTCATGAGGCCGGCCGGGTTTCTTAATTTTTTCTACCGATTCATCACGTGCGAGTATATAACGTATAAATGAATTACTAGCTGATTCAATTATTTATAGTACTTACCCAACCAATTAAGTTACTCATTATTCCTTTCACATCATGCTTCGCCAGTTCATTTCATTTAATTGCATATATAAGTTAATTTGGCACCAATTATATGGAACGGTAATGTAAATAATTTTAAAATGCAAGTAATACTATAAAAAAAAAATGAATATTTTTAATAAATTAATTATAATTAAAAAAATTATTTACGATAAAAATAGATTCTAAAGCATTTGTGACCAAATATTAAAGGGCAGACTTATAATTAAAACACTCTAAAGCGCCTCATAAAGGTTGGGTCGAAAGTGAAGAAAAAGTTGATAGGTGTGCTAATAATATTCTTATCTTTCTTGATCATGCGTCAGAAGTCATTTGCATGATCTAATTAATATTGTATTTTGATTTAACCATGTGGTACGTTTGGACCGATTTGTATGAATTTAATTTGCATGATATTCCTCGTGGCGCCGACTCATGCCGACAAATGTTGGTAGGCCAAATGTGAATGTAAACGGGCAGAAATTTATTCTGTTAAAAAGTAAAAGCCAGGCTAGCTAGAACCCACGACGAACTTTAATAATTCACACCGATCCGCTGTTGTGGCCACATTTTACCTTATAAGTTTAGACGTTGCTCGTACCAATGAAAAGATAATGTACAGAAGAAACCTAACCATATTTTTGAATAGGATTCATTTTAAAAGAAAAAAAGCTATTTTTTAAGAAAATTATCATCATCCATTTATAAAAATAAAAATAAAAACTTACATATATATGACTGGATATATTTTGAGATGTTTCTAGATGCTTTCATATTTAACATAACATCATAAATCAAAATAATGTATTTAAAAATTTATCGGTATACTATTTTCTTTTGCATAAAACAAACATTTAAGAGTCAATACTCTCTGTCTAAACAAACACTCAATTAAGAAAAAAAGAGTAGTTTGATGTGAAAAGGGACGAATTATAGTTTGGATCAGCGAAGAATTTTATTTTAATTAACAATAAGAAAACTAACAAAAAAAAATCTCTAACGGCGCGTGAAAGTTGCAACATACTTATAATCTCCTTTCAGCGACGTATATATAGATCAGTAGTCATAAATATGTATTGTTATACTTTAATATTTATGAATATTATAAAGTTAATGACTTTATTCTATCTTTATTTTTCTATTTAAATTAATCTAAAATTTGTTGAATAAAGTTGAAAAACACCGATTCGATTGATTTTTTATGGCCCATATAGAAAATCACGCCCTCTAACTGAGGTATCTAATTCTTTTAGGTCAATATAATATAACAAAAAATTAAGAGGAATTAGAAGCCAGGAACTAGAAGCCTGTCACCAAATTGATGAGCTGGACCACAAACATCCCCCAACCCTCCACCTAGAAGATATTAATTATTCCACTACATCTGATACTGGATAAATTAAGCTTCTTCAGTACTGCTACTAGCTAGGGGGAAGTAATCTCTCCAACAAGAAGATCATGCGTAGGGACACTAGTGCAGATCACCGACAAAGTAGATCGAGCTTCAATGTGGCCAGAAGCCTGCCGCATAAAATATCATCTACATTGGACAATGATGAAGCAAATACTGGTAATAATAAGAAGATTATTCGTAGGGACACTGAACGACAAAGAAGGCAGAAAATGGCCATTCTTAATGCATCACTTAGATCGCTGCTGCCTGTCGAAATGATTAAGGTCAGGAACTTCTCTCTCTCTCTCCATTTCTTCCTTTGAACGTTACATATTTAATTTCATGGCCTAGCCTTTATTCTTGATTCACGCAATTACAATTTTATGGTTTGTTGTTTGGGGGTTTTAATTTAGGGAAAGCGTACTTCGTTATCGGATCACATTAGCGAGGCTGTGAACTATGTAAAATACCTAAAGAATAAGCTTGAAGAGCTGAGTTTCAGGAGCAATAAGCTTAAGACCGAGTTATCTAATTTTAGTGTTCTCGGTCTTGGAAATCAAAGATCGGATAATAATCCTCCGAACCGTGTTATGGTCCACCCTTGTTGGGATGGAGTGGAGATTGTAATAACTATCAATGTGAATGAGGAGGGTTTGCTTCTGTCAGAGGTGCTCGAAATCTTGCTGGAGGAAGCGCTTAGTGTAGTCACCTGCGGTTCTACTAAAGCAAATGAAAGGTTAATTTACACTATTCAGGCGAAGGTAATATGTTGGGTCGATATTTTTCTTATTTCAAGGTCTAGGGTTTACATGATGAAGATTATGAAATATCCAACGGAACTTTTTTTCTGTAATTGTCTAATTTGAATCCCTGCAGGTCAATAATTTCGGTTGCGGCGGCCTTGATCTACACGGGTTGCAAGGGAAATTGAATGGCCTCGTCATGCCATCACGCGCTGAGAAGCATGGACTCGATCTGAACCCTAAAAGTGGTTAATTTTGTTTATATGTGTCACTGGAAGATCTGATTTGCGGAGGAGATTTTGGGACTTGGTTATAATTAAGTCCCGTAGTTTGTCGGTTATCAATGATTTATTCCGTCTCTCCCCCACGCATCCTGGGTTTTGATGCATGTGTTGCATTATCTGTGGTATATTTGTCTATGTATAGTTTTTTCTTCTCTCTCTCTCTCTCTCCCTCTCTCTCTCTCTCTCTCTATATATAAATATATATTCTGTTTTTTGTTGAGAAATTTCTATTGAATGCGAAAAGTTTAGATCTCTTTTACTACTCTTTCAAAAACTCTAATTTCTAAAAGAACCACTTCAGTTCATGCGATCCATTAATTAGATAGTATCTTAGCAATTCTTAGCATCATTAACTAACTTTTCAACAGCTCGGCATAGAGCGTGAACGCTGTTTTGTCTTGGTGATATATAGAAGATAGACTATATTGGAAACTCCAATCAGGCATTGATCATATGGGTAATCAACTGATGGTAAGTACTTGATATTGCTTGGAGTACTGGTCTTAATTTGGAACAAAGACCAGCTAGCTCCAAGTATGGAGTAGTACTACAAAAAGGGTTTTATTGGTTCAATATTGTACAAGTGAATGCATGAGTTATATACACCTACCTTTCTAAAACAAAAAAGGTTGTTTAATATTGCTGCATTTAGATTCTATTCATGAGCTAATAATTTCAACGATTGGATGTTGAAACTGTAATAGGATTTCATTTTCATTTATTTTGCATTTGCAAGACAAGTTATTTCCAAAAATATTAAACCAAGCCCCATTCAAAATCAGATCCTCATCAAATCCAATATTGGTTGATAATTATCTTAGTAGTTTCATGACTGAAGTATGCGGCCAAACTCTTAACAGTTCTTGCTTTATGTTAATCTATATATGGTGCTTGTTTTCTGGTTCTTACGGCCAGTTTCATGTCGTGTATATACATATATATATATATATATATATATATAAAATTTTTTCCTTGTTTTTCATTCGAGGGAATATATCAACTTGCTGATCTTGATTATTGAACTTGTATTCTTGTACTCATCGTGATTTTGGCCTTTAAACTGGAAAGATATTTATGGATTATGGATGCATGCATGAGTCGCTGACTATTATGATCTGTAGTGGTATATTATTATCTATCATGCCTTTCGTGAACTAGGAGCATGCAGAGGCTGGGATCTGGCTAATTTTATCTTTTAATTTGTTGAGGGTTGGAGGTTTTTAAATTTGTTTGTCATTCAATTTATTAAGAAAGCTCCAATTTTAAGTAAAGAATATTAGATGTCTATAATGATTGATGATCCCATAGTACACGAGGAGTTCGACATCAAATCTGATCTTTAACTATTTATTGTCTACTTTCCAAAATATAAACGGTCTGCTGGCTAGCTTCTGGTATTGGTCAAATTACACCCTTTAATGCTTTGCAAGCAGCAGCTTTCGATCTTATTAGAAACTGATGGATTATGGATATATGTAATTTGCACAGATCACGCATGCATGTTCTATCTCTTTCTGATCCGTTTCGAAAGCAACCTGCAGAAAATTTAAATTACCACTCTGCATATATATTATTTTACAGTACACTTTTATGGCGTGCATGCATGCATGATCATTTCCGGGCAGTACTGGCTGTAGCAAATAAAGCAATTAAGATGAGTAACCAGGTATTAAAGTGCATCAATCAGTTTTCACTGATCTGCACTTTCGTTTTCTGTGATCATCTTTCTCAATTAGATAAAGTGTCTTGGCTTGACAAACCATGCATGCATATTCCCAGTCATGGATGGTCAATTTGATATATATTCTAGTTATCGGGCCACTTTAGATGGGATCAGCGAAACAAAGGTTATAAGGTATGTGTGTTTTGGCAAAAAGGTTTATAATAAAATGTAGGGAAATGCTTTATCAATCCTAATTTATATCACTCACTTTGTTCACTTACAGCCAGCTCAATAGATTCTTCGACCTAAGGCTAAAATTTTAATTGAGATCTTTTTTTTATTATTTTAAAAACAAAATAAAATATATTTTATCTTATTTTTAAATTACATTTTTATTTAAAAATAACTCCTATATTCGTTTTGCAAAGTAGAATTACTAATTAAAATTTTATACCACCTTTTCAACTAATAACAAAAGTATATGGATCTTGCACAAACTTATCGTGTCGAGTAAAATTTCTACTTTTATGTGGAAATGTGCAATATATAAAGGTAATTTGCCTAATTTTGACCAAAATATTATGAAGTTTAATATATGTATGGCCTCTAAATGTGAATTTTGTAAACTAGTTGACTGTGAATCACTGGATTCACTTCTAATGGGAGAGACTCCTGGTTATGTCTATAATTTTTTTGAAGTTGGTCTAGGCCTAAAACTTGGGCCAAATAGAACATGGGTGGATAAAATACAACGTCAACGGTGATCTAAGGCTCAGGCAGTTTCTCATATTAGTTTATTGATTGGAATTCTTCCCTCTATAATTAGTTGGTTTCTATGACCATACAAATATAAGGCTCGCATGTGTGCTATGAGATCAAGAGATTTTTGGCTAAAATTTACATACAAAAATGAATAAACCATTCATCAAGTGTTCAGATGGTGCAGTTTTACAACAACTAGCTGGCCTTTTGGAAATGCCTGCTAAGAATAAAAAAAATTCAGATTTTGAAATGAATGTGCCCAAAACATGATTTTGCTAAGGTAAACAGTGATAGGAGTAGCTTTGGCAATTCATAGGGTTTTAGTCGAGCTGAGTCGAGCCGGCATTTGGCTTGGTGAGCTTGGCTCAACTCAAAATACTCGTCCCGAGATTTTTTTTATTCTTTGTTCGAGCTTGAGCTCGTTCCACAAACAAATTCGAGTCGAACCATAATAACAATATAAAATCTAATAAATAATTAATAATTAATATCTGATAAACTAATTATTGTATAAATTATAAAATATAGTTATGAAGTATATTCAATATATAAAAATAAGTAATTAGAATACATATAACATATTGAATTATAAAAGTGTCATGCTTATATTATTAGCAATACATATATATACATATATAGATGTGTGTATATATTTATCAATATGTGAATGAATTTTAATCGAGTCAAGCTAACGAGTTGACTCAAGTATAAACGAGGGGCCTTAACTGAGTCAAGTCAAGTTTTGTCGAGTATGTGTCATTTACAAATTAAGCGGGTATTTGCTTTCATGAGCAAGCTTTTTTTTTTCATAAGTCAAGTTCAATTCGAGTTTAATCGGGTAAGTACTAAGCAAGTTATCAAACAGACTGGTTAATTTACAATCCTAGGCTAATCTAGGAAGAAGTGGAGGTGGAGGAATCCTGAGAGATGCGGAGGGGCTCATGATTTTTGCTTTTGTCATATATTATGGTATAAGTTTAAACAATATTGCTGAGATTTAAGCCCTTTTCTGATGGTCTTACTTTATGTGCACTGAGAAATATAACTTACATCAAAATTGAAACTGATTCTAAACTTGTAATTAATTGGTGGGAAAAAGGTGGAAAACTCCTTGAGATCACTTCACTCTCTCTAGACAACAAATTTCTCCAATGTTTGTAGCCTAGTGTCATCTCAAAACCCCCCTCACTTTATATTTATAGGCACTTGGGCTGGGCCTTTTAGTAGACCTTGATAGAGCTTTCTAGGCTTCTAGAGTCTTCCGACCTTCATCCCTCACCAACACATCCAAGATAATACTAAATTGGCCCATCAAACCATCCATACTATGAAGTATAAACGAGAAGAAAAAGGCTATTACTGGGTGAAATTTCTAAGTAGTCAACTCCCTCTCCTCAGTTCACTTCACTTGCTTGCTTGCTTTTTCAGATGCCGACTGGGTTGATAACCCTAATGACCACCGATGTACAATAGGTGGTTGCAATCTAATTTCTTGGTTCTCAAAGAGCGAACCCACTTTCTTGCAGACGAATACTGTTCATTGGCATTGGTCACTAATAGGCCTTACTTTACCATCACCCTTCCCTTCAATGGATCTTGTCCAACACCTGCACTTTCAGCTTCTAGTCTAAAAGAGTCCTGTTTAGCAAAGAAGCATACTAGAATGAGAAAGAACTTTAGTCAAGCCATCAAGCAAACTCTCAATGATGGAGGAATTGTCTTTGCTAATGGGCAAGGTTACTGCTTTTCACAAGAGTCAAAAGGCCTAAAAGGTTTGTTGAACTCAAGGTTTTAAGTTTCGTATCTATGTATAGATTTTGATGATAACAAATAAATTCAAAACTCAAGGTCAAGTTGTCTACGCATGAATGAAGTTAAACACATCAAGAAATCAAATATGAATAAGAAAGAGAACAAATCTACAAATGAAACTCATAGAGTAATTTTGTATATATCTTGATAAAATTTAAAATTGGATTGAGGCTCAAAACTAATCTTCTCTTACAAAGTATCAAATTTCTTTTTTTACATGTGCATAACATCATCAAAAGGTTTAATTTCAAAAATTATATTTTACAAGTGCATGACATATACAATGATATCATCAAAATGTTTAAATTCAAAAATTATATTTTATATGTGCATGACATATGCAATGACATTATCAAAAAGTTTAAATTCAAAAATTATATTTCACATGTACTTGACATATGCAATGATATCATTAAAAATTTTAATTTTGAATTTGGAAGATAATTGAGTGTCATCTTTTGAAATGTGTTTGTGTTGTTTGAATATTTTGAAATATGAATATTTGAATATTTTGAAATATGAATGATGTTTTCACATTTGCTAAAATTTGAAATTGAAGACTCATTTTACCTATAAATAACTTACTTGAGTTCTAAAAAACTACAACAACAAGAGCCTACACATCAATTGCAAAATTTTGTATTATTTTTTCAAAACCTTCACTCTCCATTTTCTAAGTTTTGTGCCTTAATCCTTGTTCAATTTGAGAGAGATATAGGTTGCGCTGTATTATTCTTATTTTACTCATTGAGGAGTGTATTCTGATAATCTACCCATTATCAGCTCTTGTATCAGTAAGAGCGTGCGTATAACTCTTATGTGTAGAATGTGTTCTACACAAGAAATAGTTGAATCGCCAAGTGTAAAGTGATTGCAAGTGTAGAGAGTGTTATACACGGATTCTTTATAGCGGTGTTGCTCACAGGTGTAATATGTTTCTATCTCCACCTGAAAGAGATTAAATAGTGAATTTCAAAATCCTCAAGGGGTAGCTTGAAGCGAGAATGTAGGCAGTGGGGCTGAATATCGTTAAAATATTAAGTTTACTTCTTCTTGCCCTTACTCTTTATATTTCCTACTGTTTCGTATTTTGTTTATATTTTATATTGTGAATTTGATTTATTAGTGTTAATTTTTAATATAACCAAATTCACCCCCCTCTTGTATTAGTGATTTGAGCAACAATTGGTATCAGAGCAAGGGTTCTGTTATAAGATTAATTATCTATTGAGTTAATATCATATAGCTAATATTGTAGCTACTTTTACTGAAAGTCATCTAGTAGTCAGCCTCTGCTATTTTGTAGAGACAAATTTACTTTCTGGAAAGCTAAAATGAGAATATTGCTTCAGTCTCAAGGTCGAAAATCTGAAAATGCATTGTAAATGAACCTTATATTCCAACAAAAATTATTGATGAAGTAAAGGTCAACAAAGAAGAAGAAGAGTTTGATCGTGAAGATGATAGACTTTATACATTGAGTGTAATGACTATGAATTTTCTGTATAATGCTCTCAATAGCAATGAATTTAACAAAATAATGGCTTGCTAAATAGCAAAGGAAATCTGAGACAACTTAAAAGTAACTTATGAAAGAATTTCGCAAGTCAAAGAATCAAAAATTTATATTCTTACGCATAAATATAAAATGTTTAAAATGAATGATGATGAATCTATTTCTTCTATATATACTCGTTTCACTAATATTATAAATAGCATGACAACTCCTGGTAAAGCAAGGGCACATTGGCTTCCCTTTCCATGCAATGAACCGAGTTCGTGCTTTGGGATTCCTTCCATAGGCAGAAGGAGTCGTTGACTGACTGGCAATGAAACTAATGATTAAATAGTAAATAGTCCATGCACCTCCATCTCAAAAGGGGAAGAGTAGACAAGAAGGTTCAAGTCTCGTCCACAACCACAAAGTCAACAAGAGGAAAAGGTAACCAAGTCGTCGATAAGTTCAAACCAAAAGGGAAGGGCAAAGGATCAACCACATCCATCCCTTCACTACAAGAAAAAGGATTTATTACAACTATTTTATTTTGTTGCTAATAAAATGGTTGCAATAAGCCACTTTTTACAACAACTCAAAATTCGATGCAGCTTTTTCTTCTAGATTGGCGATTATGCGGGTGGGGTGTTTTATTGGATTCAGTTGCAGTGACTTTTAAAATTATTGTGGCTAAAACTTTTGTTGCTTTCGCTACTTAATTCAAATATTTCCCCCTCAACCATCAAAAATAAATTGTTTTCCCCCTCCTCAAAGTAGCACACGAAATGCCTCTCTCTCTCTCTCTGCAGTAACTCTCACTCGGTGCCACTCTAGGGTTCCTCATCGTCATGCCGTTGTAGCCCAAGGTTAACAGCCGTGTCCTCCGCTCAGTCTCCATTGTAGTAAGATCTCTCCCTCTATGTTTTCCCTCTTTTCATCCATTAGGCCTCTCTCGATTTTGCCCTAAGTCTCTCTCTCGACATTGTCGCTATATGAAGGGGATATCTACCTGAGCAAGTAAACCAGCTTTGAAATCTTCACAAACGGCATCTTCGTTTGTGGCTTCTCTCTCAGCACACCGTTTCTCTCTCTCTCTCTCTCTTTCTCATAGCTTGTCTCTGATCTGTTTTTTCTTTTGGTTTTGGCAGGCTTGCAAATGTATTATAGGTTCAACGGAAATTACTTTTTCACAATCGACGGCGGAATCTTTGCCTAGGGTTTCTCTCCCTCTCTCATAACTTGTCTCTGTTTTTTTCCCTTTGGTTTTAGTCTACGAAGCATGGTTATAAAGTAGTTTGGACATTATTTTGTGAATGCTATGTTTATAGAGTAGTTCCTTTTATTGGGATTTTGAGAAAACAGACGAGGCTATTTATTGGAATTTGCTGTGTTTGATAAACTCTTGCTTATATTGTTGTCTAGCTTGTTTATTCAAGATGTCAATCTTTGTAGTTTGATCCAATTTTTTAGTCAAAATTTGAGATCTATTGGGGGTGATGCTACCACCCTTGGATTTAGAAATCTATTTATGCACTTTTAGTTCCTTGACCTAGGAAAACAGAGTAAGTAATTTGGGATCAGAAAGCAGACTGGCCAATCAGAAGGATATGGTTTTGTTGAGTTCTATTCTCATTCAATTCACTTATAAAAAAAAGTAATTTGGGATCAGAGAGATCACGTGGATCTCTCTCTATTGCTAAACTCATTGAACCATTAGATCTAATTGGTGATCAGTAATTTGGCAAGTGTGCTTCAATATCATTGTCTGATAGATTCTTATAATTTGTTCCATGTGGGGTCCTAACAAAAAAATACTTTGTCAGTTATCCATGCTTGAAAGAAGAATGGCTCAAGGCATGGCTCTTTTCCATGTTACTTGTTTATCCTATTCTCCAATAAACAGCAGGAACTGGAAGGATAAGGATTATTTTTCTCCATTATATGTCACTATAAACCTTAAGTTGGAGAAGTGAATTATACCAAGTGTTTTAGCATCTCAAGTGTTCATAGTGCATTACATTCCCTTCTTTGGCTTCACATTCCATGACAGGTTAATTGTTCACTTGTAGAAGTTGGTTTATTGAGAACTGGAAGGTAACGTGGTTATTTTATTCATTTGCTTGCAGGTGCTATTATGGAAATTACCTCGTCCCTTCTTCTAATTGTACGTTTACTCTTGCTCAAGGCTCATATCTCGGTAATAGCCCATGATAGCTTGTGGTTCACTTCTATAATGCGTTTGAGGATGATTCATATGTGTATATATTAATGGCATAAGTTCAGCTTTTTATTAACTACTTTTTCATTTCTTAGGCTTCTTTTCAAACTTTCTAGTATTTATTGGTTTTGTTTTTCTGCTTGCCTGAATGAATTTCTTTTTTGGCCTTTCTTATCTTTTATTTAACAAAACTATTTTGACATGTCATTGCATGCATTATTATTGTTATTATTTTGTGTGAAAGTTCTATTCTGGATGAGATTTAGTTCTTACAACTTCCAATGTTTTACAGGTTGACACGATAAAAGCAATTGGTTCAGGGAAATTGTAAGTTCTTTGTCTCCTCTTTTTCCTATCAAAATGTTTTCTACAAGTGTAAGTTCTTTGTCTCCTCTTTTTCCTAGTCCACTTCTAATGCAATTTGAAGAACCCTTCTTTGACTCGCACACCCACACATTCTCTCCAATTATTTATGATGCTCCAGTTTTTAGTTTTTCCCCTGCCTCTAGACTCTTAAAGTAATAATATGCAACTTATTGCAACAAGCATTGCTCAACAAGTGTGCATGCACAGGTTATTTTTTAAACTTATATATATTATTATAAAAATATATACATATTTAGATACCATAGATTTATAACTATATCCATTGTATAGCTATTCTATGTATAGTGTGAACCTTCTTGCTTAGTCATATATATACATACCTATAAATTAATTATAGGCACCAGAGATGAAATTATCAAGAATTCCTTAGAATATAGTTATTGCTCAATGGTCCAATGACTTAATGGACATACAATGAGGATTGCAATATTCTGTGCAACATTGCTTAGTCTACAACAACGAAGAGAATGGTTTACCAGGTCTCATGTAAATTTTATTACTTCTATATGCAGGTTTGGTAGCTGAAGATTTTCATTGCTTTTGCATGCTTGTTGGGATGATGGAGATGGTACAAGGGACTATGCTATCTCATCAATGACCTTGTTGATATCTGAAGGCCTTGCAAATCTGGTTTGTACCCACTGCTACCAGCCAGTAGTACTGGATCCTATTGTGCAAAATCAGTATATATAGCCTTGATTTTATTTGTAGAACCTATGCATTGTGCATATATTTACATGTATGTGGAATATTGTCCTTTAAACAGCTTATTCCAAATTTTGGACATGATCAGTAGCCTTTGATGCTAAAGTGTTATAGGTGGTTATTTTATTTTGGAAAGCAAGTTTTATGCATTTAGTATATATTGTCCATGAGCAGCACCAGATCTATACGAATGATATGTTGGAATTTATAGTGGGTAGTTTTTATTGTGTTTGAATTTTTATCCATTTATATAAATTAATTTGCTTAGAGACTTGATCATCCATGGGAAATTTTTGGCTAATTTTAGGTGGGTCCGTCTTTTTAACTCATACATATATGCATATAGGTATGCTGAATGTTTGAATGCCTATTACGAGATTGATATTCCAGATTGCCTTTTAGTGTAATACAATTCACTTGATGTGTATTGTCCTATTTAAATATATGGGATTATATTTATCCATTGCCTTGTGTAAAAAGGAATTTGAACTATAGCTTCAGAATTAATTCTGAAGCTATAGTATTGGATTTGTAATCATATATATATATTATATATATATATATATATATATTATATATGTATATATATTTTGAAGCAGTACTGACTTATATATATATGAGTCAATATTATTCTATTCATGTGTGTGTATATAATTTATATATATTGGAGATTAATTTGAACTAATATGGAGATTTATTCTATTCATGTACATTAATGAGAAAGATGAAAAAAAGCCTTTAAACAGACGTTAAATTGGATTCTCGGCCAAAATGAAATCTGCTATAAAAAGCAAATGAATTGCAATATTTAACGTTTAACACGTCAGCCTTAAATCACTAAAATGACTTGTTGCGGCAGTTGAATTGTAGTTGCAAACATTGTACAGACAGCCCACTTGCGTTAATACCAACCGGGAAATGTGCTTGTTGCTACGAATGAAGAACAATGCAAAATCATACTTTTTGCGCCAGCCTTGGATGTTCGATGGATCAACGCAAGGGTGGCCAAAGAATAGCGTGGAATGTGCGTCCAGCTATATTGGCTAGAAAAAGTCAATCGCAATAGTAAAACCTATTTTATGCAATGAAATTCTTTGTTGCAAAAACCGCATTTCCTTGTAGTGCTTGTGAATGCACAGCCTTGCCTCATGTCCTGGGTTAAACTTAGGAGTCAAGAAAAATCAATTGACTTCTCACTTCTTCATTGATGTGGGGAAATGGAACCATCTACCAGGTGGAAAGCTAGACATTACATAAGTGGCTTGATGATGATAACTAAACTGACACATTGAAGTTGGTTGTCCCTTACCGCTCGCAAGCGAACACGGAATAGCATTTGTGGTAGTGCTTCAAGATTCCAATGTACTACATCCAAGATTAGAACGAGCTAGTAGGCAGACTGATGTCGTCCCATCCTTGAGTGATGATGAGTGCACAAAAATATACTCTAAATATTCTATTTAAATGCTAAAAGAAATGAGAAAATAATGGATATAACTCATGTTATTAAAATTAATGGTCATTTATCTTGAGATAGAGGTTTTTAGTGATTTAATATATTGATGAGAATATAAAATGTCATATTTTTCTCTCTTAATGTTTAATATTTTATTCTTATTTGATGCCTAAATATACTCATTATTCTTATATTTTGATTTAGGACACAAATAGAGGCATTAGGAGCAAATGAAGATAATTGTGGAATTTTAGACAGTTCTGATGTCTTTTTGTAATATGGGCATAACTCTCTTATCCAATCTCCGATTGAGCTGATTCAAGATGATATAGAACCGCAAGAGAAATATCTATAACTTTTATGTTTTATGTTTTAAGAGATATCCGCTTGATCCAAGACAAAATTAACCATCAAGTAGATGCACTTGCACTTGACGTTCCTGAATATTCTTCAGCCACTTGCATCAAATCCAAATGTCATCATAATATTTTCCAGCAAGCACTCCTACACCAACTTGGAAATTCAATGATCAACTCATATGCAAGATGAAGTGCACTCAAGTTTCTTCAAGATAAATTATTTGACCACAAGATATTAAGTCATACAAGACAACTAATGAATAGAGAAGCAAAATTGAAACACTCAACCTACAAGCAAAACCTAGCTCATACATAGTGGGAAAACAAATGATCAAAATGACAACTCACAAATCACTTGGATTCAAGAATGGCACATGGCAAAACAAGTTGAAATTGTGATGATTTTGTCATGACAACTTGCATGAAGGATGCTTATAAATAGAAGGGAGTGGTGTGTGTTCTAAGACCATGCCTAGTGTGGGAGGATGCTTTGGAAGAGTCATTATTTTGAGAGCTTGAGAAGAGAAAAGAAAAGAAAAATCAAAAAATAGAGAAGAAAATAATGGTTGGCTCTTCCATATTATCCCTTAGAGAATTTTCGTTGCATATTTTCAATATGTGTAACTAAATTCTCAAGGAGGGCTAGGGATGAACTTGTGTGTGTGATGGTATTTGTTATTTATTTTTTATTCATGTATTTGGTCTTTAAATATTAAAACTCTTTTGTTCTATTATTCTCAATTTATTTGTGATGTTTTTCGTCTTCAAATAATTATAGAATCTATTTCGTTTATGGATTCAGTCATGCTTTTTCTATTGAGTGGATTAGTTCTATAATTATGTTTGGAGCAATTGATTATCTATATTGATTTAATTCTCTACTGCAATATCGCATCTTGGATATATTGTCGTCGTTGGATTTTCTCAATATCGATAACAATTTATGAGAGTTAAACGTGAACAATGATTTTTTAAAGAGTTACATTTGATTTAAATTGTGGTTATTAATGTTATATCTTCCGATTAAGACTTTGGACATAGAATTCTTAATTGAGTTATCAATGAATTAAGAATAAATTTGAATACCACAAATACGCAAGGAATTCCCTACGCTCTACTTTTCGTCTCATTTTTATACTTTTCAAATTACTCATTTAGTTTTAATTTACGTCACACTCTAAAATTTACTTTTCGCACTCGTCTAAATCTTTTTATTAATTTCGTTATTGTTCTTCAATTTATCAATCCCCCAAAGCTATACTGCAAACGACCGCGTTATTCTTTGGGCGTAATCAAGTAAGCTGGAGCGCAACCATCTTATCCATTGAACTAGCTAGAAGTTATTGATTTGGGTTGAAGCACTAAAAGAAAAGGACCAAGAAATGCGGCAACATAGGAACCATGGGACCCCCTATTAGTAAAGGGAAAACGAAAGTGCTCTCCTGTGCACTAGTTGAAAAAGCCCCTTCCCTTTTTCAAAATAATAAGGTTTCATAGCTCTAACCTAGACAAGGCGTTTTTATGCCCTTTTTTTAGGTTAGGTTGTTGGATACAGGATCTTCCTAGTAGGCTGGACCAACATCAAGTCGAGAAAAGGCAACCTTTAGAAGCAACGGGTTGGGGAGATATGAGTCCCTTAATATACTTATAAGAAAAAGACCTTGAAACATGTTAACTGGTGCTGTTGACTAAAAGCAATGGCGTACGAGTCCAAAATAATATTCCCGCTCTTTGATCAATGTAAACCTAGAGTAATAGTATGATGAACTAAGAAGTCTCCATGCCCTATTGTTAAAAATAGTGAAATATTACTATTCTCATTAATTACATTTAACCAACCTGGCAATCATATGCTTCACCTGCATTGAACGCTAGGTCATTCGTTGAAGATAAACGTACCTTGAACCCATATAAAGTTTTACCAAGAACAAACTGTATCTATTGGACAAATATAGGATAAGGCTGCAAGAAGAACCAAGAGAGGAAGCTCCACCAAAAGAAGAAGTGGAAATGCCGCTCAAAGGAGAAATGCTATTGGAAGAGAGCTCGACTTTCTGGAAATATTTCGGGAAGGACTTACATGGGAAAATGAATGTTCAAAAAAAGAGAGAAAAGAGAAAAAACAAAGAAAAAAAAGAAGATTGAATGGATTATTCTAAACCTACCTCCGTCGCCGTTGCACGAACCGTTTATTAAGCTCGCCGCGTCTAGGTGGATTGTGG
This sequence comes from Platycarya longipes, assembly GCA_036559045.1. Classification (NCBI taxonomy): domain Eukaryota; kingdom Viridiplantae; phylum Streptophyta; class Magnoliopsida; order Fagales; family Juglandaceae; genus Platycarya; species Platycarya longipes. The sequence continues at coordinate 40,132,634 of CM071791.1, read as the reverse complement.
TGCTACCATTCCTTTAGGATACTTTTCGGTTTCAATAAAAACTCTTCCCCCTTAGTTTTTATATAGATTTATTTTGTACCGTAACTAAACTTTGAATATGGAATTGACTTTGTTGGTTGAGTAGAGTTACGATAGTTCGGTTTATCACCTGGGGGAAGTTGAACACAAACATCTCGACAGTAGGGGGACATCCTATATTAAACAAGAAGGTGAATAAAAAATCAATTCCCACAGACAGGCTAGTTGCAAAGCTCAAAGCGCTTGATCATTCACCCATTGGCCTAACCCACCTGCTTATCTCAAAAAGGGGCACCTTCTTCTAAGGGTAGCAGATCTTCATGCAACGATTGCCTATTCTCACCGTGGTTGCTCCACGTTTATGGGACCAGTGTCAAAGAGGAAAAAAGGGCATTCATTTATATCCAATTGAAAGTTATCATTTTTCAATTCAACATTGCTTGGATTTTTCCTAACCCACCCTAAGGAACAACCCATTTTTGTTAATGTTTGGTAGAGGGTGGAGCCTTTTGCATAAACCCTGATACCAAAACCGACTCAACTGAATTCCATCTTTCTTGCTATGATCCGATTGTCTTAAATTCTTGTATCTAAATATATAAAGAAATTGAATTGATGCTTGCTAGTTAGCATGCTACTTATTTAAGTGTGAGTTTGACTCTACCCTGCTTGTAGCTTACAGACAGTTAAATAGTACCATTTAGTGGCCTTAGTTGGGTAAGAGAAAGATTTATCCAAGAGAAAATTTTAACAGTTACATCCAAATATATTAGAAAGAGCAGCTAAAGGAACCATGAATATCCTTCGCTCGTTATCTTTGCGAATGCGCCATTTTATATATGATAGCCTCATCATTTTTCTCATCAACCTTGTTTTTTATGTTCTTGTATGAAACTCCATTCAATTGATTTCTTTCATTCCTTACTAGAAAAGTTTGGGTTCTCTCTAGGCAATTGAGCTCTATCCTTTGCTCTAAGAGGGGTGGGCTGCACTGGGGGTCTAGCCTTGGCTATTATTTTTTTGTTTAAGGCATTCCTCACTGACAAGATGGTACCATTAGTATATCTTCCAATGAGACTAGAAACTCAGATAAAAGATAGTATCATTATAGGATACGACTTAGGTGCACTAAGTCGTGTTGTTATTGAGCGTCAAGCTAGTGCCCACCCGAAGAGAATGCCCATACGGTCTCTCTTGAAGGCCTAAAAAGTTTCTCTCTTTGGGCCAATTCAAATTTCTTCTTTGGTTGCTTCCTAAGCTTGGTGTTTCGAGTAGAGAAATTAGGGCTCAGCTAAATCAGAAGCGAGTACTACTCTTTATTTGGTGGGAAATGCCTCACTTGAACCAAGATCAAAAGATGTATCCTTTCTTGCTTATTTAGAATGAATATTAATATGATGATGTTTGCAATTGCAACAACTACCTCACTAGCTTCAACTTATTGTTTATAACCCTCTGCCCCACCCTTGCTCGATCTTGCTTCACCCGTTAGCGCAGTCTTTAGGTGTGCAGGTGTAGTTGTTTGCCCCCCGTGTCGTTGTTGACATCCTCAAGCGAAATCGTACTTTGAAGTGAAGCACCTACGATGGTGATGAGACCCCTTTATTCTCCTCCTTCCCTAACATGCTACCTACTTCGCTCTTCTACTTGTAATGTAAACTTTCTTCTCCATTGGGCGGGCGTGCTTTGATCATGTCTTCGAGGCACAATTGAATGTAGATATCATGAACGTGAGGTGTAGGATACCAGGCTGAGAAACTTGGGCAACCACTCTCCTATGTGCCGATCGCTAGCACATCTAGTGCTGTAGCGCCCAGCTCAGCTGGAGAGGCCTAGCTTGATCTGAGAAGTGCTAATTTAGTTCGAACAGACTTCATTCAAGAACACCTCCGCCTCTGGAATAAATAATAGCCAAGGCGCATTGGAGAAAGACTCTCCTGCAAAAAGGTTTTACAAAGCTCTAGTTGCTCTACTATAGCTCGAGGACCTATACCTTAGGGGAGGAACTACACAGACTCTATACCAAGTCATGGACGATAGTGAAGCCAAGCCGCTGCCTATAGGCGAAGGGGTGAAAGCCTAACAAATGCAAATGCTAAAGTTAGGAAGAAAATATGACAATAAGTAGGTTAAGGTTACGAAATCACTTAGCCGTCTACAAAGGAAAAGGTGTCGGTGCGCAGTCATGTCAACTGTGGATATAGACTAGTCTATAAGGAATAGAGTCTTAAACTATGGACCGAGACTACACTAAGAAACAAGTAAGCTTGACTGAGCAAAGAAGTCAAGGGAAGAGGGTGAAGGCTTTTTGAAAAGTCCTTTTTATGCCTTGTAAATGCATTTTTTTTTTTTTTTTTTTTAGAGAGGGGGCTTCAAGTTCTTAGGAAGAGTCGTACAAGACAGCTCATGTAAGGTTCAGGCGCCTAGCCTCAGCACAGGTCTAACACCCATATTCAACGCCACTCTACTTTTTAAAATATTTTAGTTTTATTTATGCGAAAAGCCCATTCAAGCTTCTGAAATTTTTTTTTAAAATAGACTACGAGCCTAAAGTCTTTGTTTTGGTGGACTATATTTTTTTCTTATTGGGTTTGATAATTAAGTTAAAAATCTTTTTTTGCGCTGAGATAATTTTTTAAATAAGTCGAATATATATTTTTTTAAAGACTTTGAGTTGAGGCCCAAAATATAGGAAAGAGACCATGTTAATAATTTTATACACTATCCAAAAAGTGAGCCCAAATTTTGCAATAGGCTTAAAAGCCCAAGCCCATGACATCTTCTTTAGACCCCATGCCATGCACGACATCTTCCCATTCACGCTCTCTTCCACTATGTTTTCATATATATATATATATATATATCCACTTATCCACTCCATTCCGCTTCCATCAACTCCATTCAAGTTTCCTAATTGTATTTCTTTCTTCTACATTTTAAAAGCTACAGCCCCAAACCCTTTCTTTGCTCAAACTTTTCCTTCCTCAACCACACAGCTTTCTTCACATTGTCGCTCCTCAAGGGCCAGGCACGAGAACACAGTCCTCCTCATCAAGTATCATGTCTATTATGCCCATTACAGCCATTCCTCCCACTCAGCCCCTGTCGCAGAGTAACAACCTCCTAAAGAAGGCAGGTCACTACATCGTAGTACAACCCCAGCCACCGTGTAACTGAAAACCAACCCCACCCCAAAGCCACTGCATAGCCCCTCCACATCACTGCTTTCGTACCATCGTAAATCACCGCCTTACCCAGTTACCAAGAAGCACGACAAGTAGTGCTCCGTTTTGCACCATCCGAAACAAAGGATTAGTTTTTCCTCTACCATGAGACACCAGCCTTCCCCACTTTGTCGCCATCTACCAATCAATGGCCGAGAAACTCCTGCCACCCTGAGTGCATCGTTTGGTCTGTTTGATCTCTTGGTAAGCTGCCCCTCCTTTTTTGACGTGCCATCTTGCGCACGCGTGCGTGCGCGCACACACACACACACACACACTCTCTCACCCCCTCTCTCTCTCTCTCTCTCTCTCTCTCCTAGTGTTCTGCCACCTTGCTTCGCAGAGTCTCCACCGCATCTGCCTTTTTGGTAATCCCTTCTGTTGTGCTTTGTTGTGGACAAAACATGCACACCAACAATGACAAATAAAAGTGAAACAAACACAATCAATCACACAACACAGAATTTACATGGTTCAGCAAATTGCCTATGTCCACAAATTTACAAAAATTTTATTAATCAGAGGAGATTACAATCACTCAATCTCAACTCACTCTCTCTAGGACTTTTTTTGCTCTCTCACACAATATGCACTCACTAGATAATTGTTCTCTCTCAGAATATGCTGAAAGACGTGTTTAAGGAGTCAAATAACACATATTTATAGCAAAAAAGGCACTGAAAACCTAATTTTGAATTTATTGTGAATCTCGCTCGAGCGAAGTCTCTATCTGAATCTCGCTCGAACGAGAGTCGAGCGAGATCTCGCTCGAGCCAGATGTCAAGTTAGGGTCGAGCCAGATTCTTGACACACGATTTTCAGCTCCCAGACCAGTCTCCACATGCAACCCAACAATCTCCCACTTAGAGACTATGTCTCCACATGCTATCCCTTGTTTCTAGCTAAGCCCTAGCATCTCTACAGCTCACAACTCCCGTCTTCAAGCTAGAAAACGAACTAAAGTCGAGCTCGACTTCAGTGTCCCACGCACATTACCGTTAGTCAGCACATCCACCAGGCGATTCACAACTCCCACTGCATTAGGAGTATCCGGTCTCTAACCATTATTGGCAATATCAACCAACTTCCCTAGGCTTACATGAGGAACGACAAAGCTGACTCCCTTTGACTTCTTTATAGGTTTTGCACAATCAAGCCTGCTGTGACGCCCCCAATTTACGTTCATAATTCAACGCAAATTGAAGTGTCAGGGTCAGTAACACTTGGTTACTCACCCCCATACTTATTGAAATGTGAGGCAAATCGCAGCGAAAATGTAAAAATAAAAATTCTAGAGATCACATGGTTACACAAAACCTTAGTATTCATATCATCCATTTTTAAAATATCATTGTATCATTACATGCATAACCCAGTTAGTTTTCTTAATCGAAATACAAATTTATCAAAACTTTTGTCTTAAAGCAGCCTAGGCTTCTTCTTTTTCACTTCGGGAAACTCTTTCTTCATGCACGCGCTGGTCCTTATTACTACCAACTAGTCATGAACTTTTATGGAGAGAGAGTACTCTGGGGAACCCTCAGGGTTTCTCCAGGTCTCTCGAGTAACTAGGGTCTAGTCCATGACCGTCATCCAACCCTGCAGTGAAAATTATATTCCAAAAGAAAAGGAACCATACAAGAATGAGATTTCTAGGGAAATCTCAGTAAGTACACATTTAACTTAATAAAAGCACAGAGGTCGTGAAATAGTCACATATAAGAATCAAAGTATATGTTTATGATATGATTCATGTGACTCATGTATGAATTAAACTTATCTCTTATGTGGACTTACATAAATTTGTATAATACATGGACTTTTCATTCTTAGCCATATCATTTTCATATTTTTTTATCATAATCTACTATTATTACCCGTGGTTGGGCCATGCCACTGTTATTACACGTAGTCAGGCCTTACCACTGTTATTACCCGTGGAAGGGCCATGCCACCATTATTACCCGTGGAAGGGCCATGCCACTATTATTATCCGAGTAAGAGCCATGCCACTATTATTACCCGTGGTTGGGCCATACCATTATTATTACCTATGGAAGAGCCATGCCTTATCTTTTCTTGTTTCATTTCTCATATCCTTAACCTTATCATCATCTCATAGTGTCATAATATAACAAATAATACTTGAATAACAAATTATCATAAAATCATGGATAACCAATCACTTTATAAATTCAACATCTTATTTTCCTTTACTTGAGTCATAAACTCTTCAATTAATAAAAATCTCAAAATCAAACATAATAGGGTATTTCGCTCGAGCCAAACGTTGATCAAGGGTCGAGTCAAATTTCTGCCTAAATCTCGTTCTGTCAACTAAATCCAGATTTTGTCCTTTATTTAATTCTTATATCGTAAAACTTAAAACATAAAAGTTGTATATCTCTGTCTTATCTTTCCATAGCCTCTTGAATAATTCAATTCCAATATCACACTAATAAGTTATGACCATTTTACCATATGATGTTAAATCTGTCATCTTAACCCCTTTTAAGTCCGAAAGTTGCTAGGGTTGATCTATCAATTTTTTTTGCAAATCAAGACCTCATATTTTCATATAATCCTCTTAATATATTATCATATAATATCTTACTAAGGTCTCATAATTTTCCTAGCATTTTATCATAGCAAAAACTACTCCAAAACTCAATAGACTTCAATTTAACACATAAACAAGGATTAAGCTCAAATAAATATCAAACATAATCCAATCACCAAACCACTTATTCTACGCCAAGACTAAGTTAATATATGCACTTACAAATTTTTCCAAAGCTAAATGATTAGTCTTGAGTTGGTTTTGCACCACACTTCTCTCCAAGATCCTTACTTAGCTCTCTTTTGACACTTAAGTGATGTGAGTGGGTTTTTGTGTATTTCTCTTGGGTATTTCTCACTATGGCCGACTGGTGTCTCTCATGGGGAAAGAAAAGAAGCCCATGCATCCATTTACAGGCATAATAGGCGTGGGGTGCAAGGGAAGAGGGCTTGGGCATTTCAGCAACTCCATTTGGCTGCATAGGTGAGGTGTCCCCTACTTGTGGTTTCATGATCACCCATAATCCTATGGGGAATTGCTGATATTTTAATCTCATGGTTGAGATTAATACACCTATAAAATGATCTTGATCAAGGGCTCAAAGAGTTCCAACACATGGGGGTGAAGACAAAACACCATCATAGGAAATCTTCTAAGGGGTGCATCTGGCCTTTTGGCCTCTCCAAGGGATTAGCCACGTTCCAGCCCTAATACGTCAATGATAACATTCGATTCTTCCAAAACTCAAAACATGAAAGTTTAAGATAATCCTATTAGGGTTCTACAGGATTTTGAATCACCTTATTCCAATATCATATGAGAGAGATATGATTAGTTTACTGAAACACGTTAAAACTTACCCGAGAATATCCAATCCGAATTCTCCATTTATTTTCCTTTGTTTTCTTACCTACCAAGGCTTCTAGATGAATTCTTATCAACTTGCCACATGTTTCCACACATGTTAAGACTTCAGAAAATATGGTAGCTAATCTTAATTTTCGTCACATGGTTGAACCTAAGACAACTCATCTAAGTCGGTTACCAGTTGACTCCTATCTCTGTCCGTCCACTTCACACTAGATTTAGTCCTTGATAAATTCCTTATCTTCAAAAACCCAAAAAATATAAGTTTTATATCTTTCTCTAATGGTTATATACGAATTGTAATTACCTTATTTGGACCTCATATGAAAAAGTTATGATTATTACACAAAAATTTGACGGTGCAGTCTGAGAATCCATTTTGGCACACCAATTGTTTGATATTTTTTTCTTTCACTTCCCTTTGAATTTCTTCCTCAAATTTTGAAAATTTATCTCTTCCTAGGTCTAAATTGAATTTCTCTAGTTGATACATTGCTAAAATTCCCAAAAGTCCATCCAACATTTACCTTAGAATACATCTAAGTCTCCTATTCTTTTTCTATGAAATATTATTTCCAACAAATTTCTTAAAATAAATTCTCAAGAAAATATTATATCCTAAAAATTTGGGCTATTACACCTGCCTTTTTGCACTCTTGTATTTCTCAGCACATCACTGGATCCTGATGTCAAATAAAAAAGTTAGATCTCTTACCATGCACTAAAACCAACGCACCCTTGGTTATCTTCCAAGCTCCTCCAGAGAACGCTACTGCATAGCCACTGTCATCAAGCTGTCCCACAGATATCAGGCTTTTCTTCAGTTTTGGAACATGTCTGACTTGCTGTAAAGTCTACATGCCCCTATTTGGAAGTGTGATGCGCACATCACCCACTCCCATTACATCAAGTGCCTCTCCATTAGCCGCATATATCTTCCCAAAATTACCAAAAGCATAATTCTGCATGATCTCTCGATGTGAGGTGCTATGGAACGACGCTCCTAAATCTAACACCCAATCATCAAGTAGATTGTGCACTGCAAGAAGTAGGGCATCATGAATTTCTTCTGCCACTACATTCACATCATCATCCTCATTACTATCTTGATTCCTGCAATTTTTTTTTATGTGGCCCAACTTGCCATAACTCCAACACTTGATCTGCTGCCCAGATCTCGTCTTACTCTTCCATCTGCTCTTGAAGCCTGACCTATCAGGTCTTCTGCCCTAATTGTCAACATTCAGGGCCGATCCCAAACTTGAGAACACAGCGGAGTCTCTCCTACGTACTTCTTCAGCAAGGACCATGTCACGTACGTTGTCGTATTTCAGTTTCATCTTGCTGGCTGAACTACTCACAACCATCCTCATGGCCTCCCAACTATTTGGCGATGATGCCAACAGAATCAACGCTCTGATATCGTCATCAAATTCAATCTCCACATAAGATAATTGATTTGTGATCGTATTAAATTCATTCTGGTGTTGGGCCACAGACATACCTTCTGACATTTTTAGATTGAACAATTTATTCATCAAGTACACTTTGTTATTCACCAAAGGCTTTTCATACATACCTGACAAAGTCTTCATGAGATCCTCCGTGGTCTTCTCCTTACTGACATTGTGAGCCACTGTTCTGGATAAGGTCAGCCGAACAATCTCCAAAACCTATTGATCTAACAGGGTCCACTCATCATCCTTCATACTCTCTGGCTTCATCCCCAACAGTAGAAGGTGAAGCCTCTTCCCATAGAGATAATCATCGATCTGCATCTTCCAGTACCCAAAATCAGTGCTGTCAAACTTCTCAATTCCAGATGCGTTCACTTGATTTCCAGCCATCGTTGTCCTTTAGATCCGACCTTGGCTCTTGATACCAATTGTTGTGCTTTGTTGTGGACAAAACACGCACACCAACGATGGCAAATAAAAGTGAAACAAACACAATCAATCACACGACACAGGATTTACGTGGTTCGGAAAATTGCCTACGTCTACAGAGCTGCAGAAATCTTATTAATCAGAGGATATTACAATCACTCAATATTGACTCACTCTCTCTAAGGGAATTTTTTGCTCTCTCACACAATATGTACTCATTAGATAATTGTTCTCTCTCAGAATATACTGAAAAACGTGTTTAAGTAGTCAAATAACACATTTATAGCAAAAATGATGCTGAAAATTTTAATTCCGAATTTAATCCCGAGCCAGTATCGAGCGAAGTTTTTGTCTAAATCTCGCTCGAGCGAGGGTCAAGTGAGATCTCGCTCGAGCCAGATGTCAAGCCAAGGTCGAGCCATATCCTGACACACAATTTTTCAGCTCCTAGACCAATCTCCACATGCAACCCAACACCTTCGTCCAGCATATGTTAAACTCTTTTTACTTCTGGTTCTTTCCTTTTTCTCTTGTTTGATTTTTACCGCTTCTTTAGAAACTTTACGCAAATAAATTTATTTATTTTTACTTCTTTAACCTTCCCATAAATTGAATTCTATTGCTTTCTGTGGCTTACATGAAGTAAAAGGTCTGGTTTGATTCCCAAGCTGTACTGAGTAAATTTTATTCTAAAGCGTCTTCAGTAAACCAAATGCACAAACATAACTAGTTTTGGATGAATTTAAGTTACTTGATTGTAGCAATTTTTTTTCTCTCTGTCTCTTTGACAAAAGATGTTTTCCCTACCTTTTTCGATCAAATTTCTCTCTTTCTCTCTCTTTGTGTAAGTATTGAGTCGATAGTTATTTTTTTTAGTTAGTCCTCTGCAATGAACAATGCGAGTCCTACAAATTTTATATTTTCTCTTAAATATATCTAAATTTATCCTAACATCCAAATATATTTTAAACTCATCTAAGTGGATTCCACAAAATTCACTAAATCATTTTAATTCACTACAATTCATAAAGAACTCACATCAACTCAACTCAGTTCGACATCTAAACGGAAACTAAATTTTTCTTGTAAAATTACATTTTTTCCCTATTGGTTTAAAAACAAAACATGTTAGTTTTAAAGGTATTTTTACTGTGTTTCTTTTTATTTTGAGTCTTTTATGCTAAATATATTTTTTAAGTAAAATGTTTTTAGGTGGGTCTCATATTCTAAATTATTTTTGGGTCGCATAACATTTTTACTGCAATGAATTTTATTTATTCAAGTGGGCTGGTTTTTTATTCCTTAAATAGACATCAGGTGATTGAGTTGAGATTGGATTAGATAAATTAGGTGGATATGAGGAAATTGGAAAATGATCGTATCTTGCAATTATGAGAATTTTAGGTGTTGAAGAATTAAAATAGGATGTTTTAGCATTTCAGGCTCTAAGATTGAGATACATGTTCGACTGAAAATTTACAAAAATAATGTGATTATTTTCTAGGTGAAGATTGACTTTATTCAGCTTTGTTGAGAATATTTCTGAAAAATTAAGAAGTTCAAGTAAGCGAGATTCTTATACTAGACTTTGTATAAAAATTATGAACTGAGGTCAATTTTGAAAAATCTGCATATTTTGTAATGAAAGATTATTTGCAAGCACCTCAGTTATTTGTTTCCGCATTTGCATGAAATTTCTATATAAGAATAAAGTATTTTTTAACACGACTCGTGTAGACATGAGCTATTTTTGACATTTGATTTCTGAACTATACAAAAAGAGCGAATATGAAAACTTTGTACATAAATTATATTTTGTGATTTAATGTTTTGTTCTGAAGATGTTTTGATACTCTGATATGATATAATGTGATGTTTCTGTTACGTTCTATTCAGGTTGGTACAAAATTTTCTGTTTTTAGTGCACTCACTTTGGATGCAAAGTAGTTTTGATCTATGTGATCTTTTTTGTGTATACACTTGGAGTTTCAAGAATAATAAAATGAATATTCACATTATGTTTTTACTCGGTTAGCTATCGGGGTTTGCACAACCTTACTATGGGGGTTAAATATGGTATTATATTTTGATAAGATGTTTCAGTTATACTATGTCAAATGAATTTTGATTCTGGTTATTTCTAGACTTTCACTCTGATATTGTAATAACATATTTTGATTATGCATTTTGAAAATAAAAATATTTTGTTATGCATTCTGAATTTAGTAAATGTTCATATTTACATACTAGTAAATGTTATCTGCAAACTGAGTTGTTGATAACTCATCCCTTATCTCCATAACATTTTTCAGATATCTTTTATGGTTCAGTTGGAGAACAATAATAAGAATTATTGGAAAAGTTTGATGATTATAGATGAATAAGTGTTAAGGATTCAAGTATTTTTGGAGGATCATATTTTGTTGATTTATCTTTGGCAGTTATTTTGATATGTTGAGTTATGGATAACTCGAATACTTGTGAAGATGATAATTTACTTTATTGAGGTTCTCTTTAGTATTTCTGTGGAGGGACATGAATTTTTGTGTTTAAATAAATGAGTTTATGTTTTATGGAGAATTTTGGATCTTGTAATTATATTATTGGAGATGTTTTAAGTAAAATGAGGTAACTCTCCGGACCTCCGGGACCGGGGAGTTACAACAGGAGCTTAGGTCAACATTTATAGAATAGCCAATCATCAATTGGAAGCGGGCAAGATAGTGATGAATTGCGATTGGTCTAAACCTTCGACCAACAACGTTTTGCGACCTGCCCAAAATGCCCATACAAACTAAGACCTTATTCATCCAACAAAGAAAGGCCAAGTGGAAGAGGGTTGTTAGCTGGCTATTTCTTGGCCATGTCCCCCTTCTTATAGATACGAGATACTTGATCTAAATTATCAAATAAGAAATTGCATACAATTAACCGATTATACATATAGGAACATGGGTACATGAGATTGAATGTCATCCTAGACAAGGCGCAAAGCTAGCTTGAGCCGCAGGAACTTTTGCTAAAATAATGAAGGAACCAGCACCCCCTACACTCTCTCTTAGGCTTGTGCAGCCACCTTTAGGTGTTGAAAATCTCATTGATTACCAATGCTGAGCTACTATTGGTAGAACTTCCAATCTTAACCATGGTGCACATAAGCTTAGAAAAGCAGGACAAAGCCAGTGGTTAGGCAAACGCCCCATTGTTCGTAGTGTTGCAATAAATCCATTGAATCATCCTCATGAAGAAGAATGACTTCGGATGTTCGCCTTTCAACAAACTCAGTCTTACTTTTTGTTATAGACAATTCGCTATGGCCGGCCTTTTGCTTTTAAGTAAGCATGTGAATATCAATCTTTGAGATACGAGTCTCTTAGTATAATTGCAGGAAGGAGACCCTGAAACATGTTCAGTGCTGTTGACTAGATGCAATGAGGTACGGGTCCAAAATCAATAGGGAACTTCAATTTATGAAACCAAGGTTCATCTCATGTGGCTTATTTTGAAAGTATATAATTCCAGATGGGATACTATACAAAGAAGATGGTTCATGAGATTGCCTTCCTTCTTTGAGCAGGGGACATGCCATAGTATAAGGATTAGAGGATTAGCAATTGAATCAGAATAGGCTACACGTTCATACACAATGAACCCAATAGTTGAGATGTCCATTGTTAGCATTTTGGAATAGAAAGAACTCTTCATAGGAAGAATTATCCCAATTGGAAGAATTATTTGGGACTGCCTGCTTCTTCGTGACAAGGAGAATTGGACAAAAAGGTTTTGCGCTTGAATCAGTTGTTTGAGAGGTATTGTTAGGAGTAACAAGGGTATTAGTCAAAGGCCTAAACGCTCTTGCAAGCAGGGCATCTTTCTTTTCTTTTGAGAAGAGAAGAGAATGAGGAAAAAACAGCTTTCAAAGAGGAAGCAGCAGTGCTCTTGGATCGGTTTGTAGTAGTTGTAAGAGCAGTATGGACTAGTTGTATGTTCTGGTTAGCTTGACAACAACAACATGTCATAGAAGGAGATAATAGGTAGAGCCAACGACCCATTAAGACTAATGTATCTACAACTACATCCCCGAGCAGCAATCAAATGGAGGCATGAATGCAAGATGCCAGCAAAATGATCAGCCGAAAAGAGGGTAAGGCTACTTCCTTCCCATCGCATCCTTCCTTGTGTAAGACATATAAAGCGATTTCATCAAAAAAGAATGGGAACTAGACCAATCTATTCTATAGCAAAGCATCGGAAGCATAACTGCACACTCACACGATCTTTGTCGAGGCATAGGAGCATTCGATGGAACCGGTGAACTACACTTGTTTCTGGATAGATGATGTGTGGGACAGAGGGCTGCAGGAGGGCAGCATTAATATGCAAGTTAAGGAAGTCGATATACGGAAGTTAAGCCAAAGGGTTGGTCCATGTACACTTCCTCATGTAGATCCCCATTAAGGAAAGTCATCTTCTCACACATATGATGAAGCTTTAAGTCAAAATGAGCCACCAAATCTATGATTATCCTGAGTGAGTCATTCTTAGAAACTGGAAAGAAGGTCTCGGTGTAGTCAATGTCTTCTTTTAGAGTGAACTCCTCGGTGACAAGCCTAGTCTTGTATCTCTCAATCTTACGTGAAGAAACCAAGCCCCGTAGGGTGTAAATTGTGTATGTTAATAGTTAAACTCCCTCTCATCACAAAACGTCAAACAAGGCGCATAAAAAATAGGAAAAGTTGGCAGTAAAGGCTATTTCTGCTTTTTCCTTAACTTGATCTAAAGAAAGTGAATCTGATTTGAAAGAAAGTGACACAAGCTCCTCTAGCAAGTCTTATGCAGAGGAAGGAAGCCAGAGATTAGCATTAGGGTAAGAAACTAATTTAATTAGTTTCAGGGAATAGTCAAAGGCACTGGTCTCATATGTTAGTATCGATGCTCCTCAAGGCATTGCTTTTGGACGAGCAATAATAGTATAAGAAAGGACAACTGCTATTGAATGCGCTATTGAGGGAGAATTTCCCATTTCCTTCTCTCTAGAACCTATAAGGCCAATAAACAAGATTTGTGTTAGTGCAATAGTCGTAGTCATAGTGCCTTAGGGTACTTTAGATGGTTATTCCGATTTAACATTCAAGTATGAGTTACCAAAACTAAAAGTGAGTTTACTATTAGTATGTTCATTAATCAATGGGAAAGGTCATTGCCCTCGAGCTCGGTAAAAAAAAAAATGATTAAAATTGGTTTTTTCTTTTAACCTTCTTGCACTAGTGATCTTATGCATTTGCCTAAGTTATCTAACAAAAGAGCCCACTTGATGTGACACCACACGTGGCTTATTAAAAGAAATTAAAACTACAAACCTAAAAACTAGAAAGAATCTAAAATTTTAGTTTTTATTTTTTTTAATATTCTCGAGTGCTATTTTGTTTCGAATATATATATATATATATATATATATAAGTTTTTTTACTAAGCCATGTTTGTGGTGCCACGTGAAGGGGACAAAGTAGGGGACATAGTAAAATCACTCTAATATGTTTGGTTTACCTGTCCATTTGGACTATAGGAGGTTAGTTAACTTTAATTATAACGTGCATTAATTCTCACTTAGCTAGGGGGTCATGAGGAGGATGAAACGTGAATTTAGGACTTCAAATATTTAAGTTTGTGAAATGCTATAGGCAACCAGCCTGCATCCCCACCGCATAAACGACGCCATGTGGAAAATGAGAAAGGGGAAAATGAGAGTGAAACGTAGCATTTCACTCCTAAGCCCCAAATCACTTCTTCGTTCTTCTTCTTATTCTTCTTCTTTTTTGTTATTCTTTCTCTTCTTTTAATGAAGATGGAAGTTGATCCTAAAGTCACCATCGACTAGAAGAAAGCAAAGCAATTCATTAACGATAAAACAAGGAAAATTGCTCATGAATCATTTCTCTATCTCTTGTTTTTTTTTTTTGTAGGAAGAAAATAAAAAATAAAAAACGAGGAAAGTTTAAATCATAGAAGAAAAAAAGTACTGACGTAAAGGGAGAAGAGCGAGATTAGGCTAAGAAGGTAATCTGAGAAGAAAGAAAATACTGATGGAGAGGGAGAAGAGCAAATGCGACCCATTGTTTTGAAGGTTTTGACTTGATTTGAACATGGCGGTGGCTTTAAATGATTAGTGAATTTTTGGGTGTGATTCGGTGTGTTTCTTCATCTTCAATGGGTTTCGGTTTTTGTTTTTTTTTTTTATTTGTATTCAAAGCGGCCAGAACCTTAAGATTCATCGATTGCTTTGCTTTAATCAATGCATCCTCTTTTCTGATCAACAATTCCCCTGGCGTTCTGGCTTGGGAGAAACGAAGACGATGGGGAGCAAAAATTCAGATTTTTTTTTTTAAAAGTAGTGCTAGGGATCCCCGGGGGGATCCCCACTGCACCCTCGTGGTTGACGTGGTTATTGCCACGTCAGCTGCATAATTTT
This sequence comes from Platycarya longipes, assembly GCA_036559045.1. Lineage (NCBI taxonomy): Eukaryota > Viridiplantae > Streptophyta > Magnoliopsida > Fagales > Juglandaceae > Platycarya > Platycarya longipes. The sequence continues at coordinate 40,117,610 of CM071791.1, read as the reverse complement.
ATTATTAAAAAAAAAAGGAAATAAGAATAGAAACAGAATCGAGGGAGGGAGGAAAAATGCCGAACGCTCATTTCACTCTTTCTTCCATTTGAAGCTCACGGGAAAGCAGACCCATCTCCGCCCAGCCTCTCCGTTTTTGGTTGCCATGTGTGGTCCCCGTCTCCCAGTCGTTGTCGCCATCCCGATGTTGGTCTCGCCGGTTGGTTTCGCTTCTATTTTTGTGTTTTTGCTTCAAATCTGTTGGTTTTTACTTCTATTTTTTTGTTTTTGCTTTTTTGGATTTTTCTTCGTTATTTGCCTCTTAGTGTCTTAGTATTAGTGCTTGAATTTTTTTTTTTTTTTTGTTTCCACAGTGCTGAAACCCAACCCAACGATAACGAAAACTTCATTTTTCGCATATGTTGAGACCAGAGAGAGCTTCTTCTTCATCGGTGGTATGAACTATAGGAGTAAAAATATGCTTTTTAAATTTGCACAGTGCTAAAACCCAATGATCAAATATTCGATCTTTGGCATATACAGAAACCCAGCCGATTCTAGAGACTCGATCTTTGGCATATACAGAAACCCAGCCAATTCTAAAGACTCGATCTTTAGAGAATGCTTACAAAATCATTTTTACTCCCATTAATATGTGCAACAGTTGCTAATTACAACAAAATTGTGGTTTTCTTTTCTAATTGATTTATCGAGTCAAGGTAAAATGCTAGTCTTAGAATATCATTTTAACATTGTAATGGCAATGGCAATGGAAAGGTAAAAAAGAGTGAAGAAGCAGGCTTATGATAATCTTAGAAAGCATTACTTCCCATAACTTTCAGGAACTACACTAGTAACTTCAAACTTCATAATCATTATGAGCCTAGATATCTTCCATATAACCTTAAAATCTGTTTTGTTGCTCTTTGTCCTTGATCTAGAATGTCATCACAGCAAAACGTGTTTGCAGATACCTCAGGGAGAAATATATTCAAACATGGTTTTTTGTCTTTGATGATGCTATTATTCATGGCTCCCATCAAAATTCTTTTGGGAGTAAAAAGATCATGAAATATTTGCTATATATTATCTCAATAATGAGCTTCTATTGGTGTTTATGTTTTTTATTTAATTTTTGATTGGCACTTTGAATCACATTTCTTGCTTTTAGGACCTTTCAACAATATGTTTTTGCTATTTTATAATTTTTGTAGAAATAAAGAATCTTATTTGAAGATTCTCTTTCTAATGGTTTCTTTCTTTTGGTTTCAGGGATAACATAAGTTGAAAGATTCGGTGATGGAATATGGATGGATGATGTGAATATGGATAGATGACTTTTGTTGTGGATTGAATATTTTTGAAGATTTTTTGTTGTGGATTGGATATGGGATGGAATATGGATGGATGATTTTTTTTGTTTTAGATTGAATATTTTTGAAGATTTTTTTGTTGTGGATTTGCAATCGGATGGAATATGGATGGATGGGGTGAATATGGATGGATGATTTTTTTGTTGTGGAAAAATGTCTTCGATTTTTTTCTTATGGATGAATATGAATATTAATACTTAATGTATTTGTTATGGATGAATATGAATATGGATGGAAAGGTGAAGGAATTTTTTTGTTGTCTCTTTAATGCTTTTTTGTTGTCTCTTGTTTACTTGAGAGACACTCAAATTCAAGCAAAAATTTGAGGGGAACTTGATCCCTTGTTAATGTGTGTGGCAATACTACCCCTTTTTTTGGCATTACATCTTCCGAGTTTAGCCAGAGAGAAAAGGATCACGGTTAGTCAGGGGAATAGATCCCTGAAATACAATAAGCCATTTTGTAGTATGATTAGTTTCAAAATTTGCTATATACCCGTCAGGAGAATAGATCCCTGAAATACTAACCATGTTTTATAAACTGCTATATAAAGTATCAAAAATTCTGAATGATAATGGTTTACAAGCTGCACAATGGCCAATAGGAAATAAATTTTACGAGTTAGCACCAACTATTGCAGGATCTGAGAACTTAATATCCCTACATCAAGTACAGAATATTTTTTTTAGCTTTCTCTCTTCCTTAACAGTTCCTTATTTCTTTCTCGAAGTTGGAAGGAGCTTGGCCATCCAAGCTTGGCCTTGTAAAGCTGGTAATCTTTCGATGTCATGGTAAGACAGGCCTTTAAGGTTAACCAAGGCTGAGTAGCCACTTTAACCCCTGCCAAATGTTTATAGATCTTTTGGGCGGCTAAGCCTAATACCAAAAAAAAAAACCAAGGACTACTAGTTAGCATCACTAGAGGCAAAATTAAGAATACAACATTGAATAAGAGCTATCAGAAGCGTTTTGAATTTTGACGAGAAAATGGGACAATTAAGAAGTTGGAAGCATTCTTCAAGGTCCACAAATTTGAAAAATAAAAAACATTTATATCTCACCTGTATATACGGGTAGAAACAATAAAACTGAACCATAGATTAATGATAAAAATGAATTAACACAGATTTTTGTTGAGCATTCAGATTAGAATTAATACAACCTAAAATACCCAAAGTGGCATAGTGGCATCTTCAACAGAAATTAATACAACCTACACCCATAGTAGATATCCACTTTAGATCTACCTCGCTTCAACAATCAAACGGGTAAAGTAGGCACGAAAGTTAATAGAAGCTCAGACGCTATATGTTTATGAAATAACCAAATGGTCCAAACCCATGTGAAAAATGCTCTCAATGCCATCTACACTAAGATTGATGAAAATTCAGAACAATCCAGCAATCCAAAACATATAAATCATTTTGATAGATACTACAAATTTGTTACCAAAACATAATAAAACATTATACAGATCTCAGAATAAAAATTCTCAAACATAAATTGTTTTAGTAATTGAATTTATTTCAGGAAAAATTAAACATAAATTAACCAAAGCAACTACAAATTCTCCAACAAATGTTTTCCATTTAAGTAGAAGCTTAAAAAGAATCTTCAAGTTATTGTTTCAATGTTTAATTCAGAAACAAGAAAACAAAAGGAAATAGATCCAAGAAATTGAAATTAACTAGGTACCAGGTGTAGGATCTGTTTTGACCCAAAAGCCCACCAACGATAAAAGCCCACAAGAAAGGAAAAATACACAACGGGCCTAACTCTGCAGAGTCCAAAATATATATCAACCCATTGCCACCTTTCATGGGATCTTACGCAGATACGAAATATCGCCAAACTCGAAAAAATATCTCATGCAGATACGGAATCACGATAATTATGGAAGATATTATACAGGATATGTATCGCCTCGGAAGCCTATATATACCAGGTAAACCTAGACTACGAAGATTCATGATTCTTCTCCATAAATACGTGGTTGTTAACTTAAGCATCGGAGTTTTCCTGAGTGGAAACCATCGTCTTCTCTTGATTCTTCCTGTAGGTATTGGAAACAGAAGATCGACGAGACACGTCCTCAATATTGGCGCCGTCTGTGGGATCCGACTTTACAGATGATTAACGTGGCTCTCACATGCCAACTGTGACACGTTCCATAGCAAGCCGAATGACAGAAGCATCAATGGAAGCGCGGTTAGCAGCGGCGGAGGAAAAACTGAAAACAGTGTTGGACGCCTTGGAAGCACTGCAAAAAGAGAACGAGACTTTGCAGCAAAAGAACGCTGAATCCAGCAACGTCTCCGTACCGCCTAACAACAGGCAAGGAGAGCAAGAGGCGGACAGTAATATTGAGGTCGAACTTGAGCGCACAGAAAAACAAAAAATGTACAATGAATTGAAGGATCTTGCAGGCAAATATGAAGAAATAGCAAAAAAGATGGGGGGACCTTCCTCAATCAACAACTTACTGCGCCAGACTGACCTACCGTATAGCGAGCGCATCATGGGGATCCCTTTGTCGCCGAAATTCAAAGTTTCTCAAATCCACCTGTACGATGGGTCTAGAGACCCGGTGGACCACTTGGAAAACTTTAAAGCTCACATCACGCTTCACGGCTTCCCAGGCGAGATTGCCTGCCGGGCTTTCCCTTTAACCTTGAAGGGGACGGCGAGGGGATGGTTCGGAACCCTCAGGCCAAGGTCGATTGATAGTTTTGAGGAGTTGTCTAAGCTTTTCATAACCCAATTTATGCCAAGCAGAAGGCGCCAGCAGCCAGCCGCTTACTTGTTAACAGTCAAGCAAAAGGAGGAAGAGGACCTCAAGACCTACCTCACACGGTTCAACAATGAGCGTTTAACAACGGATGACCAGGACGAGAAGATCACTCTGACCGCCCTCTTGGGCGAAATCTGGCCTTAGAGTCCTTTCATGGTCGATCTGGCAAAGAAGACTCCCTCCACCCTAAGGGAATTCATGGATCATGCGGACAACTTTGTCAACGTCGAAGACACGCTGCAAGCGTTGGTAGACCCCGCAAAGAAAGCAAAAGGGCCGAACGGCGAAGCGGGCGTGATGATAAGAAAGCGGGAACAAGTCGGCAGGAAAGAAGACGAGAAAGGTACACGAATCGAAACACCAAATTAATACACAATAACCTGAGTGTCAGAGAGAAAGAGGAAGGCAAGAGCGAAAGGCGTCCACATCAAACAGGAGACCGGTATTGTAAATACCACTAGACAGCGTCACATTGGACCGATAATTGTACAACCATGAAAAAAAGGGTCGCTGACCTAAGAGGAATAGGCGAATTGCAACACATGATTGCAGAGCGAGCAAAACCAACGAGGCGCCAGGAAACCAGGCGAAGAAGTAAAAGGAGCTTTCAGCCCCGAGGGAAGAAACCGCGGCAACAACCCTCGGAACGATGGCAACTGGGCAAACAACAGAGGGAACGACGGCAAAAACAGGACCCCCACCCGAGGCGGCAGGAATAGGTCACCCCCGAGAAACAACAATAATAGAGAACCTATCAGGGAAATCAGGACAATAGCGGGGGGATTCGCCGGAGGCGGGATATCCACATCCAGTCGCAAGGCGCATGCACGAAGAGCTCGATATGAGGAAGTATATGTAACGGACAGGGCGCCTAAGCAGCAGAAAACTGAACCACGAACGAGAAGTGATATCCTTCAGAGAGGCAGATAGGCAAGGGATATTATATCCGCACGACGATGCCCTGGTAGTCACCCTCATTATAGCCAACTACACGACTAGGCGAGTATTAATTGATAACGGGAGCTCAGCTGGCATATTATTTTGGAACGCGTTCAACAGAATGGGCATTGATACCGGACAGCTACGACCTTCCCCGACACCATTGAAGGGTTTTTCTGGTGAAGCAATCCAGCCAGTCGGAGCAATCACACTTCCAGTTACCGCCGGGAGTGGAGTACAAACAGTGACTACCATGACCGATTTCTTGATAGTAAAAGCCCCTTCCTCCTACAACGTTATACTTGGAAGACTGACCCTTAACCGCCTCAAAGTGATAACCTCCACGTATCACCTCAAGATGAAATTCCCGACAGACAGCGAGGTAGGAGAATTGAAAGGAGAGCAGGCATTGGCTAAGGAGTGTTATGTACAGGAATTGAAGAAAAACGGAAACGAGGCTTACACCATCGAAGAGCTAGAAGAAACCTTCCTCCCGCCGTTTCCGCCCACCATGGTCGAGGCATCGCAAGAGGAAGTAGAAATCGGAAATGGGCAGATTCAACAGCACGCCGAGGTCAACGAACCTTTGGAACTTATAACTCTATTTGCAAACAGCCCAGGGACGACCATGCACGTAGGCACAAACTCTTCCCCTGCCGATAGGGAGAGTCTGAAACAGCTGGTGGAAGCATAGAGACATTTTTGCCTGGAGCCATGAAGAAATGTCAGGCATAGACAGTACCGTCATCAAACATAGACTGGGCGTGAACCCTGCGCACAAACCTGTGCACCAAAAAAAGAGGTCGTTTAGCACGAAAAAATACGCCACCATCAACTTGGAGGTTGAGAAGTTGCTCAATGCCGGTTTCATCAAGGAGGTTCATTATCCGGAATGGTTACCCAATGTCTTCATGGCGAAGAAAACAAACGAGAAGTGGAGAATGTGTGTAGATTTTACTGATCTCAACAAAGCCTGCCCGGAAGACAGTTTCTCCTTGCCACGCATCGACCTCATCGTGGATGCAACAGCGGGACACCGAATGCTCAGTTTCATGGACGCGTACTCAGGATACAATCAAATACAGATGCACGCAGCGGACAAGGAAAAGACGACGTTTATAACTGACCAGGGGTTGTACTTTTATCAAGTAATGTCATTCGGATTAAAAAACGCACTAGCAACTTACCAAAAGTTAGTCAACCGAATGTTTGCAAAGCAGATGGGGAGAACCATGGAAGTCTACGTAGACGACCTCTTAGTGAAAAGTAAGGAGCCTACCCAACACATTATTGACCTAAGAGAAGCATTCGAGGTGCTGCGCCAATATAAGATGAGGCTGAACCCTGCCAAATGCGCCTTCGGGGTCGAGTCAGGGAAGTTTCTGGGATTCATCGTATCCGAAAGAGGAATCGAGACCTCCCCCGAAAAGATAGAGGCTATAATCAATATGAAGCCACTAAAGAACCTACACGAGACACAACGGTTAGCAGGAAAAGTGGCCACCCTGGGAAGGTTCATAGCCAGATCAACCGATAAATGTATGCCTTTCTTCCACATATTGCGGAAAGCACATCCTTGGAATGAAGTGTGTGACGAGGCGTTTAGGAACTTGAAGCAGTATCTGGTCAACCCACCGCTCCTAAAGCAGCCTAAAAAGGGTGACGTACTCTGCGCATATCTAGCCACCTTCCCGCATGCGGTGTTCGCCGTCCTGGTAAAAGAAGACAGGGCCAACCAACATCCCATATATTACGTAAGCCGAGCTCTCAGGGGAGCAGAAGTAAGGTACCCTAAGATCGAAATACTAGCCTTTGCCTTAGTGACGGCGGCCAAGAAGTTACGCCCATACTTCTAAGCCCACACAGTAAGGGTACTCACATAAGCACCGTTAGCAAAAACCCTGAGGAAATCGGACTGCACGGGAAGGCTGATAGGATGGTCAATCGAATTGAGCGAATTCGACCTGAGATACGAGCCTAGGAAGACAGTAAAGGGGCAAACGTTGGCAGATTTTTTAGCAGAGTTCACAGGTTTCCCCCAGGAAGCTCAGGACGTCGCTACGACACCAGCGAGAATACCATGGGTAATGCACATAGATGGATCATCCTGCAAGACCGATGGCGGCCTGGGAATACACCTCATAAGTCCCAGCGGCGAGGAGAGGCATTATATGGCTATGCTTGCGTTCAGAGTGACGAATAACGAGGCAGAATACAAAGCACTAATAGCCGGTCTCTCAGTAGCCGCCCAGATTGGAGTGACAGAAGTAGAAGCCAGGTCGGATTCACAAGTCATTGTCAATCAAGTATTGGGACTGTACGCCACCAAGAACGAAAATTTGAAGAAATATTTGGAACGGGTATGGGAAGTGCGAGACCTTTTCTCATATTTTAGCATAACCCAAGTCCCACGAGCAGACAATGAAATGGTGGACAAGCTGGCCAGAACAACTTCGGGGATGGAAAGAGTGCCCCTTCCTTGGCAAGTTGAAAGTAGAGTCATTGAAATACCCGCCGTTGGCGCTGAGATAGCAGCGTTAGATCGTGGTTTTCCCGAATGGGCAAATGGAATAGTGGAATATCTGGCATCGGGCAAACTTTCGGAGGGACGAGATGAAGCAAGGAAAGTAAGAAGGAAAGCGACGAGATTCGCGCTCATCGAAGAAATCCTTTACAAAAGAGGACTCTCCGCCCCTCTGTTGCGATGCGTCTCGCCCCAGGAGGCACAATATGTCCTCGCAGAGATACACGAGGGAATTTGTGGGAATCATTCGGGGGGGGAGAGCCCTGGCCAGGAAGGCAATCAGAGCGGGCTATTATTGGCCCAACGCAAAAAAGGATGCACAGGAATTTACAAAAAAATGCATCAAGTGCCAGAAGTATGCACCCATACCCCACGTACCGCCAGAGGAACTGACCTCCATTACGGCACCTTGGCCTTTTGCCCAATGGGGCGTGGACCTGGTGGGACCTTTCCCACCAAGTAAAGGTGGCGTCAAATTCATGATAGTAGTTGTTGACTACTTCACCAAGTGGGCGGAAGCCGAACCCTTGGCAACCACTACCAGCAAAGCGATAACACGGTTTTTATGGAAGAATGTAATCTGCCGATTTGGAATTCCCCACAACATAATAACAGACAACGGGCGGCAGTTCGACTCCGACCAATACAGAGAATGGTGTGCTGAGCTGAAAATCAAGGAAAAAAAAAGTTAAATTCCCTACGCCTCAAGGCAAAAGAAATTTGCGGAGTAGCTGTAGGATCTGTTTTGGCCCAAAAGCCCACCAACGATAAAAGCCCATAAGAAAGGAAAAATACACAGCGGGCCCAACCCTGCAGAGTCCAAAATATATATCAACCCGTTGCTACCTTTCATGGGATCTTACGCAGATACGAAATATCGTCAAACTCGAAAAAATATCTCATGCAGATACGTGATCACGATAATTATGGAAGATGTTATATAGAATATGTATTGTCCCAAATGCCTATATATACCAGGTAAACCTCGACTACGAAAATTCATGATTCTTCCCCATAAATACGTGGTTATTAATTTAAGCATCAGAGTTTTCCTGGGTGGAAAACCACCGTCTTCTCTTGATTCTTCCTGCAGGTATCAGGAATAGAAGGCCGGCGAGACACGTCTTCAACACCAGGAATAAAGGCTCATTTGCCTGGAATCATTGTGCTTTTGTCATGATACATTTGACTAAGTCCAGAATACGAAAGTAATCGTAGAAGAGTGCTGATTCATTACCCTCAAGTTCATCTAGTAGAAGACTGCTCTCCTCTGTTAGGGTTTCAAGGCTTTGTGGGAAGGAGATTCCAAATCTTGTTCGTGTGGGTTCATGCTTCTTGGGGGAAGACGACAGGGACGGAGAGGGAAATCGAAGAGAGTGAATTGGGAGAGGGAGAAGGAAGGCAACAATTCGAGAGAGGAAGGGAACCAACGCGTGGGAGAAGAGGAAGGGAAAGAGAGGTGAGTTTGTAAAATGGGAAACGACGTTGTCTTTGGTCCACGTAGGACGCGAAGCCGCGCCGAGATTATTATTCTAATGCGCTAAACAATTTTCGTTTTTTCAAATATAAGGAATAATGATTTGGGATCCGTGATTGGGCCTTTACGCCTCTTAGTTATAGTTTCACATTTTTTCATAATTTTTTTATATATATAAATAATAAAAAAATATATGTAATTAATTTTTTTTTTGCATATTAAAAAAAAGTTCAGGACGCAAAGGGGCCAATCACAAAGCCCCAAAACATTTCTCTTAATATAACTAGTACGGTTAGCTACGAGGCCGCGGCGGAGACGCAGAACCGATTGCCTATAACATTTCTCGTTAAGTTTTAGCTAGCTCTTTTAATTGTCTCGAGCGTTACCATATTTTTGGGAATTCAAATATTTATGGTTATCTTAAGAAATTTTATTCCTTCGGCCGAGATCAGTGGTGTAGAAAGTTTAATGAACGGTATTAATTAATCCCGTTTCATAACATTTTTAGCATGTTGTCATGATATGTGTGAAATTAATAAAGGCTGGTTTTTTTTTTTTTTTTAAAAGCCTGACTTGATTAAACAAAATCAAACTATCTCATTTATATAATTATATAACTTTTTAAAACTCTTACACAACCTATAATAATTAATGCAATTTTTTTAAATTTTAAAATAAAAATAATATTTTAATTTTAAATTATATTTTATTTTTAAATAATATTTTATTCAATTTTTAATAGAATATCTCATTTGATTATGTTACTAAACAAGGCCTAAATTAACGTAATTCTATGATTAGTTTGGCCTAAGGATCAGAGTTAACAGTGAAATTCGACTGGTCTAGACTGAAGAAATTGATTGGACCAAATTGGGTACGGTTTGGTCCAATCCAAATTTTATAGGACCAAATTCATTCGATCTGATCTCGGTCTAGAGATTTTTCATCCTAGACCAGACCAAATGAAAATTAGAAAAAAAAAATTATATATTTTATTATTTAAATATATTATTTATATATATAATTGTGTATATAATTAATTAGTAATATATCACAATATTACATAAGTATTATATTTTTTAATGTATTATAATATATAGTGCTAATATACATTAATATATTAACATATTATAAGAATTATGGTATAAATTATAATATATGTATAAATCTATAATATTATATAAAATAATAATGTAATTTTCATCTAATTTATTAGCATTGACCATATAAAATATTTTTTTATTGAGTTAGTTATATAATCCATATTAATAAGTCACTTAATTTTAATTTAGTATTTTAATTTTAAAAATATATATATTTGATTTTTTTTAAGAAAAGAAGAAAATTAATTAATTAATTGTCGACTAATCCGGTCTCTATGGATATTTGATCCGATCCGATCGGTCCGGAAAAAATGATATTGGACTGAAAATTGCAATCCACCACCCTTCCCAGACCAAATCGGACCGTCACTATTTTCCACCTATTTACAGTACATCTAGAGGTTTGGAATAGCATGGTCATACCATAGATTATCGCATTAAGTGAAAGTAACTACGTATGGGCCGTGAGTTGGTTCGAACTTTCCCTCCAAACCAATGTAACTTGAAGCATTAATGCATTTTAGAATCATAGACTTTTATTTGGAACTTTTCTCTTTTAGTTTAAACAAGAATTCAGACAAGCAGGGTGGAAAAAACTTCACGGACTGGACCCTTCATGCTCAGAAAACTCCTTAAATCAATTTTCCAAAATGTAGAAAAAAAAAAAAATCGGTGATAAAGCTCTTTTTTTCTAAGGCAAAAAGATACATGTTTCAAGGTCCCATATCAAAATATCCTAAAGAAAACTGAAAAACAGCAAATATCCATTTCAATATTAGTAGAAAATAGACTCCAATCAGAACCAAACGGCAAAAAAATAAAAAAGAGGCTCGAGGTTAGAGGGAATTTTGGAAGTTACTGTTTCTCCAGGAAAGAATTCTATGGAAATGTCATCAATAGTTTATAAGAACTGGATTTTTCCTGAGCAAGCACTTCCTGCAAATCTCATCAAGAGGTAAATGTTACACTTTAGAACAAAGTGACACATTCATGCTGCATAAGATATTTGCCACTAGAATTAACTAAAAACTCAAAAACGTGTTGTGACTTTATTAATTAAGGAAACTGGATAACACTTCAAAGATACTTAAGAACTAGTAAACTTTACTCAAAAGGCATAACTTCAAAGAAAATTTTAGCCAATTTGAGGACTTCAAATTATGTGATTTGCCTAAATCCCTAAACAACAGTTTCTCGTTTCTCAACATTGAAGAATGACACAATACTTTGCTTTAGATTAGCAAATTCCAATGCTTTCCACCTACTCATCGAACCAAGTTCTCAAAATTCATAATTCAAGAAACATAAAAGTATTCACAGTGTAGATATCGCTACAAGCGAGAAATTAACCATAGTTTATCCACAACCACCAAAAAATTGAGAGGGAGAGAGTCGATTTGCTGAGAGGAAAAAGAGAGTTGAGTAACCGATTGGAAAGTAAAATGGACGGGAGTGAGAATAAGAAAACAACTAAGAGAGAAATCTGGGAAAGGCGAAGCGAGTCTGAAAGTCACGTACCCACCAGAGAATTGAGAGGAAGACGAAGCAAGAGAAGGATTAGCGTTCACAGATGAAAAACACAGGAAATCTATTACCGTTCACAGACAGACATTAAAACAACAAAATCTGTTAGATAATCACTTATTATAATAGAATAAATATGTTAATTTGGCACCAATTATATGGAACAGTAATGTAAGCACTTTTAATATGCAAGTGAAGGGCGGACTTATTAAATTTAAAACACTATAAGACTTATTTGAATTTAAAGATGAGATGTGATGAGTTGAATTGAATTTATTTTTTAATATTATTATTATTTTGAAATTCGAAAAAGTGAATTTGAGAATTGAAGATTTTGTAATGGAATTTAAAAATTTTATATAGAAATTTGTATTTTATAAAAAAAAATAAAAAATTATAATAAAAAATTTAAAATGTATTGAAACGAGTTGGGAAAGGTGAAAAAAAATCAGACCTAAAACGTCTCTTAAAGGATTGGGAAAGGTGAAAAAAAAGTTGATAGATGTGCTAATATCTTATCTTTCTTGATGCGTCAAAAGTTTGCATGATCTAAATAGTATATTTTGATTTAACCATGTGGTACAATATTGGACCCATTTTTATGAATTTTCCACGAGTAGCGGACGATATATCTTCCTCATGGCGCCGATCGATTGCCGACAAATGTTGGTAAGCCAAATGTGAACGTAAACGGCTGGACTTTGTTCCGTTAAAAAGTAAAAGTAAAGCCAGGCTAGCACCTACGTACGACGAACTTATTATTCACATCGATCCGTTGTTGTGGTCAGTGCCACATTCTACCTAAGTTTAGAGGTTGCTCGTGCCAATGAAAAGATAACACATGAGTTCAAAAACCTAACCGTTTGATTAGGATTCATTTTTAAAAAACCTTTTTTTAGAAAAACTGTCATCATTTATTTATCAAAAAATTTACATCCATAATATGATATATTCTGAAATATTATGATACCATAAAATAATATCATAAATCAAATTAATGCATTTAGAATTTAATCAATATACTATTTTTTTTTTCACTAATCTGATTTTCACTACTGTACATGACATCGATATCTACAAACAAATACTCAAGAGACAACACTTTTCATATAAACAGAGACTCAATCTCACATTTCATAAAATGATGAGAGAAATCAACCTCAACAAAAAGAAAGTCTTGAACGGTAAATTCTTTTTTATTTTAATTAATAATAAGAAAATAAAAAATGAAGGTAGTAAGATAGATGTAAAAAAGAACAAATTATATATAATTTGAGCCAAATTGGATAGATTTCAAAATCTATATAGACGTGAAGGTGACACATTTGTTACTTTTCAGCCATTATATATAGCGGATAAGTAGTCATAAACATAATTTATTGCTATACTTGATGATATTGCAATAATATTTATGAATATTATAAAGTTCATGACTTCATATATTGATCTTTATTTTCTATTAAATTAATCCAAAATTTGTTCAATAACGTTAAAAACATTGATTCGATTGATTTTATATGGCCCGTATAGAAAATCACGGCCTCTAACCGAAGTATCTAATTCTTTTAGGTCAATATAATATAATAAAAAAATAAGAGGAAGAGGCTAGAAGTCTGTCACAAAATTCATGATGAGCTGGGACGACAAACATCCCTCAACTCCCCACCTAGAAGATATTAATTATTCCACTACATGATCTGATACTGGATAAATTAAGCTTCTTCAGTACTGGCGCTACTAGGGGGAAGTAATCTCTCCACTACTATTTATGCCCCATTTGGAAAAAAAAAAAAAAGGACTTTTACCTCTTCAAAAAGTTATACAAAATTATTTTATGAACATTCAAAAATTAAATTAATTTTACTATTTATTATTTTCATCTTATATATTAAGTCACTAACGACAAAAGATAAATGTATTCATAGAAGAATGGTACCTAAAATAATTGTATAAGGGATATTTCTAAAATCAATAAGGATATTATCTATTTAATATTTTTTATAATGTTAATTAATTTTTTAATTGAAGATATTTCTAAAATTAATTTTTTTTTTACCTTCTTTCATTAAGAGCCTTAGGCATTAATTGCCTAAAAGCACTAGCATTAATGTCTCCATATGCATATGTAAATATATATTTGCATAATGTGATCCTTATTTTTTTTTTTTTTTTTTCCTTTTGTGATAATTGGGAATGAAGAAATCGAACCCATGATCTCCAGTTTGGAGATGGGAAACTTGTGCTATCAGACCACAAGCCGTTGGCATGTGATCCTTAATTTGATTGCATTGAATTATGTGTATCTAAAACTGATATGCCTGTGAACAGTGTCAACACAACTTTGGAGATGAAATATTCACTCTGCAATGCTATTTAATTAATCTTTTCTCTCTCCTCCCTCTCTCTCTCTCACAACCCTTTTCTCTTCTCCTTCCCTCGACAAAATAACGGAACCTTTATCTTTACCTTCACCTTCATTTTATTATTTTAAAAGATGCATAATTTAATGTGAGGTTTGTTTTAATGAAAAAAACAATATTCAAAACATGTGATTTTGCATTTGCATATAAATAAATTAATACTGATATTGTTCTAAGTTGTCAAATGGAAGAGCCGACCCTGCCCACTTGATGTGGCACCACACACGACTTATTAAAAAATTAAAAATATAAACATAAATCCAGTTTCATAACACTTTTTGGTACATATTGTCATGATATGTGTGAAAATAAGTTAACCTGATTCTATGGTTAGTTTGGCATGAGGATCAAACATCTAGCTAGGGTTTAGGATACATGATCATACATAGATTATCGCATTTAGTGGTAATACGTACGTATGGGCCGTGAGTTGGGTGGAACTATTGATCTTCAATTGGTTTGGTTGATCACAATTAAGGTTCTAAATTTAGATCAGTTATTCTTGAGTGGAATATGGGCCTTCCGGTTTTCGGCCGATTACACGGGTCTTCCACTTAGTGGGCCGTCTGGTACGTACTTCTATTGGTCCAAACAAAGATCAACCGCTTAATTTGTAATATTTATATAAAAAAATTATGTTAAGTTATTTTTACTTATTTTTCGTGCACTCTACTAATATAACTAATTATATTATTTTTAATATAAATAATTAAAAAATGTCTTTTTCTAATATAAAACAATTGATTTAGTCAATCATATTTGGTGCATCCGAGCAGCTTATGGTGATTGGGGCTTACAATGTATTCTGTAGAATAACATGCATAAAAAATATACAGTAAAAATCACTTTATGTAGCAAAACTCTATTTATAATATGAATTAGTACGTACTGTAATTCCCTTTGCTTTGAAAGCCATCATGTGTTCTAAAATTCATATCAAACAATTTATATTAATGGTGAAGCATTCAACAAATCACTTCATTTTTTGAATCTTTAGCTATTACGTACTGTAATTCCCTTAGTAGCTATTACATCCCCCATGTTTCTCTCCTACGAGGTACGTAATTCCCTATGCTTTTGGAATGGTTTCTAATTTTTTTAGAAAAAAAAATCAGTAATGAATTGGGTACAGCTAATAATTACTCATGTATGACGTATTAGCTATAAATTTAAAAATCCTAACGTTGATTACATCCCAAACGTCCAATCACCAAAACACGATGTATATTATTTGTAAAGATAATACTACTACTACCTAACGGCTTATAATATAAGCCATTATAATAATCCTTAAGAATGTCTAAGAAGATCATGATTTCGAATGGAATAATATTATATTACGGCTCCGTTTGAATTTAGAAGGAGATGAAATAAGTTTTAAAAGTTGAATAAAATATTATTATTATTATTATTTTAAAAATAAATAAAATTAAATTGAAATTATAAAAATTTGTTTTAAAATTTATATTTTGTATAAAAATTTAAAAAAATATAATGATGAATTTAAAATTAATTGAGATGAGTTGAATTGAAGTTTTAAAAGTTTATGAATTTAAAAAATATAATAATAAATTTAAATTTTAAAGTTTATGAATTTAAAATTTATATTCAATTCATCTCAAAATCCAAAGGGATCTACAGAAAAACAGAAAACAAGAACTAGAATACATAAACTTCAGTTTCTAATAGGGACAGCCTATGATTGTTAATAACATTAAATAACAAATTCCATGACTTCCAATGTTGCCTTTTGTCTCCACCATAAGCCTCCTTCCTTTTGCTTTGAAATGTCCGATATAATTTCTTTCTTCTAGCATAATCTGCCATGACTACTTCTTTTCTTCAATCCCCACTCCCTACCATTGCAGTACTATATACACCGGTTCTATTTGTCATATATGTTTACAAAGATGATCTGCGGATGCTTTTGTTGCATCTCCAAAGAAGAGAAACCGGAGATCAGGTACCGACGTATATGTTTTTACCAGATTGTTTTTATAATTTCTTTAAACGATATATATATATATATATATATAAATATTCTTAAACTGTTTTTCCTTCAATAACTCGTTAAGTTTATTATCTTGTTATTTTTAGTGTAAGCAACAAAAGGGATTATCCATGGGAATCGTACTCTCTCAAAGAGCTACTTCATGCAACGAACAACTTCCATCAGGATAATAAGATTGGCGAAGGCGGGTTCGGAAGTGTTTATTGGGGTCGAACAAGTAAAGGCCTTGAGGTTATATACTAATATTGATGTCTACTTTCATTGTTTTTTTTTTTTTTTCCTGCGGGGGTGGGGGTGGAATTTCACGAAAATTAATTAATTTATCTCGCAGGTTGCTGTAAAACGATTAAAAACATTAAATGCAAAGACAGAGATGGAGTTTGCTGTGGAAGTTGAAATTCTTGGAAGGGTGAGGCATAAGAATCTCTTGGGTTTGAGGGGATTTTATGCAGGTGGGGATGAGAGGCTGATTGTCTATGATTACATGCCTAATCATAGCTTGGTCACTCATCTGCATGGTCATCTCGTTGAAGATTGTTGGCTAGATTGGCCTCGGAGGATGAGTATAGCCATTGGATCAGCAGAAGGTTTAGCGTGAGTACTAATTATACTTCTTTTTCTTTTCTACTTTATCTGTCATGAAAAATAGTGTGAAAAAAAAATCAAGACAACCTTTAATATATATATATATATATATATATACACGCAAAAATGACTATACATAAATTTTTTTATCAAATTATAAAAAAGAAATTAACTGTTGAAAATACTTATATTTATAAGATTTATGCATGGTTTCAATAATATTGTTAAGGTACTTGCACCACAAGTCGAGTCCTCATATAATTCACCGAGACATAAAGGCAAGTAATGTCCTCTTAGACGCTGAATTTGAAGCAAAAGTTGCTGATTTTGGTTTTGCAAAGCTAATACCGGATGGTGTTACTCATCTGACAACTAGAGTGAAAGGAACTCTAGGATATCTAGCTCCTGAATATGCCATGTGGGGGAAGGTTTCCGAGAGTTGTGATGTCTATAGCTTTGGCATTTTATTGTTAGAGATTATCAGTGGGAAAAAGCCATTAGAAAAACTCCCCGGTGGTGGCAAGCGTGATATTGTGCAATGGGTGACGCCATATGTCCAAAAGGAAAAGGGTGCTCTAAATATAAATCATATTGCTGACCCAAGGATGAAAGGCAAGTTTGATAAAGAACAACTAAACTCGGCTGTCATGATTGCATTGAGATGCACGGCTAGCAGCCCAGAAAACAGGCCTAGCATGATACAAGTGGTGGAGTTGCTCAAGGGTGTTGTACTTTTGAGGAGTAAAAAAGCGGTTTATTATGAGGATGATGATATAATGGGTGACAATTAAGATGATATTAAAGAAAAGAACAAGAAGATTGATACCATTAATTATATTTATGAAGACTTTGGATCAGTAGTAGAACCATCTGATGATGATGTACTGGGAACCAAATGGCCAGTCAAGCCGAAATTAAAATCATGAGATGATGATCATATTCTAATTATACTTCTGTGAAGTTTGAAGTCATATATAATATAATATTTCAGCATCAGTCTTTTTTTATTTTTCTTTTTTTTTACATATATATGCATGTAGCCAAGCAATGCGACAGAACAGTATATATATATAACGTAATATATATATATATATATATATTATGACTTGGTCTTCTGATTTGTAACGTACGTACGTACGTACACATTTATGAAGAACATGGGGTCCGTACATTTTATTATTTTTCTTTTCCTATTTGATTTATTACAGTAAAGGCATGCTTTGTCCCTACACTTGTGAAGAAACGAGTATTCTGTAAATTTTTAGTACATATTATAAGAAAAATAGATATTAATAATATTTTAATTATAATTAAAATAAATTGTTTGTAATAAAAATAAATTTTTAATCATAAATAATCTTTTTAATTATAATTAAAATGTCACAAATATATATTTTTTTATAGTGACATTTGTCATTATATTATAATAATATATATATATCAATTATATATAAGCTGGAGATATTATATGTGTATATATAGATATATGAAGGAAGATGGAGTGCATGCACCGATTTGTTAGAGAGAACGAACCGAGAAATAACCCTCGATCAGAATTGTTTCTTGTTCCACGAAGGGATATCCACGAAATAGGAAGGAAACTTCATAGCTTAAGAGCAAGCGTCAACTCATTTATGCGAAATTGAGAGGGCTTTTTGGGAGATCAGAGTCATCAGACCATCAATAAAAATTAATTGCAAAACAAATCTGATCTAAGTTTTCGAAGTTTTGGGGAGGGGGGGCGCGGCGGGCCATCCTCTCGACTTCCTCACTTAATAATGGAGAGAGAAAAGTTTACTTGAAAGAACATATCAGGCGACAAATAACTAGTCCTTATCAATAATCATCAATCATGGATTGTCACAAAATAATAATTAATAATTAATAATTAATAACAACATAATTGTATGGAGTTTTAATAGCTAATTATTGGAGGAAAAATTTTACTTGATATAAAAAAAAAAAAAAAAAAAAAAAAAAATCATTTCTTGCTGGCCCATGGGCCATGAAGGTTATCCTTTTACCGACAAGGCGACAAGAATTTTTTTTTGTCCTTTCGGCTTCCAGGAAATTTTGTCGCTAATAGCCTAAAAGCCTAGTGTGCGTCCCTTTCGCTATCTCTGGGAATGCTTAATGGAATGGACTATGAGGCCCGACTTAATTGCGGTAGGCTTGGGCTCTATTTCAGTTGCGATCTGGGCTTGGGCCTAAATATTAGACTACTGGTTATGTACAGATAGATCCTCCATGTGAACGGGAGGGAGTCCATAATAAAATCTCCAATTTTCTTTTTGAGAGTTAAAAGTGTTATTTTACATATTCTGGACGTTTGATTAACAAGTTACTCTTCATCTTTTTATTTTTACTTATTTCATTATGTCAGGACATGACTTCAAATGATAAATTATTTGAGTTCACGTAAAAAATTGTCAAAAAATAATTAAAACGATAATGAATAGTATTTTACTTGATTCATTTTTAGTTCACATGATCTCTTCCCATTTGAAAGATGGGAAGCCTCCTATCCTATGCTCTGATGCCATGGAGGATCATGAAATTGAAGGCTCATAAACGCAAATTACGAAAATAGGCATGAAGGTCAAGATCACTCCTGCTCCAGTGTCATATTAAATTACTATTTATCTAAATAAGTTAATAAGATTCACTATAAGAAAATATTATATTTTTATAATAAATAGTCATTTTTTATTTTAAATAATTTATTACGAATATTTATTTATATATATATATATAATTTAAAATTAAATAAATAAAAAGATAAATTTGATTATTTATAATCTTAGCAACGGCTCCTCGATCAGCTCCAATACAACATATAAAGTTGTTACGTGAGTAGAATATATATTTCGGATAAAACAGCAAAATTTTCCGTTGTTACCCACGAATCATGATCTTTAAACATGACTAGTGCATGTATTATTTTAGGGCAGCTTTTTAAAAAGGTTAAGAAAAGGCATTAAGGTCCAGCTAGTGCAGCAGCGCTAGAGCTAAGAGTCGAAACAATTATGTAGGACAAAATAGAAATGTTTCGGAAAGCAACCAAAAAATGGGTTCGGGCGACAGCTTTTGAGCTTTGCAAATCCCAACATGCATGCTGCAGGTTCTTCGGTTAAAAGAGACGAAACCTAGTCATCCTAGGCTACGACATTCATTAGCTATAATAAGGAGAGCTACGAGATTGGAAAACAGGGTCTGGTTGTTAGAACTTCCAGGACATTAATAAATACAGGACTTGTGCATGCAGCATGATCTATCTACTATATATACAGTACCTTTCATTCATTCAAGCATAAAAGTAAACACTAGTACTGCACCTGTTAAATGCTTTATTTATAATGCCGGTGACAGCATTTTCTCACCTGTTCCCATGGGGAGGAACATTTTACATGGCGGATAAAAGGAGTTAGCTCGGGAGTGAGCTGGAGAGGCTACGTGAAAAGGGTAGTAGCCGGCCTAAAGGACGCTTAGGGTCTTTGCACACACAGAGAGAGAGAGAGAGAGAGAGAGAGAGAGAGAGATTACCTTAGATGCCATTTTCTTGTCATTCTGTGTCTCCAAGTCTTAACGGTTTGAGAAATTTAAGGGACCAGCTGCGGGCGAAGCAGTGAATGAGAGAAAGCAAATAACAAGTGAGGATCATTCATAGAATTGTAGGTACGTATGATGGTCCTGCTTCACAGTTGCAGCCTTGTAGCAGAGAGATCAGACAGAGAGACAGATTCAGTGACAACCACAACAGCATAATACTCCACGCTGCTGAAATTGATGTTACAGATCAGGGATATATATATATATATATATATATATATATATATATATATTCACTTTTTAAGAGTTTTGTTTTGTTCAGGCCGAGAGTAAGGTTCTTTCTTATCATCTATCTATATGGACCAGCCGAATTCTGGGATAAATGGACAGTCAAATATGTGTTTTCAACATGAATGGTGGATACATACATACCAACTATCTATATATACTTATTTTGTTAAGAATAATATTCGACAATTTACAGACCCTTTGTGGAAACTGGAAAGCATGCGTGAACAGAATTTTTTCAGATAAAGCTTACCATTTTTTCCTGTCCGTTACTATGATTTCACTTGTGGCCTGTTAGTATTTGGAGCCGTGTCACGTCTTCTCTTTTTTTAAGCATTGTCCCGGTTTGGATGGGAAGTGAGAATAAATTTTATCTCAAATTTATAATTATATTTTTTTAATTTTTTTATATAAAATATAATAGATAATTTATTTTTTTCAAATTTTAATTTAACTTTTTTAAATTTTAAAATAATAATAATATTAAAAAATAATATTTTATTCAACTTTCAAAATTTATCTCATCTCTCAATCCAAACAAAATAAAATAAGACAATGTTTGTAGATTGTGCTCTCTACCATAAATGGCTATGAAAGTGTATATTTAGAACATTCTCATTAGATTATCCATTATTAAAGGACAATTTTAGCCAATGTAACTTAAATTTTTGTTTTTAGTCATTCTATTTACATAAATCTTTAAATAGCTATTTTTTCATTATATAACAATAAAGTAATATAACAATAATTTGACTTTCAGCATTCACATCAAATTTTCATAATAGAGTATTCGTTTATAAATATATATAATGAGTAATTAATAATTATAAGAATATTTATTATTTGTAATTATCATTTTGTTTTATTTTATCATTTTTTACCAGTCTAGCTATTATATGTTAATTAATAATCATATTTTAATTAAATAATGACTTTAAAAAACTAATTAATAATCATATCCTATTTAAATTAAATTATTAATAACAATTTGGCAAGAGAAAGATAAACTAATAAAAAGTTAATTAGTAATTATATTCTATGTGATGAGGAAGAAAATAGAGATAAATTAATAAAATAAGAGTTTGGCCATTAATTTGGAATCTCGAAATTTGGAGTTTTGTTTAACTTTATTGTAGCAATATATCCAAATTTCTAATTTGGACATTTAAATTTGGGCTTATATAAGCCTCTAATAGTTAAAAGTGCATTGGATGTGGTGTGAGATCCTAGATTTACGTATTTTTACATATTATTTTATTCTCGTTATTAATTATTTTAATTTATCTTAATAATATTATTAGTCGTGTTTTATTTGTTTAAGATATTTATTTGAGCTATTAATTAGCTAATATTAAATTACGTTATTTTTTCATATTAATTAAAATGTGATATAATTATTTTAATGATTGGAATTAAATTTCTTTATTTTATTATGTGAATTTATTTTATGTGCTTTTGTTATATTAATTATCGTTTTGTAATTAAATTGTGCCTTGTATTTAATTTATTTTATTGATAGACTTTAAATATTTTATTTTAATGATATTAAATTGTGGTATTTTCAACTGGCTTTTATTTAATTTATTGAATTTTTCTTCTAGTTGGATTTTATTTCTTTTCCCTTCTCCTTTTCTTTTTCCTTTTTTCCTTTTTTCCTTTCCTTTCATCTTTTTCTTTTCTTTTCTTTTCTTTTTCTCCTTTTCTTCCCCTACTTCCCCCCCCCCCCCCCCCCCCCCGCGTCCCGCGCGACTTCCCCCCCTGTTTTGGCCGTTTTGCCTTAGGCCTGGCCAGCCTCCACCACCGCCCACCGTCCCTCACTGCCCATGCCGCCGGCACCCTTACCCTCTGGTGACCTCCCCTGCACCGGTGGTGCACCTCTGGCAACCGCCTAGCCGGCGCGTGAGCATTAAATCCGAAATGGGTATTTTGCCTTCCCCTGCATTTTTCGGCCACCGCCGGCCACCCTTTGGCACCAGCGACCTACCAGCAACCTCCCCTCACTCCGGTGAACATAATCCACCACCTAGAACAACCCAGCTCCATCGGTTGCTCCTCCATCCAAAATAGGTCCTTAAATGGATCCATCTTCACCGCGCCGCCGTCTGGTCACCGTAGGCCTCACCACTGCCACCAAAAGACTTCCCTTGCTCAACCGACCAACCCCCTATCTCAATTTCCTCATACACGGCCTCACCTTCCCGGTACAACCCCAAACCCGAAAATGAGTTTCCACCCTTTTGGAGCCCGATCCGCCACCTTCTGGTAGTTGTGCCGCCACACCACCACCTCCATGAGATTTCCCACATTCGAAAGAGTATCTCCCTAAATTTTGGTATCAAATCAAGTATTTTAGCCTAACGTACAAGTGACCGCTATGAGCACTGCGGAATGACGTCTGCTCAAGGATTTACGCTTTTACCCGCTGTAAGTATTTTCTAAATAAATTTTAAAATTTAAATATATTTTTGGCATCAATTGATGTTGTGTTTGGTCATTGTTGGAATTTATTAATTATTGGCTATTTGATGCATGGTCGTCTGCATTGTGTATTTATGCGCATATTCATGTGTTGGAAATGAAAACTGGATTTTCATTGTGTTTATGGTTTTCGGGTATGTGTGTATCACGACCCCAAGCCAAGATGGGGCATTATCTCGATGGAGCTCCTCTGATCACTCGGGAGCGGAATATACTGAGTGACGTACCTTGGGTCGTCGCCAAGAGATGACGGGATCGGACGGGATGGTAACGCTCTCGTACCAACTCTATGGCTCCTCTGCTAGCGGGAGCTAAGGGATGCCTGGTCATGGTACGTGCTGGGCGCGGTTAGCTGGGCATCGCTCGTTCCAAAGTCACATGTGTGGTCGTTACTTTCGATGTGATGATGAAAGTCGGGGTGTGCGGATGGTTCCTAGGGGAGATCATGATGCATACAGTTAATAAAATGGATGTTTAAGCCATTTTCTAGGAAAGTGGCGATTTTTAATTATTGGCTTTACGTGGGATCATTTTATGAAAAAATGGTTGTAGTTTTAATGGATTTACGGACATCATTTTCTGGAAAAATGATGGATGATTTTATTGGAATTTTAATTTGGGCCAAATTGGGATTTTGGCGCGTGTGGTTATTATATTTGTTTTGAGAAAGATGATTTTAAACTCCATGCATATGATATCCTATTCATGCGTAGTATTGTTGCATGAATGTATTTATGTCTTTTGGTTTGTTTGGGTTATACTTACCTATGATACTAGTTCTGGTGTCGTAGCTTTTGGATGCAGATTTTTGTGGAAGCTGAGCTTGAGGAGGCGACTCCGTTATTGAAATATTGGTATTATAAATTGTTATTTTGAGAAATTATTTTCCCATTTTTATAAATATGTATTTGTTAAATTAGTATTTTGGATGACTGTATTAAATCTCCTGTTGAAGAATTTAAGTTAAATTAGTTTGTAAAATAAATCTAAAAATTCTAGTACTTAGTTAATGACTTAATTTATCCACTGCTTTTATTTATGTATGTCATGTGTTCACACACTTAGTACATAACGTTGGGGGTGCGTGACCCATGTTGTCAACATCTCAATGTCTCGATTCTTGTGTTTATTTTAAGGAGAATTTTGGGGCGTCACATGTGGCATATAGCTAATCCAATGAAAATGCTCTTAGAAAGTAATAAATCGATTACAACATATAAGCTAGTTACAACATATACTTAGTTACAAGATTTGATTTACAAAGCATGATAAGGCTATCTCCTAGAATCATGGGATAGGGATGAGGGTATCCGAGTAGTTGAGAGGTTGTTCGGCTGGGAGACTTTTGAATTTGAATTGTTGTTATCTTCATGATGCCCCTGCAAGTTCAACAGGAGGACCTCACATTGAGCTTGTCCTGAAAATAAAAAAATCGAATAGAGACTAATAATTTAGTGAGCACGTCCGCACTTTGATCCTTACTTGATAGAAATTGAATATTGAGGGATTTGTCGTGCGCCTTATCGCGAATAAAATGATAATCAATTTCTATGTGTTTTGTAAGAATATGAAATACAGAAATAGCTGCCAAACAGGTTGCACCAATGTTGTCACACTATAGTATTAGACGATAAGGAATAAAAATGGAAAGGTCACGTAGTAAGCATAAAAGTCATAAGGTCTCAACATTAGCATGAGCGACAGCACAAAATTAGGCTTTGGTGCTGGATCGGGTTACTGTGAGTTGCTTCTTGAAGCGCCAAGAAATACGATTGTGGCAATAGTATATGCAATAGCCCGACGTGGACTTATGATCATCAAGAGAGCCAACCCAATCCGTATCAGAGTAGACGGAGAGTTGCGTGGATGGACTTGACTTGATGAGTAAGCCAAAATCAATAGTGAACTTGAGATACCTAAGAATTCGTTTAACAACAATCCGATGAATATCTATTGGTTTTTGCATGAATTGACAAACCTTGTTCACCATAAAAAATATATCCGGGCGAATGAGAGAGATGTATTGAAGAGCACCTACAATACTGTGTAAAAGAGTCTCATAAGGACAAGGGTTCCCTTCAAAGAGAGACAACTGATGAGATGATGACACAGGTAAGGAGACGAGCTTGGCAGCTACCATGTTGGTACATTTGAGAAGGTTGAGAATGTATTGCCTCTATGAAATGAGCTGACCTATTGGAACAAAAATATCCTCCATGCCTAAAAAATAGTGTAATGACTCCAAATCCTTTACTACAAAGTCACGGCTCAATTGAAGAAGGAAATGAGAAATGGCACTCACATTGCAACTTGTGATTAAGATATCATCAACATACACTAACACATAGAGTGTAACGAAGTCGGAGACATAAACAAATAAAGAAGTGTCAAACTGTGAATTAGTAAAACCAAGGTCCGTCAATTTGTTATTGAGACGAGAATACCAAACCCAAGGTGTTTGTTTTAAGCCATATAGTGCCTTATTGAGTTTGCAGACGTGAGTGGAAAATTGAGGACATATCCCACGGGTTGCTACATGTATATAGTTTCAGAGAGAAAATCATGGAGGAAAGCATTCTAATTATCAATCTGATGAATCGGCCAATTGTGAGATACAACATGACTAAGAACAAACTAAATGGTTGTGGGCTTAATGATAAGACTAAAGGTGTCATCATAGTCTAATCCTTATTATTGGTGATATCCCTTGACAACTAGGCATGATTTTTGTTGTTTAGGGGTTCTATCAGATTTAGTCTTGGTTTTGTATACTCATTTGTTTCCAACCAGATTCATTCCATCTTCATAAAAAACCAGAGACCAGGTGCCTTGTTTCATGAGTGTAGAAAATTCGGTATCCATGGCTTCATGCCATTCTGCAATTTTATGAGACTCAAAGTAGCATGTAGGATCATTAGGAGTGGTAGATATTGCTAAGAGAGCAGTGGGCAGAGGACACCTTATAGTTCCATCCGAAAAATTCTTGGGTTTCATAATGTTATTTTTGTGAATGGGTGATCATTGGATGAGAACGAGTCAAACGTGGTGCAATCGGCAAGGTAGTCGCAGATGGACCAAGACCAGTGGAGGAGAAATGTGTCAGTGAGGCAGTGGGTGACACCAGCGGGCTGGACGATGAAACGGGCCTATTAGAGGGAGACAACGAGCTGGACGATGGCATGGCAAGGGTAATTCGTGCACCATCGATATGGGAATTGAGGGAGGAATAGAAACGATAGAAAAGGAACTGTCGTTTGGAGGAGAATTAATGGGTAAGATGGATTTTGGGGTTGACGTAGCAGCTATTTGAGGGGAGTGAGGAGCTGTGAGTGATGAAAATGAAACAATCACTCATCAAAGATAACATGCCAGGAAACAAAGATGCGACTAATGGCGGGATCAAGGCATTTGTAACCTTTGTGGCGTTTACTCATTCCAATAAAAATGAATTGTTTTGATCGAAAATCTAGCTTGTGTTTGTTAAAGGGGCAAAGATAAGGATAACAAGCACAACCGAAAATCTTAATAGTAGAAAAATTGGGTGCTTTATGAAACAATTTTTCAAATGGGAAAATACCAAGAGGAGCGATTGAAAGACGGTTAAGAGATAGATCGCCATTAAGAAAGCATCATCCCAAAACCTATGGAGAGCAGAGCTTTGGGATAATAATATTAAGCCCATTTTGACTACATGTCAATGTTTTCTTTCAACAAAACCATTATGTTGAGAGGTGTGAGAGCAAGGGACACGATGTTGAATGCCCACATTATGAAAGTAGTTATTAAGAGTTTGAAATTTGCCACCTCAATCGATTTGAATATATTTGATTTTGCTATTAAATTGATGTTCAACCATTTGTTGAAATTGAATAAAAAATAGTTAGAATATAAGATTTATTCACAAGAGGATAGAACCACACAAATTTACTGAAATGATCAAAAAACGAAACATAATCTTTATTGCCTTTGGTAGATAAAGTAAGGGGTGGACCCCATACATAAAAAAAAGAATTCTAAAGGATGATAAAAAATGGATTGGGAAATTGGAAACAAAATATGGTGGCTTTTCCCTTATTGACATGCGGAGCAAACACCTAGTATTTTATTGGAGGAGACTGGAAGGGAGGATTTGGTAACGAGATACTTCATTATTTGATAGTTGGAGTGACCCAAACAATGATGCTATACTTCCAAGGGAACACACTAATAAAATAGAGATTGTGGGATGAGGAAGCCGACGGAGCAGATGGGAATGGATAGAGTCCATCTCTAGGGGTGCCTTGTAAAAGAATCTTACTCGTGACCTCATCCTTCACAAAAAAAAATGAGATGAGTGAAACTCAACAAATACATTATTTTCTTTGGTGAATTGGCTCACAGAAATAAGATTCTTCTTGATTTATAGAACATGTAAAACATTGTAAAAGTGAAAAGAAGCATTTGAAGGCTGTATATTAGATGAACCAACATGGGATATAGCCAAACCTGCCTCGTCGCCTACTTGAATTTGATCCAAACCGTTGTAGGACTTAGCATGAGGTGAACCTCGACCTGCCCCCACTTTATGATATATATTATATAATATATAATTTTTAAAAAACCTAGATATGAAGTCAGTATATAAAACGACGTTGTTATATACTGACTTAAAACTCCCCCCATTCTTAAAGACTCTCACTTGAACTCTGCAAACTTGCAAAGCCCCTCTCTCTCTTGTCTCTCTCACTCGGCACTCCACCCTTCCCAAACCTTAGCCCGCTGACGGCCCCATGAGCTCGTCGTCACAGCAGCATCTTCACATCTCGTTGTCGTCATCTCACCATCCCGTCGTCGTCGTCGTCTTGCCTATGCTTCACAGTCCAATCTCCTCATTTCTCATTAAAGGTAAAACGTCTCTTTTTTTCTTTTTTTAAAATCTATGGAAATGGAGGATTGGATGATTAATGGAAATGGAAGATAGAATTGTGAATTGTGTGTTATGGAGATTGATTGTGCATATGTCAAGGGCGAGGGGCGAATGGATGGGCGTCCCCCCCCCCCCCGGGGGTCTACCAGACATGGTACTTCACTCCTGCATGGCGAAGGCGAAGCACATAGTTAAGGATAGGAACCCTGCCCATGCTAGGGCGGGGAGCGAAGGTTAGGGGCCCCGCCCTCAGTAAGGTGGGTAGCACCTCTAGGTAAAATGATTGGTGGAGCCGATGTTGGGATAACAGTTATTTTTGTTGGATTTTGTTGAGCGGTTAGGAAAGCCATCATGTTGTTAGGCATGCTTTGATATGCATGATCAATGCAATGGTAGCACTTCATAGCCAAGTGACCAACTTTGCGCAAATCTGGCACATGGGACGACTACCACCTGAGGCACCATTACGACCATCGCCTCCCCTGCCACAACCACGGGAAGATGAAAAATTAGGAGCACAATTATGGGATTAAGGCTTACCAAAGGTACCACATGGTTAGTCGTTGCGTGTTGCAACATTGGCAGGTTTGACATTGACTTCAAAGGCTTGAGTGTATTGTTTTAGCCTCAATTCAAAGTTGAGAAGATGCCCAAAAATATCTTCAAGCTCCATAGGATCATCACTTGTTTGTATGGACGTAATAATAGGATCATAGGAGGAGTCTAGGCCATTAAACAAATATGACACGAGCTCGTAATTTGGTAGTGGATGACCAATAGCGATAAGAGTATCAGCCAAGGATTTCTCGATCTGGAAGTAGTCTGAAATGGTCATGCTGCCCTTCTTGACAGTACAGAGTTGGCACTAAGTTGTGGAAAGACGAGCTCGAGAATGCGAAGAATACATCTTCTCAAGTGCAAACCAAACTTGATAGTATACTCACTACACATGAGAATACTTAAAAGCTAAAATAATATGGTCTTGATCAAACCACTGAGTATACGCCAGATTAATGATCATGGGAGGAGTTGTTGATGAAGCTGCCTCTGGGTTTAGGATATGGTGAGATGGTTGAGAAAGACTTCCATCGACGTAACCATAGAGCAGTTGGCCACGGAAGCGGGGCTAATCTAAGCTTTCCATAATAGATAATTCTCTCTAGTGAGCTTGATAGGTACCAAGCTTTGAATACTAGGAGGGGCGATAGGTGAGTTGGTGAAAAGGGTTAAAGAGGAAGCGGAAGGAGAGGCCATTGATGTTACGATGGCTCTTGATACTATTGAAGCCATAAAAATCAATCAATAAGTTGGGGTGAGAAAAAGAGTCATTCACGGTCCACTGGTGCGAGTTGGACTTTGTTCGATGTTGTTTGGGACCCCCGACAAGATTTTGGTGCAGTTGGCGCGTGCGTGAATAACAAAGGGAATATATAGAAAAAGATCTAGGATTTACGTGGTTCGGCAAATGCTTACGTCCACGGGTGTTTGAGGATAAGAATCCACTATAATAAATATTTTACAGTCTCTCTCCCGTATCTCACTGTACAAGAAAAAGTATCAATAGTAGTGGAGGAAATCTATCTGTAGAGACATGTCCGCTAGAGGAGAGAGGAAGTCTCAAGAGGAAGGGATCAAAGCCAAGGTTGAAGAAGAAGATCCCCACACCCCCCCCCCCTTCTTTGTCATTTGATTAAGCCTTTTTTTATATATAAGATTTTTTGTCTGCCTGATCTTTTCCTTATGTGTGTCAGTTGGTTCCCTTTATTTCATTTCACCATTTGTTTTTTACTGACACTCTCTTATGCCCAATAGCTGCCTTGTACCCATATGTCTGCCAACCCTCTCTTCTAATCTCATCACTTCTCTTCTTGTCCCCTAGTACCATAAATGTTTGCTTAGACTTCTAACTTCATTTACCACCTTCATAGATACCATAAAACAAGATAATGTTTGTGGATTGTGCTCTCTATAAGAGTGTATATTTATAAAACAATAAATGGGTCATAGAATATAAATCAATTACAATGTATAATCGGTTACAAGATTTGGTTTACAAAGCATGATAATACTATCTCGTAGAATCATGAGATAGAGATGAGGGTATTCGAGTAGTTGAGATGTTGTTCGGTTGGGAGACTTTTGAATTTGAATTCCTATTATCTTCATCATTGAGTCACTTCTTGGGGGATAGTGTACGAGGCTATAGCTAGAAGTGAAAAATATAAGTTAGATCGAACATGAATGCACTAAAATATTCTGAGAATTTGAGAAGATGTGGTTGATCACCGACCTCAGTAGAAAAAAGATGGAGGTGTGAAAGGTCAAAGGGGCAATGTGTTTACATCATACATATATATATACTAGGTGTGTCGCAACGTGTGAGGTACATTGCCCTGTATTATTATAAAATAAATTAAAAATATATAAATATCTAATGTAAAAAAAAACTTAAAATGAATGAGAATAACATATTTCATTCAAGTTGCAAGCTACTAATTCAAACAGTAATAAGTTTAAACAAACCATAGATCCAAGTAAATTTGAAAAATAAAATATCATGTTTGAAATCCATACTACAATTTGTTTCTTAAGACAAAATATGATATTTTTGTTTTCTTTGTCATTGAAATGGCGGTTAAAAAGTTTTACATCAAGAAGTGGTATGTTCTCTTTATTCATAGCATTTATGGAGAAAAGTAGTTTGCTATGTTGTGTACTGGCGGCCATTTGTTGATATTAATGCATTGGAAAGCCATTTTGTATATTTTATAAATTGGCAAGCCATTTGTTTGTTTTTGTGTATTGGACGTTGTTTGTCGATATTTTGTGTATTGAAACAGGCATTTGTTGATATTAGTATATTGGAAAGCCATTTTGTATATTTTGTAAACTGGCAAGCCATTTGTTGGTTTTGAGTATTGAAAGCCATTTGTTGGTATTTTGTATTGGTTGATTACAGTTGATGATATTTGAATAATGGCAAGTGTAATGTTGGTATTTATATATTGGCAAACCATTTGTAATGTTGGTATTTATGGATGGATGTATGGCCGCTACTTGAGTAGTGGATGGTTATGTAGTATGGTTGCATGCAAAAGTCCTAAGAGATCATAAGAAGCATGCATGAGATCCTAATTAAATTGCTCAATACATTTACTCAAGATAATGATTAGAAAGTGCTCAATACATTAACAAATTCAATGCATTAACTTGTTCAATACAAATTGGTCCCTGTTTTTTACACTCCTCAATACAATAACCTGCTTAATACACATGCTCACTATTTTGCAAATTACTTGACAAACTGATTAATATATTAACCTGCTCAATACAAACTGTTTTACAAACTCAGGATAGTTATGTAGTATGGTTGCATAAGAGTCCTAAGAGATCACAAGAAGCATGCATGAGATCCTAATTAAATTGCTCAATACATTAACTCAAGATAATGATTATAAAATGCCCAATACATTAACCAGTTCAATGCATTAACCTATTCAATACAAATTGGTCCATGTTTTTGACACTCCTCGATACATTAACCTGCTTAATACACTTGCTCACTATTTTACAAACTGCTTTACAAACTGATCAATATATCAACCTATTCAATACAAACTGTTTTACAAACTGGTCAATACATTATTTGCTCAATACAAACTGCTTAGTACAAACTATCAATACAAACTAATCAATACATTAACATGCTTAATACATTAACTGTGTAAATACAAGCTGCTTAACAAATTGATCAATACATTAACTTGCTCAATATAAATTGCTCAATACAAACTGCTTTACAAACTACTCAATACAAACTAATCAATACATTAACCTGCTCAATATTAATTGTTCACGGTTAACAATACTCTATCCTTTCAGCTTTCAAGTAATCTCCTTGACACGATCTTCTACAATGTGGGCTTAACAATTTTTACTCCACTGGCTGCACGAATGAGTCTCCTTAAAGATTGCCAAAAAGATACTAAAGAACAAGTGGTTATCCTTTTTTTTTTTAATCTTTTCAAGCTAAGGATTTATTCAAGTAGGAAGCTTTCTATGTACAAAGGCATCTAAGCTTTCATCTAAGCTGCCTAAGCTTGCACCAAACAAGTTTTGAATTAGACACTCAAACCAAAGTGCTATCTGGCTACCAAAAAAAAACAGATTCTCATGATTTCATCCTCCTATCATACAAAGCTACATTAGGTGACAATCACCTCATTTCAGGACTCAATCCTCTTACTAAAATAAACATAGATTTTTATAATATAGTTGTAATTTGTGACATTCTAGAACTTATATTAAAATAATTAAGTATCTGAATCTCAAGATATGGTTTTTTATATTTTATTATGTAATCAAAGGGAGTTGTGAACTAATTACAGAATGTGTAAAAGAAAACTCACGAGAACTACAGTTCATGACTCTTAAGTATTTTTCTTATATCTGTTTGGATGGAGAAAAGTCAAAACCTCTAGACAAGGCAAAGACACACCAGAAAGGCCAATTAAGACTGTCAAGTATGAAATGAAACAATAAAAACTCCAAAATAAGACAAAATGCAAGTCCCAATTTGGTAAGGTTTTAATTGGAAAAGAGATACCAGAGCTCGCTATTTTATATTACCTCAAGAAGTAAGTGTGCTAACTACTCAATAGCATGCTTATGCTAATCCTATAAATTTAGCTGCTCTCTAGATCCACAGCGGTATGTGATCAAAATAAAACATGTGAAGGTATAAGCACAACCCATAAGTTCTACAAATGAATGCTTAGAGACAATAGTAGCAAGTCAATAGTTGCCTATAAAATTGAAAATTGAATGCCAAAGGAGCATTAAATAATATGTAATGTAACTTTTTCAATAACAACAAAACTATAAGACCATAAATGACTCAAATTGAAACGATATGCTCCAAATGGATGAGCAGTATGTATATAAACAAGACCTAATAAATCTTTCCCTTCATGTTGCCACATTCTATGTTTTTAATTTTTTCTTGTTTCTTCTTTTCTGAAAACTAACCAATTTACTAAAGAACATTAAGCAATGCAAGCATCTACAAAGAAGAAAAAGAACTCTTAAAAGTTGCATCCAAATCCTAAAGAGCTTTCAGTTTAATAAGCAATTACAGAATCGGTTCGAAATTGTGGAAGCATACAATACTCTCAATAATACACAAAACCAAACAAGTTTTAAGCTTTCAAGCTCAACCAGCATATAGACCCAAGATTTTTTTTTTTTTTTTATATACAAACCCACTAATTTAATGTCTGAAAATATAGAGTGATATGGAGCTTACTATGCTTTCACATCTCTGGCCGGTAACCCAGAACTTAGACAATTATCAACTAAGGTATGGAATAAATAATATAATTTGAAAAAATTATAAAAATAAATAAAAATGGTTGCCTAATGGCTTTTTTGAGAATTAACCCCATATTTGGAAACTGAGGGTGGCATTATGTAAAAAGCCAACAGTACAAAACCTTTTGTTAAACTCCTACAATACTCCCATAACCTAGGCTCAATGTTTTAAGTCCCAGGTATTATTATCTAAAAAAAATTAAACTCATCAGAAGATATACAATTAAATTCATATGCTACGAAAGCACCTCTAACAAAATATGTTAAATTTATAATAGTTTTTCAACCAAGTTAAGGAAAGTGCATGCAAGTTGGTATTAAGCAACAAGAAGGAAAAAAGAAAGTTGGTATTAAATAGTTTATGGTCAATGATTTAGATCATCTAACATAAAGTTTTTAAAAATCATCTAACGGTTTTTCCATGGCCAGGAAAGTGCATGCAATTTTAAAGGAAAATTTAGAAACTAAATAGTAAATGCTATAGGATTAGAATCTAACATTTAACCATAAACTATTTTTTAACCATAACGGCCTTAAACTATTCTGATCTACATTGTAAAATACTCTAAAAAGTATGAAAAGTATTGCCCTTGTCCATGAGTTCAACTAGGTAATTCAAATAACAAGTTGATAGTCCATGAACATCAAAACAGTAATACAAAAATAAAAAATCAATCATACAAGACCCTAATCTATGCAAATCTAAGTAGAAATCTAAATTTTCATGAATCCAGAATTTTCTGTTATTTATGCTTTTTATAAATTTAAATAATTCATTATACATAATCACTATTGCAACTATTAAAAAAATATATCAAATATATATAAAATAGAGGATGCATATATAAATTTATAAATTTACTTTTATTAAATAATTCTATTTTATAATTTACTCATAACCCATATAATGTGCAGGCTTATATTTTCTTAAGCTAACATTGATTTATCAATAAATTTATAACATTTGACCAATACATGTCTCACATCTAATGGGCCTAGTTACAAACCAAACATCATGATGTGATATTGAAGCCAAATTTTCAAAGAGCAAAGCTTATAAGGAAACTTGCAACTATTAAATATGGCAAATACATACATGCTTTGGTAATTTTATTACTCGATTCCAACTCTCTAGCCTCCAAACCCTTTAGGCCTAAATCACTTTCATTGTTAGGTATATGTGCACTCACCAAGATCACCTTCATCCCACCCTAACCAAGAGTTTTCTAAGATTTTCTTCTAGAACTGTTATTGATTTTGCAATATTGTATCTCAATCAGACCAAACAATATCATTATCCAATACCCTAAACTGTTTCTTCTTATGAGTTTTCTTTTCTATATCTAAGATAAATAAATTCAAAATAATCCAACCATTTTCTACTAAGAGTGAGGCAAGGGTAGCAATTCAAGTGCATAGATCACATTCATATGAATGAAGTTATGGGAGTACAATGCCCATATCACAACAATCCAACTATAATTAAACATATCAAACAACTCAATTCTAAAATTATCCATTTAAATAAATATAGTGTTAGGTCATCTACATAAGTCATTTCATAAACTAATAATATTAGATTCATTTGAATGAAACTTATTTCAACTTGTTTTGACCTGTTTAATATAAATGGGTTGACCTAACCCAAATACTAAATCTAATCTGATCAACATCATGTCATATCTTATAGGCATAATTATATTAAATATACATATTTTAGTTGGACATGTGTTGAGGTGCTAGATTATGTTTAAGGATATATATTACCAAATTGATTTAGTTATGGATCTAGTTATGAATAACCTAAAAATCATCTAAATAATTAAATACATAACGATAAAAAAAAATCAAATTGTATTGAAACTCTGTTTTCCGTAACCAAAATAACCAAAAGTTTGTTTAAATTTTTTTATCCCCAGAAAAGAAAATGCATTTAGCTAAAATGATCGTTGTGGCATTAAGCCTTTTCTAGTCCCGCGGGGGGGGGGGGGGGGGCACCCATGCAGTGGTGGAATCAGAAATTTGGGTTAGGGGATCAAGCAAAATTAAAATTAAAGGGGGGGGGGGGGGGGGGGAGCACCCATGCAGTGGCGGAATCACAAATTTGAGTTAGGGGATCAAGCAAAATTAAAATAAAATATATAAAATATTTTTTGTTTTATTTATATACAATTTTTTATACGGTATAAAATAATTTGATAACAAGATCTATAATAAAAATAAACTACATTTGATACAACTTATGTATTAAAAAAGTATATAATATGATAAGAACATGTCATCATAATAAAAATATATTAAAAATACAATCATTCAACTTCATTTTTATTTTTATTTTTATCTATAATAAAAATAAGTCATCATGTTATTATATTATTTTATTTTATATGAAATGTATTTTATTTTTAAATTAGATCAATTTTATAAAGGGAGACCAAGATAATTTTTAGAGAGTAGGCCAACACAAAATAAAATTAATATTATTATACAAAATTATAAAAAAATAAATCTATTTTATTTTTTCTTTAAATTATATATATTATATTTTTTAAATTTAAAAAAAAAAAAAAAAAAAAAGGATGAAGCCCCTGGAGGAAATCTAGTCCCTGTCTAACGTGACTCCGCTACTGCACGCACGTATCCAAGTGAATGTACAAAGTGAAATGGATCCAATGCGTCTCATATTTGTGTCCACATTCTCACGGTATCATATGCAATTAACCACTTTTATTATATAAATTTATAATAAATTAGCTAGAGAACACTTAACCACTAATTGTTGAATAAATTCCTCAAGCATATCCTATGCGGTACAATCACTATAAGAAAAAACAAATTTTTGAAGTCAGTTATATGTTATGAACATGATTATTTGGGATGAAAACAGTCATGGAATGAAAAATCTCAAATAGTCATGTTCGTAGCATATAACTGACTTCAAAAGCCTGTTTTTCTTGTAGTAAATATTCTAGCTAGGTTTTTATAATAATTTCATATATTTACTTCTAAAAATATATGAGCGGTGTAACTGTGCCCGTTGATTCTGCCCATTGAGTTGTACTGCTAGACTAAATTTATCTTTTTATTATTATTTTTTTTATTCATATTTTTTTATTATTTTTAAATATTTTTAAAAAATATAAAAATATATTAATATATTAATAGTCAATAATTAAAAGAAAAATAATTAAAAAATAAATATATACATAATGAGTTAAAATAAGTAGACAAAATAACATTTTTCAAAATATATTTACAGAAAAAAGTGGCAAAAATGGTTTCTTACCAATATTCAAGTACCGATGGTTTCTTCCCAAAAATGTGCTCTGAAAAAAAAAAATGCGTGATAAAAAAAAAATTATTACAGTACTCATGATCAGCATTATAGATGTTGAAATTGAAAAAATTGGTCAACAAGTCAGGGTAGGAAAAAACATCATTCTCGATCCATTAGTGCGAGTTGGGTTTCATTCGGTGTCATTTGGGGTCCCGGTGAGATTCTGGTGCGACTGACGCGTACGTTGATAGCAGATAAAATAAATAGACATAGATACAATATTTATGTGGTTCGGCATAAGGCTTATGTCCACATCCGTTTGGCAAAAGGAATCCACTATAATAAGTATTTTACAGTCTTTCATGACTCATTATACAGAAAA
This sequence comes from Platycarya longipes, assembly GCA_036559045.1. NCBI lineage: Eukaryota > Viridiplantae > Streptophyta > Magnoliopsida > Fagales > Juglandaceae > Platycarya > Platycarya longipes. The sequence continues at coordinate 40,080,634 of CM071791.1, read as the reverse complement.
AAATATATATAAATCTATGAATAAGATTTACTAGTTGGAGCTCTTGAGTCCCTCTGAAAAGACAAAGAAAATGATACTAGAGAGGAGATCGTGGATTAGTCTGAGAGAGTGAGTCAATTATTTTATCTGATTGCTGCCTTTTTATAAGAGTCATTGACTTCTATGTGTCAGTTGATTTCTTGTTTCTATCTTCTACCTTTCACTTCTAATCCTACACACTACTCAATACTCTTACACATCTCCTTTATGTTGCTTCATGCTTTCTCCGTAAACTTCTTTAGTCCCCGTCACTCTATGCCTGCTCCTATCCTCATTCTCTTTTTTTTTTTTATGACCACCTCATATTTTTTTATTTCATCACCTCTCTTTTCACTCTTGTTCTCTAATGCACTAAATGATAGGACTTGAGGCCCGCTATCAAATTTCTCCCTCACAATAGAATTGACATGATGCCTGCTCAAATAGTATAAGAATAAACAAAACTTGTCTTGCATGTTCAAGTAATTGGCATGGATGCATGGCAACCTCAATTATGATAGCATTGGGGGAGCCGGAATCATTTTCCTACATCAAACGTAGTACAACTTGAGCTTTTTCCTGCATACAATTATAAGAAAAATAGGTAATAATGATTAAATATTTATAATAAAAAAATTATTAATGATTAAAAAAGACTACTAATAATTAAAATAAATTATTTATGATTAATAAATGATAATAAATAAGTAGTTTTCTTGTAATATTCCCACCCAACCAAAATAGCCTGGCTTCTGATTTCTGTCATCAACCGATCCGGCCACGCTTGGAATGATGACCAGAAATCCATGCATCTTCATTATTAATCACCCCCATCAATAATATACATCAGATTATCATAAGGAAATTAATAGTCGTACCATTTAGTTATACACACCATGCGTACTACTGCATGCATTTAAATTTAGGGCATGCAATAGATCATGATGTTAGCTTAAGATCAATCTTCGACATTCGGCCAACAAATTCATGCCATTAATTCAAATGAATAACCATATGGATCGAGTAGATGTATCAATATATCACCTTGCCAATAATTAATCAAATAATACAGGTTTATGTTTATCATCAACAGATCCGAGTTAATTAGCTAGATTCTAGTAGACACCTGCATGCACGGCTCTATTAGTTAATTAATGGGATATAAAAACCTGATGCTTTGAGCTAGTGAAATTGAATGATATTATAAATAAATATATTCTAGATATGATATAAATCTCCTCAATTCCAAATAGTAATTTATGAATTTATTGAAGCTCCACAAAGACTTAAAAGGGTTCTACGTAGGGTCGAGTAAAAAACCAAAAATCTGATTCAGAATTCGCTCTTTCTCCAACTCCGTGAAAACAGAGTTAGATTTGGGTTTCTTTTAAATTTTTTAGTCGGAGTCAGAAGTCTCGTTGGACCGACTCCAATCCAATCCGACTTTATCCTTCGACTTTGCCTTCCAATTCCGACTATGATAGTATAAATATATTATAAAAATATGTATTTGTCTATATATTATTATATATAGTAATATAGTTATAAAATTAGAACTTATGTATAGTTAAATTCAACGAGAAATGACATTTGCAGCGTGAGTGTACAAGCTTTGTACAATATTTAAAAAAACAAAATGAGTAAATATAAGACTTATACATAAAAAAAAAAAAAATTAAAACTTCTTTAATAACATACTACACTCTTTTTCAAAATAATTTTACGACATTTACACACTCCACAATTATATCTAACTTTATTCAAATTCAATAATATACTAGCTAGTATGGGCTAATTATTATGCTCATACTATAATATAAATAGACTATTGACACTTTAGTATATGTATAGACATTATAGCATAATTACTATCATAAATAATCAAGTATAGAAATAAGTTAAACACTAGTATTTAAATAACTAGTGTACTGTTATCAATAAAATCCGAGAACCCTCAGCATTCTAAAAAATTAAAAATTAAATCTAGAATGATAAGTTAATAACACATATATACTGATTTACTAAAGTATTATAACATGCAATTAGATCTGGTACGGAAATAAGTTATGAATAAGTTAGATATTAGTATAATGTAATAACATGTAATATTATAGTATAATAATTGTAATCTGACACTAAACATGATATATAGTAACATAGCAATGAAGGATTTAGGTGTTGATCATGCCTGAATATAAGTGAGTTAAGATAAAAGTTGAAAGTTAAAAAAAAAATATTACTAAAATATTATTATTATTTTAAAATTTTAAAAAGTTGAATTTTTTTTATATCCTTTGTTGGAAAATTTGGAAAAATTTTAATTATTAAATAAAATGAGATAAGTTGATTTGAGATTAACTATGAGCCCAAAAAGTTTTACTTTAGTTTTAATTTTTATTATTTTTTTGAAAAATTATATTTGAAAGCCTACAAAAAATTCTTTTTGAAATGGACTAAATATAAAGTTAAATAAAATCTAAAGTTAAAAGTCCAAATCCAAACTCCGCTCCAATTTCACTATGACAAGTTAGAGTTAGAAATGGATCGGAATTTAAACAAATCGAACCAGAGTCTACACAAATCATATTCTAAATCTTAGTTCAAATTTAAATTACGACTAGGTTCTAGTCGGCGCTCACTCCTAGTTCTATGCATGGTATTTAACAAAAATTTACACAATCTCCTACAATTTTACTATTCATACAACTTACCCACACTACATTTTTTTTTTATCAAATATTTGATATAAAAATAATGAATAAAAAAATTAAATTAGTTTAAAAGGAACAAATTTAAAATAAAAAAATAAAATAAAAAAGTAAAAAATGATGGTATATAAAGATTAAAAAATTATAAAAGTGCTCATGGTATTTATTGTTTTCTAGATCAGTAAAAATTACGGCTGCAAGATTGCAATAACAATATAGATATAATGATATATAACGTTGAATTGAGCGAAGTAAATATAGAATAAAGAGAAATGCATGTTACTTATCATTCTACACTATTACATATTTCAATAATTAAATTTTTTTTGTTATTATTTTTATTATTTTTATTTTTATTTTTATTTTATTCTTATTAGACTAATTGAGTAGTTTTATTTATCATCTATAAGCCATATATTTGTTATAAGAAAAATAAAGAAATAAAATAATATAAATATAATGTATGGAAATATTAAGTAGAATTATTCTAAAATAAAATTATTATTTTTCATTCTTCATTTTTTTCTCTTTAAATGTTCTCTTTCTTTTAGAGGCTAGATCTTCTACTCCCGTCCCTACTTTTCCTCCGTTTTTTCCCTTTATTTAATTTCATGCCCTTTTTGTTCACGCTTTGACGTTTAATTTGTAACACTAGGTTTCGTTTGTATTTAAAGATGGATTCAACTTATTTTAATTTATTTTTATTTTATTATTATATTTTTATAATTTTTTATATAAAACATAAATTTTTATATACTTTTTTAAAATTTCAGTACATTTTTTTTTAAATTCTAATATATATATTTTTTTAATTTTAAAATAATAATAATATTAAAAAATAAATTTAATTCATCTTAATTCATCTTATCTTTAAATTCAAACAAGACCTTAATGGCCCTATCTCAACCCTCGGTCCTCACGTGTTGTTGTCACTTCTGCATGAAGTCCATCTGATCTCTATTCTCTACTCTAAAACCATCCCTTATAATAGCCAATATAGGAGTGCAGTATCGTGTGTATATATCAAAGATACTAGATTTGTAGCATTCCAATGCATTGAAGATTAATCATCACAGATTCACAACAGCAACCTTCTGGCATTTCCCTCGCTGGACATGGAGTCATCAAGGTCGACCTCTGCACAAATCTGACCTCACACAAATGTCAATGTGAATAACCCTAGCTAGCTAGCAATCAACCTTCGGTCTATTTAACTGTGGCGCTACTATACTAATTTATCGGTTAGGTGTGCTATAAATTACATTTTTTTCCTTTTTTTTTATTTTAAATATTTCTTAAATATATTAATCATTAAAAAAAATTAAAAGTATGATTAATCCAAATAAAAGATAAAATAAGACGATATAGTATTAATATTCTTTTATTTAATTGATTCACCTCCTATATTTATTATTATTATTATTTTATTATTATTATCACTATATAAACTAATTGGCATTACATTTGTCGTATTAATATTTTTCATGGTACGTACCTCCACCTGGTATATATACCTTATTTCTGTTTAAATGAAACATCCCTTAGAAAATAAAAATGTTATTTCAATAATTTCGCAGTGACCGGCCGCGTCAAATTTGGATCAAATTGTCGCGTCAGATCTAACAATGCATTGAATATAGATCCTCACCAAATGCACATATCGTACACAGACCGAGATGCAAACTGATCACGATTTTAAAAAAATATGTATATCAGAAATTCCATAATTAAGGATATCATAATCGATCTTTCTTGTATGTAAGCATGTGAAAGACACGTTTTTAATGGAATTAACAGTGTATACTTATTTAACATTTATGTTTAACACGTGTAATTCTTTTTTTCTTCTTTTATTTTTTATTTTTTATTTTTTATTTTTTATAGCAAACCAACTGATTTCATTCATATAAAAAGAACATTACACCAAAGCGCCACACAATTTGTGAGATACTATCAGGATAGCTATCCCACCAAATTATGAGATCATCTACATGCCAAGAATGTCTAGCCAAAGCATGGGCTACTACATTAGTCATAAGATCACTATGCTTAATAACAACACTAGCAAATTTATTCATAAGCCTTTTAATTTCCTGGATTAAGTTGCCCCAAACTGGTTTTGAAACTCTCTCCTTGTTTAATCCTGGACCACGAGGAGTGCATCACAATCTACCTAGAGATTTGCAATTCCAAGGGACGGGCAAAGTTAAAGGCCTTTTAGAATTGCCATAAACTCAATCTCTATGGGGTCACTGATTTGATATTCTGGTTTGCAGGTTGTGAAAACAATATGACCTCTATCATCCCGAAACACCAACCCCACACCAGATTTAGGTTGCATTTAAATATTGAAAAGTTTTGAAAATTTTTAAGAATGTTTGTAAATTTTTGAGAATGTTTGTAAATAATTTTAAAGGAGATTGAAAAAAATTTGTTGATCCATTGAGAGTGTTTTTAGTTGTTTAAATATGTGAAATATGTTGAAAGGAATTTTTTAAGTACAAAGGTATAGTTGTTTAAAATATGTGGGCCTCATTAATAAAATAAAAAGAAGGAAATCTACAGAGTGAAACCCGTGGGAAACAGCCCCACCTGCAAAGCAATAGTGGTCGTACAAGAGAGAGACGCAGATTGAGCAGAACCGACCTCCAGAAGCAACAGTGGCGACGCGAGGGAGATTGATTTTTCAGAAGGCTTCTCGATAGTGTTTGGATGCAGAAATTTTCTAGCCATACAAGATAAGTTGAGAGCCCTGAAGGATGTTTTGACATACAAACCTAGCCTCAGAGAATTCTGGTAAAAGAGCACCATCAGTGTTAAGCTTCATGGTACCACGTATTGGAGGCTCCCATTTGCACATATTCTTGGTATTGGTCCTCTGTCCCTTATAAACAACTCGGTACTCCTCTGTCAATGCATATGCATTGTTTACTGCTGCTTCTGGAGTCAGACATTGATTTTCAAAATAGAACAAATTCCTTCGGTACCAAAAATCCGAAGCACAGATGATGAATTTTTGGAAAACATCAAACTGTTGCCTTTGAATTAGAGTAGCAGCAATCTGATAGAACTCCTGATGCTGATCTGCTGCAATAAAATTAAAATGAGTCTACACAAATGGAAAAATAGTTGGACAATGCAAGAGGTCATGATTAATATCTTCATCACCCAAATTGTACTATCAACTAGAGGTGATACCCGCCCAGGCGGGGGCGGGGCAACCTTACTTCCGCCCCCCAATCTTGCTTGGGAGGGGGGCGGGAGTTCAATCCCGCCCTCCGCCCCCGTCCCTATAGGGTTTTGACTCATTTCGCAATTTTAAGTATTTTCAGCCCAGATCAAGTTTTCAAGTTATTTTTAACCCAAAACACTATCAAATCTGATTTAAACACACAATTATATATTAAAAAATATTCGATATTCTATTACTACAATCTAAAGTCACTTAAAAAAATTACTTTAAAAAATCACTAAAATAATAAAATTTAAAATAAAGACTAAGTTATTACAAATTTACAATAATACAAATTAATCCTACAAAATTATAAATTATGCTATTAACTATTAACATTACAATTTATAAATACTACTTATAACTTTCTAAGAATCTAAATTCTAAACTAACAAAATTATTTTACATAATATTGGTGATTTATTAATATATAGAGTTATATATTTATATTTATATATATAAATATTTATATTTATATATAAGGAAAGGCGGGGGCGGAGGGACTCCTATACCGCCCCCACCCCCGCCTTAAATGTAGAAAGTGGGCGGGGCAACGGGTGCGGGTACTCGTTGCCCACCCCTACTATCAACATGTTGCCTCATCCATAACATTTTTAACTTGTAGATTCCTCAGTGCAGGTAGGCCATTTCTAAACAATCTTCAAGCAAAAATCTTGAGTCTGTTTGGTACTTTCAGTTTCCACATGTGCTTCCAAATCCTTGACTGCTCTTCTCTATCTGAAGTCTCAGAATGCTGTTGATCTTCCCTTACTAGCATAAACAATTGATAAGCACTCTTCAGTGTAATTGTAAACTTGCCACTTTTCTCTCATTCTCAAATTATATTGTCCTCTCTGTTAACAACAGAAAGCATAATATTAAGAACCTCAGCAACTTCCATAGGTGGCATAAGACTTTTAACTTTCTCAACATTCCAATTCCATGATTGTACATCAATTAACTTAGAAACCTTCATATTCAATTGTGATGGTGAAATAGAATCAAGATCTGGCACAATCCTGTGAGTTGACAATAAAAAATTAATCCAAATGTTTATAGAATGACCATCTCCTACTCTCCAACGACAGACTTTAAAAAGCCAACTTTTAGCTTCCCAAATGCCTTGCCAAACATAGGATGGTGCATATCCCAGCTTGGCTTTCTGAAAACAAAGGTGAGGAAAATATTTTGCATTGAAACTCTGTTGTAGCAGTGATTGATCTTCTTTGAGAATCCTTGGTCCCTGCTTAGCAAGCAAGACCATGTTAAACATGTGTAGTTCTAATTACATTGTTTTAAAAGGCGTTTTTGCTTGTTCAGAAATTAAATAAAAATAAAAATAAAAATAAAAGTACTCTTTGAATACCTAATATAGATAAGACGTTAAAGGATTCAAATATATATATATATATATATATATATATATATAATATAGGAAAGATATTTACAAAGCGTTAATGACCTACTAATATTATTATAGTATTGATATTGATCTAGCTAAAGCCAAGTATAAAATTTGGCTAAAAATTATAATTTTGATTAAAACCAAACTATTAAAGAAACTAGTCCACGTTAAAAAAAAACCATCTCAAAATCAAAGTAACAATACTAGATTATATATTTAATAATAATTTTTTATTTTCTAATTTTTATTATATTTTACAATGCAAAAAAAAACATAATTCCTCACAAGTTCACAACATAGTAAATATACAATAAATATATAATTTTTATTATTTAATGTTGATTATGATCTGAAAGGAAAATATGGGTGAATGAGCAGTAGTACTCTCCAAATTTGGAAAGAACTTTAAAATTAACGTACTTCAAAACATAAGTTATATTTTCTTGACGATCAGTCCAACCCAAGTTATTTTGACAAATTATTGCTATTTTAAACTTCATTGAAATATCACTATAAGAAAATTATTTATTTGTGGTCAATTATTTTTTATTAAAATTATTATTCTCTATTAAAATGAGTCTGTTTTAATCCTAAATAGTCATATTTATCACAAATAATTTATTATAAATATTAATTTTTCTTATAGTATATTTAACTAATCTAATATTAGCGCTATTAGAGGAGGAGGAGGAGAGTGATATGAGTGAAGCATGTGAATTAAGGTCATGTATGGGGCTTGAGATTAAACCTAAATTTTTTATTTAATCATATGTTATCGCATCTCATCTTATATTATTTCCAACCTTAATTTAAATAAAAAAATTTTAAACTAATCATTATAATTTTTTCAAATTAACCATTACAATTTGTTCAAACTTTCAAATAAAAAATAAAAAATAATCCAACATTTTTAAATCTCTAAATAAAAATCATATTATAAAATCATATTCTTACACTATCTTAATTTTATAATATTTTATATTCAACTTTTTTTCTCTTTTTACAAAATTCAAAATTATCTCATTATTTTTATAAATTATTTTATTATTATTCACAAAATTTTAATCTAATCTCACTGCTCTTAAATAATAATTGACTTATAACTTCATACTACTCATTTATTATTTTTTTTATATATTTTTTAATTTATTTTTTAGTTAATGATTAAGAATGTAATTATTAATGTAATTATATATATTTTTATTTTTAATGATTAAAATGTTAAAAAATAATAAGAAAAAATGAAATATATTATATAATAGAAAAATTGATTTAGGTCTATCATTAGCCGTAAATTAAATGGCTGAGCTCTCTTTCTGCCGTATCCGAGAAAAAAAAAAAAAACCAGTGCTAATTACTCAGTATCTCTCTTTCATGAAGAAAGAAATAAAGGAGGGGCAGAGGAAAGAGAAGACGGCCGGCGCAGAGTTTGCAGTCAGTCAGTAGACGGCAGACTATTTAGCACCCATAGGAAAAGGCAGTAGTCGGAGTCCCCGCCAACCTTTACGCTCCTTTATAGCTGATCTCCACGCTGCATGTCCTTTCTCACCCTACTTCCCTCCATTCCCTTTTTAACTCTTTCTTCCCTGCCATCTAACTTTCACACCATTCAGCCCTTGTCCATTTCTCCTGTTCATCCGTATCTCATTGTTTGTTTAATACATAGAAGTTGCAGCATTGAATCTGAAAGTGATACAGTTGATTATTTTGATGCTTATTATATTTTTAAAGGAATCGAGAATTGTGGATGCATAGTACTGTATTGATGATTTTGTTGTACATGCAATCTCGTGACAAGCACAGCTCTGCTAGCTAGCTCTCTCTATGCATGCGACCATGTCATGACTAGTTTACATCAACTCAATCCTATTTTTTCATCTTAAATGTTGTCCTTTTAGTTCTGCCAACTAACATATCACATTTGAGTATTTTATTGGTTAATCGCTCGAATAAAAATAGTTAAAATATGACATGTTAAGTGACGAAAGATAATATAATCTAGGATAGATGCTATATTTTTCGACAGCAAAATCATTGAATATATATGGTATTATGAATGTGATGGGGAATATGAGTGTATATAATGGGCAGACAGATATTGGAAGGTTTTTTTTTTTTTTTTGCAGTCTTTAATAGTAGATAAAAGTGATTGAAGAAGCATATTACACAATAAAAAAGCTCAAGTTGCAAGTCGTTTGATCACAGTAGCTACTGCATATCGTCTAGCACTAAGTCACAAGTTTGGAAAGAGTTGATATTATACATATTCCATGTATTTTATTCTTTGATTATTTTCAATAAATATTTGCTATTATTAGATGATTACCATTTATGGTAGGATAGCGGTTAGTTTGTTACGTAGAGAGTATATATTTAGGCCAATATTATACAGTGGTAAGGCACATTTTCTATCAGAGGAATATTTAGAAATGTTTCCATTCTTTTGTGTGAAAATGCTCTCTACTTCCTTTACCTTCTGAAACCTACTATGGTATCCAAAGCCTCGAGAGCACCATCCATGGAGGATCCACTTGATAGTTCAGATGATTCTCCCTCTTCCATCCATACCTCAATTTGTTCCGGCAATCCCTCAAACACTCATCGTGCCACAAACATGACTTGTTACTTAAACCTTACGAACAATAGCAATCCCTTTCGACTACACACCAGCAACAACCTTGTCATGATTTTGGTCACAAATTTACTCACCAGTGATAACTATTCCACCTGGTCGCGTGCAATGTGCAGAGCTCTTCACGCGAAGAACAAATTGAGCTTCATCTTTGATTCAATCCCTCAACCCACTAACCTAGACAACTCATTTCTTGATATCTAGGAACGCTGCAACAATATAGTGGTTTCATGGTTACAAAATTTCACCAGCCCTTCCATCAAATCTAGCATTTCTTTAGTTGACAATGCTCGTGAAATTTGGCTCGACCTTGAGGTTTGCTTTTCTCATCAAAACGGACCTTGAATTTACCAGCTCAAGAAGACCTTAGTTGGCCTCCTCCAAGAATCTGACACTGTAAATGTTTATTACGGCAAGCTAAAAACCCTTTGGGATGAGTTGTTGATTTACGATCATATTCCTATTTGCACTTGTGGATCAATGAAAACTTTATTTGATTGCTATCAACGTGATTGTGTTTCCCAATTCTTGATGAGGTTACATGACACTTATCCCCCTGTTCGGGATCAAATCATACTCCTCGATCCCTTACTCCTATTTACCAAAGTCTTCTCCCTCATCCAGCAACAAGAACATGACCCCCATATTGTCTCTGCCTCCATTTCCTCCAACTCCATGGCCTTTGCAACTAAAAAAACCTATCCAAACCCTACCAAATTTTCCCTTCAAATCAAACCCAAGAGAGATAGGGCTTATTGTACTCATTGTACAATCACTAGCCACACCCTTGAAATCTGTTACAAAGCGGGTAAAGCTGAGGCACTCATATGTTCTTATTGTAACATATCTAGACACATGATGGAGAAATAATACAAGTTTAATGGCTATCTTCCTAGCCATAAATTGTTCAACAAATCTCAAGGTTTCTCTACTCTTGCTACCTCAAATTGCTTCTAACCTTAAGGATATTAGTGATGTTCGAGTAGGTCTCACTAGGTCTCACTAAGACTTCAACCTTGAGAGCTTTCCACTGTTGTTCAACTCTCTACTAATCAGAGTCAGTCCAATTTCCCCTTAACCTTGACTTTCCACATCTCTAGTATATTCCTTTGTTCATTCACTAGCACACAAAATACTTTGTCTTCTAATAATGCCCCTTGGATCATTGGTACAGGCCCCTGTTGCTCATCTTTGTTCACTATAATAAGAGACCATGTTTTCCACTTAATCAGACTACCAAATGGAACAAATGTTCTTGTCACACACACTGGCATAGTCCAAATAACACCTTCCATTTCTCTCACAAAAATTTTATGTGTTCCATCTTTTAGACTTAATTTGATTTCAGCCAAGAATTTGGCTGCCACACTCACTTACTATCTAGTGCTTTTTTTTGATATATTGTTTCATATAGGACATTTTCTCTTGGACAACAATTGGGAAGGATGAAGTCATGAATGACCTTTACTACTTGCTCAATACTATTGTTTCTCCATCTACTCTAGTCACAACACTTTCACAATTTACCAAGCATTCCATCACAGCTTTTATTTCAAATTTTGCTATTGGAACTGACCTATGGCATTGTTGCCTAGGTCATCTTTCATTTCCAATTTTAAATATGATTACGTATCCTATTGTAAAAGACAACATTTATGTCATTAATACAAAACCATGTTATATTTGTCCATCAGCAAAATTTCATAGACTTCCATTCTTTCGTAACACACATAAGACAACAAGACATTTTGAAATTGTGCATTGTGACCTCTGAGGACCAAGTTTAGTCTTTGCCTATAATGGTTCTCACTATTTCCCCACCATAGTCAATGACTTCACTTGAAGCACATGGCTCTATCTCCTTCACACTACAACAAAAACTAGAAAAAGCATAAAATCATTTGCAAATCTGATTGAAACTCAATTTGATCTAAAAATTAAAATTCTAAGAAGTGATAATGATAAAGAATTCCAAATGCAAGAATTTTTCAACAACAAAGGCATATTCACCATATTAGTTGTGCGGCCACACCCTAACAAAATAGGGTTGAGTAAAGAAAGTATCAACACATCCTCAATGTGGCTCAAGTCTTAAAATTCCAAGCTAGTCTTGTGACGCCTCCAAATTCCCCTTAAAATAAATACAGGAATCAATGCGTCGGGATGCTAACAACACGGGTCACGCATCCCCAACGTCAAGTGCTAAGTGTGTGAACACGTGACATATATAAATAAAAGCAGCGGATAAATTAAGTCATTAACTAAGTACCAGAATTTTTAGAATTATTTTACAAACCAGTATAACATATATTCTCCAACAAGAGATTTAATACAGTCATCTGAAAAATAAATCATAAAATTACATATTTATAAAAATGAAAAAATACTTCCAAATATAACAAATTATAAATAAATGTTCCAACAACGAAGCCGCCTCCTCAGGTTTAGCCTTTTCGACATCTGCATCAAAAATCTACGATGTCAAACATGGCATCGCAGGTAAGTACAACCCAACCAAACCACAAGATATAAAATATACTCATGCAACAACAACAACCTCACTCATGAACATGATATCGTATGCATGAAGTTTAAAATCATCTTCCTCAAAATAAATAAAATAACACATACCAAAATCTCATTTTAATCACAATAAAACTCTAATAAAAACCATCAATCATTTCACAGAAAATAATATCCGTAAATCCAATCATACCGGGCGTTACATATCGCCACCACCAATCATAATGAGCGTTACATATTGCCGTCCCCATTATGATTCATACTCTCATTTTATACCGGGCGTTACGTATCGCCATCCCCGATATAAAATATATACCCAATGATCATAACGGGCGTTACGTATCGCCGTCCCCGTTATGTCATCTACACACAATCAATTATAATAGGCGTTACGTATCGCCGTCCCCATTATGACTTACACATACAATAACCATAATGGGCGTTACGTATCGCCGTCCCCATTATGTCATTCACACCCACTGATCATAACGGGCATTACGTATTGCCGTCCCCGTTATGACTCAGTCAAAAATCATTAAAATCCATAAACCCAATAACCACATCTCATATTAAAATCCAAACACCAAATCTCACATTAAAATCCAAACACCAAATATCAATATACACATAAACAAGCGTTCAATTACACAATGCATACCACCATGAACAAATATCCAATATTTAATAAATCCAATCATCAACCAAATACAGAGTTGTTAATGTAAAATATATTTAAATCTCAAAATTCGTTTGGAAAGTACTTACAGCGCGTAAAAATTAGATTATTGAACAACTAACAGTCTACAGCGTTCACAGCGAGTCACTTTGTACGTTAGGCTAGAGTGCTCAATTTGATACCAAAATTTAGGGAAACACTCAATGGAAGGTGGGGAATCTCATGAAGGTGGTGGTGTGGCGGCACAACCACTGGAAGGTGGCGGATCGAGCTCAAAATAGCTGGAAACCCATTTTCGGGTTTGGGGTCTTGTGGAGAAGGTGGGGCCGCGGTTGGAGAAATTGAGCTAGGGGATGACCAACTGGGGTATAAGAGTGGTTTGGTGGCGAAGGTGAGATACACGGCGGCCGGACGGTGGTGCGGCAAAGAACAAGCCATTTGAAGACCCATTTCGGGTGGAAGATCAAACGGCGGAGCTGGGTGGTTCTAGGTGGTGGGTTATGTTCGCCGGAGTAAGGGGAGGTTGCCAGCACCATGGGTGGCCGACGGTGGCCGGAAAACATAGGATAAGCGAAGAACTCATTTTCGGATAGGGGGCTGTATAGGGACGGTGGGGTGGTCGGAAATGACACCTCCAGTACCACTGGACTCGTCGGCGTGAGGGGGTGGGTTTGGGCTAGGCGGTGTCGCCAGAAAATGGCAGACGGTGGCGCTGGGGGAGGAGGGAGAAACGAGCGAGAAATGAAAGGGAGAATGGGTGTCGCGCGGGGGCTGGGGGGAAAAACTGAGGAAGAAGAAAAGAAAAAAAAAAGAGAGAAAAGAGAAAAGAAAAGAGAAAAAGAAAAAGTGAAAGAAATAAACGAGATCCTGTCCCCACAACTCAATTCACAGAGTTGATCCAATAAAAAAAATTCTAAAACAGAGAGCTGAATAAATTAATTTAAACGCAGAGATTACTTAAGATAAAATAATAAATAAAATCACATCAAATAAATTCACATAATAAAATAAAGGAAACTAAATTATAATCATTAAAATAATTATCTCACATTTTAATTAATATGGAAAATAACGTAACTCTATATTAACTAATTAACAATTCAAACAATTATTTTAAACAAATAAAACACAGCCGATAATATTATTATAATAAATTAAAATAATCAATAATAAGAATAAAGATAGTATATAAAAATACATATAAATCTGGAATCTCACAAGTCTTCCTCTTGAATATTGGAATGATTATGTTTTAATGGCCATATTCCTCATTAATAGGACTCCTAGCCCTTTTCTTAAATCATAACTCCTTTTGAACTTTTATTTAACTCTCTGCCCTCTTATTCTCACTTAGAGTTTTTGGTTCCCTTTGCTTTGCTTCGACTTTACATCAAGGTAGGATGAAGTTTGATCGTCAAGATCACATGTGCATTTTTCTTGGGTATCTTTTTGGTACTAAAGGTTATAAACATCTTGATCTTGAATCAAGAACAACTTTCATCTCTCGGGATGTGCCATTCCATGAGTCCACATTTCCCTTTCAATCCTTGCCTCATCCCTCACCTAATCCCTCTCACAATCCCACACTTGTTTTTACACATTTTTACACAACCTTTACCTGATTCACTTGATTTTCCCACATATTCTTCACACCTCAAATCTGCCACACCTCTTCTAGCCACTCCTCCCTTACAATCAGTTTCCTCACCCCCACACATACCTGACTCCTCTCCTCTTACATATTCACCTCTCATTCTCATCCCTAACACTCCATCTAACCCTCTTCTCCACAAGTCCACCAGATTAAGAAGAGCCTCACAGTATTTGCAAGAGTTCTACTACAACTAGACCTCATTTCCAGCCTCTTATCAATTGTTGTCCAAGTCCAATATTGGTAACTCTTGTTCTCTTGCTAATTTTTTGACTTACTAGAAAATTTCCTTACTTTTATTGGATTTTCCACTTCAATTTCAACCATTTATTATCACACTACCTATAAACAAGCTATGAAACACCTTGGTTAGTGTCAAGCCATAAAAGCTGAGCTGTTAGCTTTCGAACAAAATCAAACTTGGATCATCACTCACTTAGCTCTTGGAAAAGATGCTATTGACTATAAGTATGTCTCTAAGACCAAGTTTAATGCTGATGAGTCTGTAGAAAGGTTGAAAGCAAGGCTTGTAGCAAATGGGTTACACAACAAAAAGGTATCGACTATATCAAGACATTTTTCCCTGTAGCCAAGCTTGTTACCGTGAAGGTTTTACTGTCTATTGCTACTGTCAAAGGCTGGTCCCTCCATCAATTTGATGTTAATAATGTATTTTTTCATGGAGATTTAGATGAGGAGATTTATATGCGCAAACCATCTGGTTATGACAAGGGGGGACCCAACCAAGTATGCAAGTTTCTCAAGAACCTTTATTGCCTTAAACAAGCCTCATGACAATGGTATTCTAAATTTTTCTCCTTGCTTATTGCCTTTGTTTTTCAACAATCAAAATCTGAGTACAGTTTATTTATTAAACTAGATGTCACTTCTTTCATTGCACTTCTAGTTTATCTAGACGATATCATTGTTGTTGGAAATTGTCCATCTTCTATTACATCACTTAAATGTTTCCTTAACACTCAATTTAAGATCAAAGATCTTGATTGTTTGCACTATTTTCTTGGCTTAGATGTTGTAAGATCTTTCAAAAGGGATTCACTTGTGCCAAAGAAAGTATGGTTTGGATATATTGGTTAAGTAGGGTACACTTGACAGTAAGCCTCTTAAGCTTCCTCTTGAGCAGAATTTCAAACTTAACAAGAATTCTGGTGATCCCCTTCCAGACTCGAGCATTTATAGGTGACTTATTGGCCATTTGTTGTGTCTCACAATCACTAGGCCCGATATAGGCTACGTTGTACAGTTTTTAAGTTAGTTTATGGATCATCCAACCACTTCAAACTTGGCCACAACTCATAAGATTATTTGTTACATTAAAGTTGTTCTTGGTCAAGGCATATTGCTTTCATCTTCTTCTCAACTTCAACTCAAAACATATTGTGACTCTGATTGGACTTCATGCCCTAACACACGTCGAAGTGTCATGAGCTATTGTATACTTCTTGGAGATTCACTTGTTTCTTGAAAGTCAATGAAGCAATCTGTGGTTTCTTGTTTATTAGCTGAAGCTGAGTATCATTCTATGGCCTCTACATATTCTGAAATTACTTGGCTTAGATATTTACTCATTGATCTTCGAGTCCTTCATCCACAGGCTTCCTTACTTCATTATGACAACCAAGCAGTTCTCCATATAGCTGTCAATCATGTTTTCCACAAAAGAACAAAGTAAATCAAATTGGATTGTCATCTAATCCAGGACAACATCACCACTACCCATATGGCCTCAAACAGCCAACTAGCTGATATTTTTACTAAGACCATACCTTTAAATCTTCTTCAGTTATACTTGTCGAAAATGAGAACAGTGAATCTTTATTCTCCATCTTGTGGGGGCTATTACACAATCAAGATGCTCAAGCTACAGGTCATTTTATCACAGCAGCTACATGTCATCTAACACCAAGTCACAAGTCTAAAAATAGTTGATATTATACATATTTCATTTATTTTATTCTTTGATTATTTTCAGTAGATATTTCCTATTTATTAGATGATTACCATTTGTGGTATGATAGCGATTAGTTTGTCATATAGAGTTTGTATATTTAGGCTTTTCTTGTATAGTGCTAAGGCATCTTTTTCATCAGAGGAATATTCAGAAATTTCTCCATCCCTTCGTGTGAAAATGCTTTCTACTTCCTTTACCTTCTGAAACCTATTAAAGCAATATTAAGACTTGTTCATTTAATCATGAAAAAATGAGCGGGCCATCTTACCAGGTCTTGCACTTTTGAATTCAAAAAGCGGAGAACTTTGGAGGGGTTCCAACTTGCAACATGGGTTATTTCAAAAGATGATCTAAGAGACTAGAGAGCTCATCCATTTATGACCATTTGCCTTAGAAAGGTCTGCAACACAAATAAGTTTTTCTGGATCGCTATACCATTGTTGATATTGTGGCTTCATACATTTGGGATGGTCCAAACGGAGGTAGAGATAATACCAAATTAGTTTTCATTTTGGCTAATTATTCTAAAAGGTATATATCAATTACCAAACTCTCATAATGAAATCATCTCATGAAGAAAGCTTGTATTTGCAAGTTCGTGTTAAGGAATATGATACATCTTCCATATTCTTCACATGACATGATTTCATTCACAGGGTAATCAAATTTTAAATTTATCTTGTTAATTATAACCTTATCATATTAGCAATTTGTAATGTATGTTTTTTACATCGACTTAAGTAAAAAGACTTTTTATTTTTAAAACTCTTTAACAAATGTGTTTTGTATTATACTAATTAATGAAAGAGTTATGAATGTTATGCATTGAACACCTATTAAAATTAAAGAAAAAAATCGAAGACAGGGCCAACCCATTTTTTCCTATATAATAGATTCAAATGAGAAACTGTCACGTGGGCCATACACCCTATCTCATGTATGATGAGATTCACATGAAAAGAACTTCTCTTTGTTGGTCTGCGCCCCCTCCCTTTCTCATTTTCCTTCTCCCCCCAAAATGTCTCTTGCATTTTCCCCTCTCTCTCTCTCTAAAACGTTTAGGACTTTTGCTTGATTCTCCTCTAGTGATTTCTCCAACATAGACATATATGAATCGAAGTTAACATGGATATGCCCAAAAGTTGTATCGGTCATACATGTCGAAGAGATTCAAGAAATTCCAAGTCGAGTTGCTTGCAAGCGACAATGAAGGTGCTAAGTTTTGGTGATGACTAAGACTATTATTGTGGCCGAGTATATTAGGGTCAATATTCAGTTGGTGAAGGATTTTGAGATGGGGGTTTAAGACATGTTGCTTACCTTCCACAAGTTGAAAAAGCTTCCATTTCTACACTAAAGAGAGCATTGGATGCCTAAATTCACCGTGCTAAGGAACTGCAAGTATGCAACGTGGGCATCGACAAGGGAGTAACTCAGGCATAATGCTTCCTTAAGGAAATTACAGCAATTGTAGCATAAACTGCCACTAGTAGATCATCGAGCTTGGAGGCGCCGCAACCCCAGGGGTTTATGAGGTATGAGGTCATGCCAAATGCCTGGAATTTTGTCGTCACTCTATACTTTGCCCTTGGATTGGTCATCTCTTTAAAAAAATGTTTGAGAAACAAATGGGTGGATGCAAAAGTAATTCTGGTGAAGGAGAAAAAATTAGAGAGAGAGTGAGAGGAGGGAGACTATAATGTGAGCAAGCGTATAATTTATTTTTTTGAAATGTTAAAATGGTAATTTTTTATTGATATTCGTTAAACTCTATTTATAAAATTGGACTTGTCCAAAGATGTACTCAAAATTAAAAGCATTGGTACGAACAAAGGTCAACTCATGTTTCCAAACAACAAGATTAGATATTGTGGCAAGTGTTGAATACAATATTATAAATGAGAAAAATAAGGTACAAGTTTTTTTTTAATAGAAAAATGAACTTCATTAATGAGGCATAAAACCTCATTCCCATTTACAATATAGTTTGTCAGTGAACACAATATTCTCAATGAAAACAGGAGATATATGCCACCACTATTGAACATCTTGGAGAGTCCTTGCATGTCTCACAAATTTATGAGTTGCAGTATTTGTGAATTTGCTTCCATGTTTTAGCTTGCAATTTGGAAAGTTGAGGATTAATCTTTTGACTTCAACCACCACATTCCTGATGTCACCATTGTACTCCTTTGGTTTATTAATCTCCTCCACTAAATACAGGTTATCACAATTGATTAGCAAATTCTATATGCCCAAATTTAAACTGAATTGAAGACCTCTCAGAAGAGAAATGGCCTCCACATTTTCTAGTTCAAGAGTTGCATTTTCCACTTTACTCATTGCCATGATAACCTCTTCCCTCTTATTTCTTAGAATAGCGCCCGAACCAGATTTTTTTTTATAAAAAACCAAAGTACCAATAATGTTGAGCTTGTACCAATTCTCTGAAGGGGCTTTCCATTTGTAATCATAAACTTTCTTCTTCTGCTGTGTAGAGAGCTTTAGATTTGCAAATGAGTTCTTCTAAGCCATAGTAAAAGAGAGTACTTGTGAGGGGTGAATACAAATTTGTTCATGCACAATTTTATTCCTCCTATACCACATCCCCCAAGCCATCATGAAGAAATCAGTTAGGTCTTCCATAGCATCCTTTGAAAATAAGTCCATTGCAGTATTGAAGAAAGACCTGAATTGGTAAGCAACTTGTAACTTAGGAAATCTTTGAACCTAAAACTCTTGAATAGTTGGGCAAAATATTAGAGCATGACCCAAGTTTTCCATGACATGGGAACAAAAACATCAGGAAGGGTCTACATAAATTCTTTTACTCTGGAGATTTTTTTTTTACAGCAGTACACTCCTACAAGCCCTCCAAGAGAAAATTTTCACATTCTGAGGCATTTTAAGCTTCCATAAAGCAATCCAAAACTGCTTTTGGTTTATGCTATCTAAAGTTTAACCCCTATTACATTCCTCTAATGACATGAAGAACCTGTAATTAGACTTCACAGTGAAACAACCATTTTTTCATATAATTTCAATAGAGCTAGTTATACATTTCAATTTGACTCTACATTTGCAGCACAAAAAATAAGACTATCATCAAAAAATAATAAATGGTTTAGAAAATAAGCACCTCTGCACATGCTTATCCAGAAATAGCTTTTAGAAAATAAAACTTGTGAGCCCCTCTGTGCATAACATGAATAAATAGGGTAAAATGGGATCGCCTTACCTCAAACTCCTAGATGGTATTATATGTCTAATAGAAGTTCCATTTATCAAAATGGAGAATGATGCGCTTTTCATATATAGCATAACAAGATGAATTAATTTCTCATGAAAACCCAACAGCTTCATGATGGACTCTAGAAAATGTCATTCAATCCTATTATATGCTTTGCTCATGTCTAACTTTAGGGACATATAGCCTATTTTCCTTTCTTCTTCCTCCTTAAGTAATTCAAGACTTCATAGGCCACTAGTACATTGTTGATTATCTGTCTCCCTGGAAGAAAAGCTGATTGAGTTTCACACACCACAATAGGCAACATTATCTTAATCCTATTAGTTATGACTTTAGAAATTTACTTGTATATAACATTACACAAACTAATTGGTTTGAAGTCATTTACTTTTATAGGATGTTTCTTCTTTGGCACAAGAGTACTATAAGCCTGATTTACAGCTTGAGGGAATTCACCAGAGTTAAGGGCTTTTAATACTGTTGAAGTTACTGAACCTCTTATCTTGGGCCTGAAATATTGGAAAATAGTAGTGGCATGGCATTGGGACCAAGGGCCTTGGAGGGATACATCTCTTTTAATGCTATTGAAACTTCCTTAGCTCTGAATTCTTTTATCAGTTCCTCATTTATGGGCTTGGTTACTCTTTTCTCAACTTTATTCAGGTTTAATGTTGTTTGTACCTGTAGAGGCAAATAAAGTAGTGAAATGGTTAATGATCTGGTCCTCACACTATTACCCTTCCAACCAGCTACCAACATCATCTTGGAGCTTGAGTACAACATTTTTCTTATTCCTTTGAGTGGATTTACAATGAAAAATTTTGATGTTTTGATCTCTCTCCACCAGCTAAAGGGCTCTAAACCTTTGCTTCCACGTGATCTCCCTTCTATCAAGCCAAGTTTGGACATTTGTAATAGCCTCATTGATCTCTTTGACATTCAAAACTAAAGGGTCTCTTTGTTGACATTTGGCAAGATGCTTCTGTACTTGTTTCAGTTTCACATCAACATTTCCAAATTTCAATGTGTTCCAGTTTTGAAACTTAGAGTCGCACCTCGAAATTCTGCTCATAATCCCTTGCATTTGTTTATCAGAATCATTTACTTTGCAGCTATCAGTAACCATACTAGAACATGCTTTTTCACTAAATCATATAGCTTTAAATCTCCATGGTTCATCTTTTCTAACCTTGTGAGGTAGCTCTAGAAGCTCAATTCAAGTTGGGAGATGATTTGAGTATGATATAGATTCATGAGAGACTGCATCTTTGGTATAAAGGTTACACCAAGTCTGATTCCCCATAAACCTATCAAGTCTTTTAGAAATGACACATTTTTTTGTTCTCCTGTTGCACTAAGTATATGAGGGGCTACTAAAGTCTAGGTCCTTAAGTTCACAATCATTAATTACCTACCTCAAATCCACCATTTATTGCTTAGATCTATTTCTGCCTCCCTACTTCTCTTCCAGATTTGTTATTTCATTGAAATTACTAAAAGTAAGCCAAGCACCAGTACGAGATTTGGCCAACTTTCTTTATAATTCCCAAGTTTCAGTCCTTCAATTTGCTTGGGTTGTCCATATATGCCTGTCAAATTCCATACCTTCACATCGTCCTCGACAAGAGCATGAATATGAGAAGTTGAGTAGTTAAGAATAGAAAGTTTAACATCACTGTTCCCGAGTAATTAGATAAACTCAGTTTAATATAATTTTTCAACTTTACACGTGTAACTTACAACTTTTTTCAATTCAGCATCTCTTTACATATGGATTCACAATTTTTTTTTTTAATTTTCTATAAATATATCTAAATTCATCTTAGTATTTAAATATATTTAAACTTATCTTAGGTAGATATCATAAAACTCACTCCATTATCTCAACTTATTATTATTCATAAATAACTTAATTCTTATCAATTCAACTCGACATCCAAATGAGTTTGAAGTGTTGGTTGGATAGTGAGTTTAGACGAAATAAGTTAAGATGAAAGTAAAAGTTAATAAAATATTAATTTTTTAATATTATTATTTTAAAATTTAAAAAAATTGAATTATTTATTATATTTAACAAAAAAAATTAAAAACATTATAATAATAAAATGAAATGAAATAGATTGAGATGGCTTTCAAAGTAACGAAATCAAAATAGCACCTTAATCAAAATACATGGATGCAAGGATTAGTTGACAAGATTTTAAATTTTAAATAATTGGATGAATGTAATTTAATTTAGAATTTTAAGATTCATCTGAATAAGTAGGTTGGATAGAATCAAATTTGTAATGTAACTCTTATCAAGAATTTTCAAACATAAGATATGCAATTCAAAGAGTCTAAGATAAATGTTCAAGTTTCAAAATTAACTGAAGATATCAAGTGATCGGATTAAGAAGACCTAACTGAAGACATCGAAGTAGACTTGAACTCAGAAATACCCCCTTGAAGGGTTTTAGTTTGATACGTTTGCAAGGTGTTAACAACTTAATAGACTGGGTAACTGGATAAGAGGGTTCAACCGAATACTGTAAGTTGTCACAAAATTCTGATATAACTAAAATGCTGCAATGTCTATAAACAAAAGGGTTCAACCGAAGGTATGGTAAAAATTAAAAACACTTCAAAATTACTTTTACAAGTATTGTTGAGAGTTTAAAGTCGAGAAAGTCTTTAAATAATTGTGTGAGAGAAAATTCTCAAAAGAAGAATTTTTGAATTGCTCAAGTCGTAGGGTTTGATTATTTTTTAAGATTTTACTATATATATTAACAAGTTTCTCATTAAATTTTCTTTTAAAACTAATATCATATTTATTTTAATTTATATTTTATACATATTATTATTATTTATTAATTAATATTAAATAATCTTGTGAATTTAACGTTGATAGTCAAAAATAATTTAAAATTTTCACATTTCTCTGGTGAACAAATAGACATGATACGGGTAAAGAGTGATGGACTCGTGAGCGAGTATTTGGAGCAGATCCATGGATTCGAGCAGTCCTTATCGTCCTCTGAAACCAAAATAATATCCTTCTCACTCTCAGTTCCAACTTTCCACTCACTCCCTTACTGTGCGCGCAAGTTGTGGAATCCTCACCCTTCCCTTTTGTTTTTTTTCTCCTTCCGAACAACATAAATACACCAAACATTAAATAATCTCGAACAAAAACAATGTTAATTCTCAGAGCCGCGTTTCTCAGTCCAAGTACAATCATGACCCTCTCCCTAATCATGCCATGCATCTCTCTCTCTCTCTCTCGTCAAAATTACACGTCAACATTTCGGTACGATTCAATTAATTAACTGGTTAATAAACTGAAGGGTCCTATTCGAGGCAGTTCCCACAATCACGACTTTTTCTGCTGCTTCTTTTCTTTGTATTGCTGTTTAGCTTTAACTTGGCTATGATCCCTATACTTTCATTGGTGACTTTCCCTTTAAGATGAGAGATGGGAGGCAGCAATGAAGTACCCCAAACGCATTCAAAACAAACAAAAACCCTTGAGTTTTAGCAAAAGGAAACAATGAAAGATGCACCATAAAACCAAACCAACAACGAAACTGAATTCCGTCTGGTTCTTGTCTAAGGTTCCTTTCAATCTACCCAACTCTTTCCCGCTTGGGCCCATTTGTCAAATATGGGTGAGAAGGGAGACACAAGCAAGAAGCAGCCGCAACAACAACCACCGCCTCCGCAACAAAAACAGCAGCAAATTTCGTCTTCTCCCAAAGACCCACTCGAGGAAACGACAGAAACAAGACCTCACCATCACCAACAGTCTCCTCCGGTTGTCGCCACTGGAGCTTCTCCGTTTATCTCTGCCCCTCTTTATCCTCCGACCGGCGCAACTTCTTCTTCCCCGTTTGAGCAACAATTTGAGGTTGTGAATCCAAAGAGACCGAGATACACAGGCCAATGGAAGCTTCTACCGTCCCCGACTTCACAGCCAAAACAGACGCAGTTGGCTATACTAAGCACCGAATCGAGCCCGTCACCAACGTGTCACGCAACCAATCCACAAACACAACAACCCCACACCACGGCCGCTTCCTCCTCAGATACTGCTTCATCTCCACCGCACTCTCCTTTGCCTTCTTTGTCGGCTGCCTCTGGCCAGGACACAAACAAGCTGTCAGAGGGATCAGAGCAAGTTCACCATCAAATCCGAAAAGGGAAATATGTAAGCCCCGTCTGGAAACCAAACGAGATGCTTTGGTTAGCTAGAGGTTGGAGGCTTCAGTACCAAGGTGGGTCTGACGTGTCTGGGTCATCGTCAAGACCGGAGCAATTAGAGAGTGGTCAGACTAGAGGTAAAACTAGAGCCGATAAGGATAGAGAAGTTGCTGATTTTCTTCAAAGACATGGGATCAATAGGGACGCTAAAACAGCTGGAACAAAGTGGGACAATATGTTGGGGGAATTCCGGAAGGTGTATGAGTGGGAGAGAGGGGGTGAAAGAGAGCAAGTCGGAAAGAGTTACTTTAGGCTTTCTCCTTATGAAAGGAAGCTCCATAGATTGCCGGCTTCATTCGATGAAGAAGTTTTTGAAGAACTTTCGCAGTTCATGGGGTCTAGAATGAGAACTACCCAAGGTAGTAGAGGAAGTTCCGGAATTATCGGCATGGATGATAGTCGGTCAGCTCTCTCTGGGGCAAGACCTCTGCCTCCACCACCTCCGTTCAAAGAAGACGAGCTTCCTTCCTCAGGTTTCCTTTTTAGATAAAAAGATCAAGAATAAATTTCCATTTTCTAGCTTTCCTTTAATCTTTGGTGTAATGTGTTTATCATTGAAAGTTTTAAGTTTTATTCCTTCTATTTTCTAGAGTAAGCATTTAGCTGTGAAAACTTCAGCAATAAAATCTTATTCTATTCTCTTCTCTTATCAGTTTACGGAACAAAACTGATTTGTTGTCTTGTGCAGCTCGGGCGAAACAATTGGTTATGAGCGGTGGAAGTGAACCTTTATTCCATGGTACCAGGGGTACCTTGCTAGGGTTTGAGCCTTCTCTAGAAATTGTAGGCGCTTCGTCTTCGAAAGAGCTTCGTCGAATTGGAAAGATACGAATGACGTGGGAAGAATCAGTGAGCTTATGGGCCGAAGAAGGTGAGCACCTCAGGGGGAGAGTGAGGGTACAAGGTTCCAGCTTTTTGAAGGCAGATGAGCTCAGTTTCTTTGACGATGTCATGGTGCCCAGCACCATGGAAGCCTTTGAAGATGGCTCTCTCAGAGGCTTTTCTGTGGACAGATTCGTTTCTGGACAACAAATCAAAGTCTTCGGCAGAAGAAAGTCTTCACCTTCCACAACTTCTGGTAAAACAAATCTGTTCAATATTTTGCTCTCTTCTAATTAATCTAGGAATTCAGCAGTCTAACTAATCTCCAACTGATGCCAGGCTTGACCGAGAGACTCCCGCTTCCCTTCACCGAGCCGTCCTCTATACGATGTAAGCAGAATTAATTATTTGCTAACAATTATAGAGTCGTCAATTTCCAATCTTGTAGTGATAACATGTTAATATCTGATCTGTTGTTCAAATATTTCTGGGGTTGTCTTTTTTTAGTAAATCTATATTTCATTCACGGGTAGGTTCAATTTACGATACAGTATGCATCTGCTATGATCTGTCTGGGTGCAGCTATTCCACCATGGGAATTTCAAGATCCATCGGAGTACTACGTAGGATGCCTTCGAGTTCCCCCACCGACATTACCAAACTTGTTTGAGCTGTCATGGCACTTACAAGAGCCACCACCTGAAGAACTGCGTTTTCCACTGCGAAGAGATGTTTACCGGGACTTGCCTCAAGAGAAAGAGCTTTTCTTTACTACCTCTCACGAGTTGTTGGATTGTAGAGCAATCACATACGATATTTTAAGCCCAATAATGCGAACAAACCCTACTATCAGTGTTGCAAATTCTACATCTAGAGACACTTTTATTGGCCTCTGGGATGATTGCATTAACAGGATTGTGTCCAAATTCTGTCCGGTTGAAATGGTTGTCATAAGAAAACCCTCTTCAGCATCTGAGGAGATGTTGCAGGATCAATGGCCAAATGTGACTGGTTTCGTGAGGAACTTGTGCTTATGGAGAGGAGAGGAGGCTGATCAATTAAGGGATGGCGCTTTAGACCCCTCATCTTCACTCGTGGAAAAACTTCTGTGGACGTATATGGATCTTCCTTACATATTGGGCTACTACGCTGTCGGTTATTTGGTAACTTTTTGCGCATTAAGCCGCGGACAGGACCGGATTATACGGACAGATTTGTTCTCATTAGACCTATCTTCGCCGGTTGAGCGACTCAAAGCCCTAGTCCCATGTTACAGAGTTGCTGGGTTATTGCCATTGCTGGCTGAGAGGTGCTTCAACAACCTGAAGAACGGCGGCAACTACAAACTCTTTGCCTACAGTGATTTTGAGAGGGTTGATATGGGTAACGGAATTATCCTCGAAATGACACCAAATACTGTAACTAGATTTTTCTCAAGCAAAAGAAAATGGGCTGCAGTGAAGGAAATCTACGATTTTCTCGATCACCGAATCCCACATGCTGAATTCATCTTCCGATCATCGGAAAGGGATACGTCGCTGTCGTTTAAGCCAAGAGGGTGCAAATTTAAGCCTGCCAATTGTGATCAACTCGTAGAGGCTCTAAAGTACGTGACTAAGGCATTGGTGGCACTACATGACCTATCTTTCATGCATAGAGACTTGTGTTGGGACAAAGTGATGCGGCGAAACGATAGGGAAAACGAGTGGTTTGTATCTGGGTTCGACGAAGCAGTTGGTGCACCACAAATATATCCACATGTGGTGGTAGTAGAGGCGGCGCGTGTGAGAAACGCGCCGGAGATGGGAAGGGGACTGCATGGGGTGAAAGTGGACGTATGGGGTGTCGGGTATTTGATAAAAACGTGTGGCTTGGCTGGGGTTCCAAAGATGCTGAGAGAGCTTCAAAACCGGTGCTTGGACCAGAACTCAGAGCAGAGGCCAACTGCAGCGGACTGCTATCACCACCTGCTTCAGCTGCAGTCATCTCTGTCAGCTGGAGGTTACTGATTTGATTGATACGGTGTTTAATGGGGGCAGGCTTTTATGTTTTTTTTTTTCAATTTTTTTGTTTTGTTTTTTAGGGCTTCGAAGAACGTTCTTTTAATTTTGATACCTTAAAATGGACGTGTAGGGCTTTTACAGGTTCTGGGATTTTTGGAGAAGAAATGGCGGCTGATGCCGGGTAAAGTGGCTTCTAGATTGTTTGATTTGTATGGTTTGTTCCATCAAATCAAATCAGAACTTAATACAGATGTGCAAGTGCTACAGTTGTTTCGGTTTTATTACTGTACATCTCGTTATTGGGATAAGATACGACATTGTTTGGATATATGGCTCTGACGATGCATGCTTGCATGTTTATTATTATTAAAGTGGATTGCATAACACCTTGATTGCAAATGCTTCAGTTCACAATACCGTCTACAAACTTTACTTTAATATCTTGTTTTTGCATTTTCTTTTTCACATATTTGATTCTGTTCTGGTGGATCACTACTGCAGGCTAGGAGGCGTGGTAATAATTTCGCAAATTAAGCCGAAGTGAAAGTGGTAGTTAATTTGATGGATTTTGAAGATATGTTACATTTTAATTAATGATCAGCAGTGACAGAACCCTGTGATAATGCTGATGTGCACGTAATAATTTAATGCTATTTAATGAACAGCCTTTAAAGGTTGTTCATACTTAATAACTAGGGAAGTTTCATTTTCTTTTCTGGCTAATGATTTAAAGAAAAATAGGGGTGACAGCTGGTTTGGATTTTAGTAACTAAATTCAAACTTTCAAAATTTATTTTTGAATTTCAAGATTAACGTGGTCAAATATGATCAATAAAAACTAACATGGTTAAATAGTTTGTAAAACTAAAAAGAGTGGTGGGATAAAAAAAAAACACTATGTATAATGAGTTACAAATTAGTTCTTAAAGAGGCAGAGGACAGCATATGCTTTAATGATTTTATTTTTATTATCCTCACATGTTTCTGAAAAAACGACGGATATGTATAGATATGTAGAACTTTAAGCTTTTAGAACTTGTGAGTTGAGAGGGAATGATGTAAATCAGTTATTAGGGCTCGCTTGGATTCAGAGATAAGATAAGATGAGTTATAAATAGTAATAAAATGAGTGGTTGAGATGAATTGAAATTTGAAATAAGTGGTAAAGATGAGTTGAAAATACGAGATAAGTTGTAAATAGTAAAATCCAATTTATGAAACAAACCTTTTGAAATTTGTAAAACAAAACTTGTAAATTGGGAGAAAGTTATTAACTTCATTAGTGTAAAGCTTACAGCTTTTGAGATTTGTATATTTTTGTCATAGAAGTTAGGCTAAGAGCATATACATACATACGTACAATATAATACACACACACACACATATATATATATATATATCAATTATATATTGTTCTTGAGGATCATAATTTGGTTTAATGGAATTTGACTCAAGTTTATTTAAACAAATGAAGCAAGCTTGAACAATTTGTACATCATCAAATAAAACTTGATTGGGTTTCTATTGATTAGACTTGTAAAATATATAATATTTGTATAATAACTCAGCTTGATTGATGTAAACAAGTTTAAACTCGTTAAATTATAATTTCGTGATAATATGTTGTATTATATTTAGCACATATATAAATGTATAAGACATTAATGTAATAATCTTCGTATTTATTTTATTAATAAATCTATGTATCTATAACAAGAAAAACAAGCAAGAAATTATTTTAGAGAAATAACCTATTGTTCTAATTCCTTATAAACTATACAAGAGAGAAACATGATATTTATAGTTGAATGAAATCAGTAAAAGAATTAGGGTACAATAAATACATGAAAATCTTTCAATATTAATACCAATTAGGAGGAACTGATTACGGTAGACTTCAAGGAAAATTATTGTCATGGACAGTATAATCTATAGATAGTTATAATATTTTTGTACTTGAAGAGACCTAAAAATGTAGATAGTTCAATAAAATAACTTACAAAATATCAATATTAATGCTAATTGATTTACAGTAATTAGGAGGAATTGATTACAATAATTATAGAAGAAGAATTGATTTAAAAAACTCCCAGACTATAGACCAAAGTAAGAGGTATATATGGGATTAACCTTCCCCATCGTTGCTAATTTAAGCCGGATTGTGTGAAATGACGTCAGAAATTAAGAATATAAGTACGGGTGGAACCAGAATTTTGTGTTTGTGAGGGCGAACAATAAAGTGTACTGCAATGCGTGTAAATTTTAGAAGGATAGTCATCAGTTATAAAAGTATCATGTTTTGTTGTTATCAATATCTCTAAATGTATATTACTCTTCGAATTGTCTACGTCTTTCTTTTTTTTAAAAAATCAATTATTCTTGAGTACTTGCTCATATTTTTATATGATTTAAGAAAAATTTATAAATTAAAAATAAATTTGAGAACTTTTTAATAAGTAATGATGTAACGCTATTAAATTTTTAACAAACTATATCTTACAATCATACAAGTTAGAGTGAAACTAAATAAGTGAGTATAATTAATCAATTTTACAATCATATAAATTTATAATCAATATTTTTGCTAGAGTTAGATTGTTAGAGTTATTGTGAGATTATGTGAGTTAAAATTTGAGTTAAAATGAAGTTAAAAGTTAAAATATAAATGAATATATATTGAGATTTAGAAAAATAATTTTAGTAAAAAAATTTGGGGGGCAAATTTTTTTTAATATTTTGAGAAAGAATTTTAATTATATATATAAAAAAGTATATATATATATATTTATATAATAGATGAATATTTGAAAAACTTTGGCCGGTTGGGAGGGGGTAAGCCCCCCCACCCACCAACGTGGGTCCGCCCCTGAATATAGGTTTGAGATTTGAGATTATTCTCTTGCACTTGAGCACAAAGGTAAAAAGGAAAAACACAAGGGAGAAAAGCAATGAGTTGTCCTCGATTATTAATTGAAGAAGATCATAAGGAGCCTTATTAAGAGATTTCACATACCATATTTTATGCACTGGATAGGAGAGTTGCCTTTATCTTCACCATCGAAATAGTACTTTTCCAAAAAGATTTCCCGTGTTGATGTCCTATTTCACTGTATGGAGAACTCCACATTGTGGGCTCAATTGAAAACCTAATGAAACAGAGAATGAGGGTCGGGTTTGGGGCAGCCATGGTATGTCCTTGATACATAAGTTAGACATGGAGAGTAAATATCAAATTGAATGAAGAGAAAAACAATGAATAAACTCAGAGAAAGACCTAAGAGAATGAGCGGGAGTATTTATATACCTGGCTGGTGTGATCTTCTGACAAAAGGATTTGGAGAGGTGTCATCTGTACATGTCAATTGGATCGTGGGGGTGTCGTTTGTACTCCAGACTTGTCTCGTGCCAACCTTTTGTCGGGTAGCAGGTTTGCCGTTATGTCTGATCGTGGTCACCACTGATACCTTAGTCTGTGCCGTGCTCATGATTGTCTTTCAATTAATGTGATGTGGTTACGGTCAAGTGAGTTTGTGCTACTCGGACTGTCTAGCCGTTGACACTCAAGTACAGGAGTACTTGTCCCTGAAACCCTGCACCTACATTGTCGGCCATTTGTTTGGCTCCCCTGTCTACACTAATGTTGGTACTTGGATGTCAGGTTTCTTTGTGACATCTTGATTGTGGTTCATCAATTCTCCATACTCTTGGCCGGGCTTCACGCTCGGTGCTGCATCTTCTTTCTTCTCCTATTGTAGGCCTCTTGGGCCAGCTTGGCCCCCTTTAGCCTAGCCTTAATGTATGTCATCTTGGTCTCGTGGTTTGGGCCTGCTCAGTCCAGCAAGTAAGCCCAGCCAAGGCTCGAAGATTACTCGTCCCACACCCTGAACGAGGAATGGAAATAGGAGCCATGATGCCATGATTTATATTATTGCTTGCCAAAGTTATCAGGAGTTGGTTTCATCAAATTCTTCATACAATATTTTGTTGTATATTCTTGGTTTAGGCCTTGGAATGTCTAATCTGTTCTCTTTTGCACTTCAGAAATTTTGTGGTAATTGGGTCGAAAAGGATCAAGGCAAGAATATTATTGGTGCTTGAGAAGCTAAAGGCCGGGGAAAAATGCTTATGCACGTTGTAGAGGACTCGTTGGATTGAAACTTCTGGTTGGTTTGGTTCTATCTCATGTTGTGCCTTCCGGCAGGAAGAACTGCAAGAGCTCATTATGTGCGCCATCACTAAGGAAGCTAGATTAGAGGGAGCTGTACTGCCTGCACTTCACAATATATGCCAAGATTGCCAATGATTTTTTATTTCCCCTTAATTATAATTGGTGGTCAAGATTGAGAGGCTTGAACGGTACGTATATATATATATATATATATATATATATATATAGGCAAAACTCATTAACAGTTTCAGCATTTAAAATTAGCTACTTGATCTGCACTGCTTTTATCGTCTAAAATAACAAGTGACGTAGTATGTTGCAAATAAAACTGATCTCTTGAAGGACGACGAAGTCGGCCAATTTCATCCGGCTACAATACCGAAGAGATCGAGACTTGCAGTACTTACATGTACACGTATCCATCTTCCTCATATATATATAAATCCATCTAGAATGTAAATCTACCAATATTAGGTGTAATATTTATCTTCGGCCTACCAAATCTGTGAGCTACGTACCTTATCAAGGTCTGCTGCTTACTGCTAACCTCTTCGAGATTAAGGATTGGTTTGGACTCGTAAACGTGATAAGTTTATCATAATTCATTTTAAATTTATTATTATATTTTTTAAAATTTTTATATAAAATATAAATTTTAATATAATATTTTTAAATTTTAATATATATATTTTTTTAAATTTTAAAATAATAATAATATTAAAAAATAAATCCAGCTCATATAAATTCATTTTATCTGTTAACTTAAATCGAGCCTAAATTGACTCTAAAGTAGTGGCATAGATAGGATTGGAAAAAAGGAGAATAAGCTAGCTAACTTGTCATGTCAGCCCGTAAAAAAGACGTGTAATGTGTTTGCGTAGTACGTACTGCTTCTTCTCAAAAGTCAATCAACTCATCAAAAAATGTGGAGTAGTGAGTCTATTATTATAGCATCCATCAATGGTCAAAAGTCATAGATACTTGCTTAATATATTTGCTTTATTGAGAGTTGCGATCATCATGTAGATCATGGTTTATTCATTCTTTAGGCAATCTCTCTACTCACGAGCCTGTTAGATACAGCTACTGCTCCGTTGATAATCATGGCCATCTCACTATCTCTTCCTTTATTTTTTTAGCGAAGGCAGGGTCTGAACTAATGGGTCGTGGATTAAGACAAGTGAAGAACCCATTTCGATAAAGAATCCTTTATTTGATCTAATGGAGAAAGTTTGGAGAGGGAGAGTCAGAAAGATTTACGAAATTGGCATGTCTGCAAAGCCAACCAATTATTGTACTAAAAGTAATTATAAGATAGATCATGTAATGCATGTATAATAATAATAATAATAATAATAATCGTGTGTCGAGAATAATGCCCCAAGCATGCATAGATCATCTCCTAGGCTAGCTAGGGTTTATGAGATATATTATATTATTCCATGCTGCAGTAGTAGTGGGGTAACTCTATTCAGCTGCGTGGTATAATGCAAACCAACGCCCCATTACACTAGCTGCATGTGGGGCCGACATGTCTCCACTATGGGTTCACAGCCCAAAAGCTCTACAGCCATTTTCAAGTCTTTAAAGTGAGATTTTTA
The DNA here is from genome assembly GCA_036559045.1 of Platycarya longipes. Classification (NCBI taxonomy): domain Eukaryota; kingdom Viridiplantae; phylum Streptophyta; class Magnoliopsida; order Fagales; family Juglandaceae; genus Platycarya; species Platycarya longipes. Next base: position 40,047,731 of record CM071791.1, on the reverse strand, counting down.
TGTGAAATTTGTGATCTCCTTTCCTAACTTTTATCAACAATAATAAATCGCCTAGTACTACTATTCTCTGCCCATGTCAGACCACTTTTTAAAGTTTCACATATGATCAGACTAATATTAAGGATTCCTTTCTGAATTTCCAATTTATTCGACACACCTCCGATCTATGTACTAATTCATTCGAAATAAAGAGGCAAAGTGGTGGAGGACCATTGATCAGTAATATTATTGGAAATAAATCCCAAGCATTATTTCCTACCTGATCTAGTAATATCATTATATAATATGAAAATAATTCTAATGAGAAAAGATCAAGAACTATATATATATATATATTTAATTGGAGACAAAACCCTAATTTATTTTAAAGAAATAAAAAAACAATCTTATTACAACAATTATTATTAACATTGAGCAAGAGGTACTGAAAAGACATGCTGCATCAAAAAGTTTTAGTGTATGTTTAGAGTTGCAGTAAAAAATATTATTTTAATTTAAGGTATATAATTTAAAATTTTAATATAATAAATTCTACTATTAAAAAATTATTTATTGTTTAAGATCCATATGTCTAAAGCGTTTTTTAAAATTAGTTAGGATATTTTTTTAAAATATATAGTTATCTGTAAAAGCTTTTTGATAAAAGCTACAATTTAGTATTTTTTGAAAAAACTGTAATTTGACATTTTTTGAAAAAGTTGATTTTTAACTTTTCTACCTATCTAAAATATTTTTTATAAAATTATCAATTATGTCATTTTTTTAAAATATCTTTAATTACTTAAAAGTATTTTTTAAACTTCAAAACACAATCTCAAATCAACTCTTAATAACTCCACAAATTTTTGGGACCTTATAATTGGTTATGTCCTCTCAACAATATCTCTAGCTAAATTGTCCTGATAAAAAATAAAAGACAAAATAGGTGCACTATTAATTAAAAATTTACCATATTAGGGCAGATATCAACGCTTGGATGCCATGATGACTGAGATTGATCTATTTGTATTTTTGTTTTTGTTTGAGACGTACTCCTGGAGGGGATACACTATGTGGCCTTGAGGGGCATTGGGGTCCAGAGTCCAGACTCCAAACTCCATAGCTACGCACTACAACAAATAAGATTTTTTACTGCGTTTTGTTTAGCTGAGAGTTAAATTCTGTCGCAAATAGTAACATTTGCTGCGTTTTCTCGCTACAAATAATAGTATTGCTGCGAGAAATTAGACATTTACCGCGAGAAATTAGGCTTATTGTCAAGCCCAAATAGTCGCGGTTAACCCGCGATATTAAAAACGAGGCAAATGATTTTTTGTCGCGATTTTGAGGCTTTTTGCGACGATTTTAAATATTTTTGCGGCGACTTATGAAATGCCGCAAAAAGCCTTATATGTTGTAGTGACGTAGTCCCTACCAGAGACAGACTATGGGTCCCATAGCAAGGAAATAATATTCTTTTTCCACGTGGACTGATATATATTCGAGAGTTTGGAAAATTACTTAGAGAAATTATAAGAAAAATAAATATTTATAATTAATTATTTTTAATAAAAGAGATTATTTATAATAAAATCAAATTTATTTTAATTACAAATAATCATTTCGCTAAAAATAATCAGTTACAAATAAATAATTTTTTTATAATGAAAAATATATAAAAATCTTTTAAAGTACTTTCACATTATTTTTATCTTTCTATTTTCATTATGTGTTTAAATAAAAAAAAATATCAAACCACATATATATTAATTAGATGGTTGTATATGATGTAAGAATTTCTTATAGCATTTCTTCAGATTTATACATAAATCCTAGGATGGAGACCCGCACATACGTCATTTGAAAAAAAAAAAAAAACTCATAAAAAAATAATAGTAATTTAGGGTAGATTTTATTTTATTTTTAAATATTTGCATTAAGTTTATATATTTTAGAACTGTAACTAGTATTATTCATGATAATTCATGACTATATTTCTTTCTAGATATACAGGTTGATGTGTAGCAGTATAGCTAGTTTCTTCCCTTAAGAATCGATATAGAAAATCATTAATGCATTCGTTGGTATAATTGAGTAATAAAATTTAAGTTGAAAGAGAGCATTTTTCTTCACGTTGTATCATTTTATACAACACTTTTCTTCACACTATATCACTCGAGGATAAACTGCATGTAGTGCTGAGGAACCAGTAGTAGTTGGACCCAGAGGACTGGATGAGAGATGAGGTTGGTCCAGTTGAACTGGAGTACTCCCATTTAGTGGACTTTTTTGTTTGCGTAAAATTGGGTTCACTCGAAAGACCTCAGGGCTCAATTAGATTTTTTGGTCTTGTTTATATGTGGGCTTATGTTCACCTTGGTAGTTTGGGCTTTTCCAATTCTGAGTTGGGATCGTGTGGATCGTACCCAGAAGGCTATAATGAGGGGGGCATTACATGATGAAAAATGGTACAATTTATTTTAAAATAATAATAATAATAATAAATTGTGTCAAGATAGTGTATGATAGCACAATTCCCGAAGTATGCTCTTGTTTGTTGCAAAGTAAAGTTTACGAAGTAAATATTTTGACCTATTGACAAGTTTAATGACTATATTGTGTGTACTCTCTCATGCCATATTTAATTTTTGTGTGCTAGTTGTGAAGTTGAAGGCTGCAATTAAACGGATACGTACGTTTTCTAGATATTAAATTATGTTTTTTTTTTTATATGTGTTGTAGTTACAAAAAGATATCACAAAATAAATTTACAAATTGATATATGGTCATGCTATATGATATATTATTTAGATTTATTTTTAAAAAAAGTAGTTTTACAATTAACATATTATATCAAGTTCTTTGTAACTAAAAGTATATTTTCTTTCATATAATGGCCGACAATGGTATTATTAATTAAGATCTTTGTTGTCTTTACAATCATTTTTATTCTATTTCATTTAATCATTACAATTTTTTAAAATTCTTTTATAAAATAAAATAAACACTTCAATTTTTTTAAATCTTAAAATAAAAATAATATTAAAAAAAATATTCTAATAATATTATATTTATTTTTTAATTTTTATTTTAACTCATTTCATCTTATTTACAAAAATAACAAAGCATAACTTGTTTTTGAATCATATATAATATGATCATATATGATATATACATATATTCCTATACTATAATATATATATATATATATATATTTATATATAAACGAGTGGTCGAATCAAGCTTTGACAAAAACTAATTAAAACTGTATATATAATTCTTTTGGTTAGCTGTAGAGTACTAGACTTGCCTCTATTAATACCGATCGACTTGCACGTTGATAGTCATGTTGATTAAAAAATTTACTACATTAATTATCATGCAAGTCCATTTTGACAGTTTTATATACGCTGTATTTTATCATAATTAATTATGATTAATGTAATCACTGATACTACCGACCACGTTGCGCATGCGTACTTTCCTTTTGGTGACGTGACGTTAATGGAAAATGTTTTAGGCATCCGGTGTCTCTCAACTAGTGGTGGAAAGGTGTCCAGACCCCAGATCGAGTCAGCCTCCTATGGCAACCTAACATGACTAAGTTTGAATTATATTAATCTGATCCAAACTTGCCTCCCATTCAAGCTCATCCATCTGCCAACCCAACAGCTGTCACGTACAGATCATAGCAAACTTGATCCTCAGAAATTTAATATATGTAGCACAAAAGATCGAATCTCTTTCCAAGTACTACTCGTCAAGCCCCCTAAGATCATCAGATCAAGAGTAGAATATACTAGTCCGCCATGTCAGGTCCAACTGCTACAGCTAATCCCATCGACGTTGATCCCTACAAACATCTCCAACTCCTTCTCAATGTCGACGGCACCGTTACACACCTCACCGAGATCCCCAACACTCCTGCCACACCGGATCCTAGCAGTTCAATACCAGTTCTCTCCAAAGACATCCCTCTAAACCAGTCAAACAACACTTGGATTAGAGTATTCCTACCGCGGGAAGAACTTGATCATACTTCCTCTTCTCCGAAACTGCCTCTCATACTTTACTTCCATGGCGGAGGGTTCATCCGTTTCAGTGCAGCCTCCACAGTTTTCCACGACTTTTGTGCGAACATGGCGGTCCAGCTCCATATGATCATCGTATCGGTCGATTACCGCCTTGCTCTGATGCACCGGCTGCCGGCTGCTTATGATGATGCTATTGACGCGTTACACTGGCTCAAAACAACGAGTACCGAAGATGAGTGGCTAAGAAACCATGCTGATTTATCAAACACTTTTATTATGGGTACCAGTGCTGTGGGAACATTGCTTACCATGCAGGATTACGTGCATCCGTGGAAGCTGATGATCTTAAGCCTTTGGTAATCAGAGGGCTGATATTGCATCAGCCGTTCTTTGGAGGGTCCCAGAGGACCGAGTCAGAGTTGAGGGGCAATGACCCAGTTTTGCCACTGGGTGTAAGTGATCTAACGTGGGAATTGTCGTTACCAATTGTTGACCGTGACCACGAGTATTGCAATCCGATGGTGGAGGGTGGATCTCAGCTATTGGTGAAGATCAAGCTGCAGGGATGGAGGATCTTGGTGACAGGCTGTGACGGGGATCCTCTGATCGACCGTCAGATGGAGCTGGTAGCGATGATGGAGGAAAAGGGTGTGGTAGTGGAGACCCAATTTGGTAAGGGTGGTTTTCACGGGGTAGAGATTTCTGAGCCCTCCAAAGCTAAGGCACTCTTTGTGGGCCTCAAAAATTTCATTTTATCTTCTTCGGCTGCGTAGAGAAAAATGGTGGCAAGGGCTTGCTGCTAGATCGATCGATTAATATTGTTTTATATCTTACAATTATTTCCTCTTTGTACATATAAATATATAAATATATATATATATATATATATATATATATATATATAATATGTTGTCATGATAAGATATAATTATAGAATATTTATTTATAACCTGTCAAATTTAGTATATTCTCTTTGGATGTTCGATGCTTATGAAAAATATATAATCCTGCCATTGTTTTTGTCATTAAGTTTGTGATTATAGTTTATATCTTGTTTATATTTATCGTTTATATCTTGTTTATATATATATATATTGTTAAGGACGTATTCTGCAGTCTGATTTATCAGATCTCAATTGATCGGAGCTTGCAAAATAAGAATAAGGACGATCGGGGTTTAAGACTGCTCCGACGATCAAGTTAGATAGAGAGAAGATGAAAAGAGAAATTTGTTTGAGAGAATTGTAAGAATGTACCCCTTTTCGGCTTTGGTTCAGTCTTATTTATAGGTGTTCCCCCTGAAGGATGGTTTTATGATAAAATATCTATTAATCGGGACATCACTCGATCGTCATCCTTGAGAAAAGAAAAACCTGATCTGATCCTGTCTGTCTCATCGCATTAATTGGATATCTCCTTAATTAATGCTCAATTAGACCCTTTTGGAGAGGGACATTAAATGCTGCTCTATTCTCCTTCAATCTAGCCATTAATGATGCCCGTTTATAGTATCTCCGCATTTAAGAGGGGAAATCCGTAGACTGGCGATTGTCTGGTTGCTCATAAATGCGGGAATGATCATGATGTGAGGTGAATCCAGGAGATATGCCAATAAATGAGCCGTCGTTCCTAGCATTAGTGTATCCTCGAAGCCGGTTTATTCTCTTATTCTCTATTCGGGATAACCAGTGACTCGGATTGTCTCCGATTCCGGTATTTCTAGTTGAATTCAAACACCGTGTCGTCTGGGTTCAGATCACGGGCCTCGGGCCCAACTTTTCTTTTGGGCTTGGGGTTGTTGCCGACCACCATTTCGTATATAATGTGTTTGTATGTATATATAATGGGCAGTGCTATTCACCCTGTTAGATAATGCGGTGAATAGTATTTCGTTTGGCTCCTGTTAGATTTAAATTTTTTTTTTTTAAATTTTTTTAATATAATTTTTAAGTAAGTGTTTTTAAATAATATTGTATTTTTTTATATTTTTAAAAAATATTTTAAGATATTAAAAAAATCATGTAAAAAAATATAATTTAAAAATTATATAAAAAAACTTAAAAATATAAAAAATAAATCTAATAGAAACCAAACGGGATGAATTTCAACGGAAAATATAGCATTTTCCATATTATATTACTCCTTCCATTTGTTGCTCAAACTTCATTTTCATACTTGTTTAAATCTCTTTATCTCCAAGCTTAAATACGGTTATAAAAATCCATTATGTCACAAAAGAAAAATACATTGCAATTCAATTATCATGTCATGTGAGAAAGACATTAATTTTTATAATTAAGATCAGTAACCGCGTGCCTCCCCCTGCCCAATCTTGAACTTTTCATCTCCAATAAATATTATTTGATAAAATATATCATATATATTAACTAGCGATATATAGCCTTAAGAAGGCTAGTCAAATTTACTTGATTCCTAACACAAATCATTTTAAAGAAATCTCGTCTAGTCCTCTTATATTTTTTTGTCCTTTCAAAAAATAAATCATCTGTTTGTCATATATAACGTGTCCCTACCGAATGGGGTAATCTTTATACCTTACACAATGCAATGTCTTGGGTCCATAAGTAGCAAGTGATCGAGATCATGTAGTAGAAACTCGAAAGAAACCACTCATCAGCCTGCCATGGATCCCTACAAGGAGCTTTAGATCGTCCTCAACCCCGATGGTACGTTGACTAGACTCCTTCACGATCCTCAAACTCCTTCAAAATCCGATCCTACCCTTCACATCCCTGTTCTCTCTAAAGACATCCGCATCAACCAACACCTGGGCAAGAGTTTTTCTGCCCCGAGAAGCACTTGATAGTCCCTCCTCCACGAAGCAGCTTCCTCTCGTTGTTTGCTACCATGGGGGAGGGTTCATCCTATTTAGTGCATCCTCAACTCTTCTCCATGATTTCTGTTGACTTTGCTCCTTTGTAAATCCCACATCGGTGGGATTTGTAAAATGGGGCTAAGCATGAGGTTATAAAATGAGGCCTAGCCTCCCTAGTTAATTACACCAGTCAGAAACTTATCTAGTAACTTTTGACTTTAGTAAAATTCCTCTATTGTCCTTTTTGTATGTAAAAGGAAGAGAGGTGAAAGTTAGAGTTTTACTAGTGGGAAAAGTTTTGTGGGTGTCGTTGGGGTGAGGAGAAAAATTGTGTGATTGTAACAATTTTTCACATAGTGTATTTTCTTCTCTGGGTCTGGTGGTTTTTCTCCTGGTTTGGGAGTTTTCCACGTAAATTCTTGTGTTGTGTTTATTTCTCTATTTTTCTTATTATTCTGTTAAAAGTAGATCCTGGTGGGGGGAATTTGGAAGCCTAGATTCCCAACAGTGGTATCAGAGCCACTATGTTCTTTTTGCAGGGTGGAGCTTTGGTGTGGTAGTGTGAATACGTACGGTCTAAGGAGGTTCTTTCTAGGAGATTGGAAATTTTAAGTGTGTCCGTTGTGACCCTCCAATCTTTCCTGGGAACCTTGAAGTTCTGTCTAGGAAAGATCAATCTTTCCTGGGAACTTACTTAGTGGGTACTATTCATTTCTACGGTAAAATTCATCGAAGTTATCTCAGGAGGTAGAGTTTCAAATCCTATCAGATTTGATGTGGAGAAATTTGATGGGAGAATCAATTTTGGTTTGTGGCAAGTGCAAGTCAAGGATATCTTGATTCAATCAGGATTACACAAGGCGTTGAAAAGTAGACCAATCCCTGAAGTCAGTAGCGGTTCAAGCACTACTGGTGAAACAAAGAGCAGATCTGGAATGAGCGATGAAGATTGGGAGGATTTGGATTTGAGAGCAGCAAGTGCAATTCGTCTGTGCCTGGCTAAGAATGTTCTTGCAAATGTGCATGGAATATTCACGGCAAAGGGACTCTGGGAAAAGCTCGAAGAGTTGTATCAGACGAAGGGTGTCTCGAATCGAGTGTACCTGAAGGAGCAGTTTCATACACTGCGGATGAGTGAAGGTACGACTATTTCAGACCATTTAAGTGTTCTCAATGGCATTGTCTCTGAGCTGGAATCTATTGGAGTTAAAATTGATGATGAGGATCAAGCCTTGAGGCTGATCTGGTCTCTTCCATCTTCCTATGAGCATATGAAGCCTATTTTGATACATGGGAAGGAGAAAATAATTTTTTCAGAGGTTACCAGTAAACTTTTTTCTGAAGAAAGAAGGCTAAGTGGTGGAAGTAATGGTTCACTTGAGAACTTAGCAGTGGTGACAGCTGGTGATTGGAAGAGGAAGAACTCTATGAAGAAGAAAGTAGTCTGCTGGGTGTGTGGACAACCTGGGCACGTCAGAAGAAATTGTCCAAGAAGTGGAGCAGGTTCGGCAAGAGGCTCCAAGTCAGTAAATGGAGATACTGACAATGAAACTAACATTGTATCTCTCTTTACAGAAGACGATGTCTGTTAAAAAGAGACATGTACATCCTCATGGCATGTCGCTAATCCCAAAGTTGCCATGATAGAGGATGTGTTAATGTTAGTTGTTCCACAAATTTGCACACGGGCATTGGTTTGGCATTGATGCAAGGTGTGTGGTGGAAATTCATGTCGATGGCTGATGAACTTCCAGGAAAGCCAAACGTGGGAGTTGCACCATAATTTTTCAGCAAGATTATTTTCGACATGGGCCGAAGTGAAATGCTTGGAGTTGGTTTATTCTGAGTGAGTATGCTTTTATGGTGGAGCATGATAGCGAAAGCTATGAAGATCCTCATTGCGGTGGAGCATGACTGTAGGATCAGTCAAAGTCGCAAGGTGGAGATTGTTGACTTTGCTCCTTTGTAAATCCCACATCGGTGGGATTTGTAAAATGGGGCTAAGCATGAGGTTATAAAATGAGGCCTAGCCTCCCTAGTTAATTACACCAGTCAGAAACTTATCTAGTAACTTTTGACTTTAGTAAAATTCCTCTGTTGTCCTTTTTGTATGTAAAAGGAAAAGAGGTGAAAGTTAGAGTTTTACTAGTGGGAAAAGTTTTGTGGGTGTCGTTGGGGTGAGGAGAAAAATTGTGTGATTGTAACAATTTTTCACATAGTGTATTTTCTTCTCTGGGTCTGGTGGTTTTTCTCCTGGTTTGGGAGTTTTCCACGTAAATTCTTGTGTTGTGTTTATTTTTCTATTTTTCTTATTATTCTGTTAAAAATAGATCCTGGTGGGGGGAATTTGGAAGCCCAGATTCCCAACAATTTCTGCGTGAACATGGCGACCGAACTCCGCGTCATCATCGTATCGGTCGAGTACAGGCTTGCCCCGGAACATCGGCTGCCGGCAGCGTACGATGATGCCGTGGAGGCTTTGCACTGGATCAGAACCACCCAGGAAGATTGGGTGAGAAAATATGCTGATTTTTCGAATTCTTTTCTCATGGGCGCCAGTGCTGGGGCTAACATCGCCTACAATACCGGACTACGTGTAGCAAACGAAGATGATCATAATCTTGAGCCATTGAAGATCAGAGGGCTGATAATGATCCAGCCATTCTTTGGTGGGGAGCAGAGGACTGGATCAGAGCTGAGGCTTGTTAATGATCCCATGTTCCCACCATGTATGAGTGATGTTATGTGGGAGTTGTCGTTGCCAGTTGGGGTCAATCGTGATCACGAGTATTGCAATCCGACGGTGGGGGGAGGCTCCAAGCTCTTGGAAAGGATGAAGGTGCTGGGATGGAAGATTTTGGTGACTGGTTGTGATGGGGACCAATTATTTGATCGACTGATGGAGTTCGTGAAGATGTTGGAGACGAAGGAAGTGGGAGTGGTGGCTCATTTTGGGGAAGGAGGTTTTCATGGGGTTGACTTTAGAGACCCTGTGAAGGCCAAGGCTCTTTTGGTGATTTGCAAGGACTTTGTGTTGTCTTGTTTGGCTGTTTAAGACATCAATATTAGCAATTATGGTAATTAGTGCCCTAATTCTGGTTCTTAGTTCTTAAAGTTTGAGAATTTTAATTTCAAAATCCAAGTGCCAATTATAAATAATGAATGCAAATTATTATGGGGAAATTTATACTCTCGAGACACTAGTGATCAGAGGGCTGATATTGCAATCAACCAGATAAAGGGTTACATTTTGTAGTTTAACGGTTAAGACTAAGAGGGTAATATTAAGGGAAACGCTTATTGAACCAATGATATACTATATAATAATATATATGGTTTGACCGATACTTTTTTTTTTTTTCGTAATAATTAAGAAAGTGAATATTATTTAATTTCTATAAATTTTTTTTTTTATAAAAAAAATATTTAAAAATGTAAAATAAGATTTGAAAGATAGTTCACCATCCATCGGTCCCGGTAACACTTGATAACAGAATGCAAAAATGGAATAAAACTTTCCTAATTTCATTAATTGGTATGGGTGCTATATATACACGAGAATAACAAATAAAGAATAATAAATTGTTACGAGTAACTTGAGAGAAATAAGTAACGGTTTCCTCTCCTGTTGTATTCTAGAAGGCTCTGTAACGGTGATGTACAATTTGTAAGGGAGGACCTTTCGGTTATTATGTTATACCTGTATTGTCCAGAGTGCCCTCCTTCTGTTTGTGAAAATTCTCAGAAGGGTCACTTAGCTTGATTAAACTGTCCAAATTTTAATACCATTTTATAGGGGAGTTTCTATCCAGGCGTATGCTGAAGGAAAATGAGAGTTGGGGGCTGAGTGGGCCTATTTCTTGTGGGAAAGCTGGCCGAATACTGGTCATGCATGGATGAAGCAGACAGATCACAGATCAGCATCTAACTGTGATGGGCCTTTTGGAGAAACTCTTCTATGTTGGACCTAGTATTAGCCCTCTTACCCACCCTCCAAATTCAGGCCGTTACTTCAAGAACCAGAAATTTGCAGGTTTGAAAGATCCTGGCATTATTGATTAGTTCTCACTTCTCACCCATTTTAAGCATGACTCAGGAGTAATATTAGATATAATTAAAGGTTTGTAAGTATTATTTACATTTTTTTAAAAGAAGAAAAAATTAATAAATTTAATAGAAATTTTATATTTATTAATTTTTTTCCTAAAAAATACGAGGTGCTTGTCAGTTGTCACTCTATAAATATAATTAATGTTTCTTGAAGGAATGGGTATCCTTTCCTACTACCGTTCTTAATATCAGTTTATGTAATCGTCAACAGTATATATATAATAAATATTATACGGTCCCATTTTTTCTGGTGTATTATTGTAATTAATTTGTTCCATTATTTACAAATGTTGGAACAAATTATGCAGTAGTACTGTTGTGTACGTTGAAAAAATGAAAAAGGTACTAATTGTGAACGCATTTTCACCCCAAAGAAAACAGTCGACCCACTTTGATGAGTATCAGTGGATCTCCATTCATCGACCGATCGAGGAAACAGAGAAAGAGTTTGCAAGCACGGGCAGCGGCCTTTGCGGCGAGTGTCAGATGCCACACATCTTGGCCAATAATCGATATAAATGGATTGGAATATGAGTTGGAGTGGATGCTCGAGCAAGAACGACACATCGAGGTAGTTGCCATGCGGATAGTTTCTAGCCGTACGATTAATGTTCTTGGCTGACACGTCGGCCATTTTCAATGACTATGATTCCACTTCAATATTAATGCCTACTGATTACTGGGGCTGATCCGTACTGATTACTGGGGTTTTCTAGGGCATCTTCATATGGTCACTAGAACTCCATGCTGTACTGATTTTATTTCTGTTTTTTATTTTTTCAAAAGTATGAATTACATTAAAAAGAAAATACAATGCGTTCAAAGTAGATCCCTTCCCATATCTATATATAGAATACAATTAGGAATATTATGAAGAGGTATTAAATCAAAATTCAATTTAATCGTTGTCCGTACTACACAAAATGCGCATAACAATTTCAAAATCAATATATTTTTCTAACCGCCCTCCAATCTTTTCGAGGATGAAGGTTTTGGCAGACCGTCCACAATGATCGGGGTGATTCGCCATTGAGGTGAAAAGGTTTTATTTGTTATAGCATCTATAACAGTTTGGGCACCGCCTTCCAGAATTGAGGGTCTTTTTTATAGTACGTGGAAGCTTCATATATGCCATTTGTTTTGCCAATTTGTGAAGGTTGAGTTCAAGGAATTGCAAAGAGAAAGGGGGTTGAGTGAGATTTCACATTATCTGAAAGTTTATGTAATTTATAATAAATTTAAAAGACTTCAATTAATATACATTGACTAATCCTTTATATTATATGCTCAGATATTATGAGATCCCTAATTCTAGAAATTTTAATTATTTTATTTAAATTATTATTATTGGCTCTTTATTTTTAAATTGTTATTATTATTATTTTGCTATTAATTATTTTATTTAATTATTTTATTTGATCATTGCCTAAACTGTTGTGTGATTTTATTTTATTTTAATGTGCCCTTTTATTTTTGGTTGTCTTTTTTTCATTTGGGCCCTTGTGTTGGTGTTTGGGTGTGATTTTGTTTTGTTGGGTTGAGGGTGTTAAAACTTAGGTTGAGGAAAGGAAATGAAATGAGAGGAATAGTTGATTGCTGAAGCAAGTGAAATTAGTTCTGATTCAAATAGTATATGTGTGTCTTTACATGAGTTCCTTCTTATACACAACTTTACAAAGTACAAAAATTAGAAAGTAAGGGAAAAATGGGTACTTTTATATTACTTCTATACAAGACAGCTTTTACACTTTACATCAATTCATTGAAACATATAACTATCTTGGTGTGGAGGACAAGCCAAGGTTGCTTATTGTTTTGATATGTTTTCTGCCATGCAGCCATTGGAGTGTGTAAGTTGCAATATCTTTTGCTTTGATCTTACTTTCGTGTTTTATCAGAGTGTTTGTAGGATCCAATATTCTAGCTTTACTATCGCTTGATATTTAGCTCGAGCGAGACTCAACTCTTGACTTCGCTCGATCCTCGCTCGGTATCTCGCTTGAGCTAGGCTCAAGCTGTGACTTCGATCGATTTTTGCTCGACACCTTGCTCGAGTTAGGCTCAACCCGTAATTTCGCTCGATGCTCGCTCGATTTATCGCTCGAGTGAGATTCCATATTTTGAGACCCCCCTCAAGATGGGCATAGATGTTCAAAATGCCCATCTTGGACAGCAAAAACTGGAATTGTACACTTCCTAATGCCTTAGTAAAATGTCAGCAAGTTGGAATTTTGAGGAAACATGTATGGGGTGGATGACCTTGGCTAATACATTTTTTCTGACGAAATGGCAATCTCACTCAATGCATTTGATTCTTTCATGGAAAACATGATTTCTTATAATGTGCAATGTTGACTGGTTGTCACAGTAAAGAATGGCAGGCTTGGGTATGTGTGATACCAAAGTCTAATTCACAACTGACCAACGAGTTTCCAAGGAAAACACAAAATTCGGTCACTAATTTTCTCGTTTCTGGACAAGTAGCCTAGTCTGAATCACTATATGCCTGGATGTAGAGGTCAGATTAGGAAGGGAGGAGAATACCTTGGCCTATGAACCCTTTTACATACCTCAAAACTCAATATGCAGCCTGCATATGGATTTCACTTGGTTTGTCCATAAATTGGCTTAATATGCTCACTGCATAACTGATGTTGGGCCTTGTGACTGTGAGGTAAATCAGTCTCCCTATGAGCCTTCTGTAGCTTGTGGGATCTTTCAATAAATCTAAGGGTGAGTGTGAGAGTTTGTGGTTCAACTCAATGGGTGTATTTGCAGGTTTGTACCTAAGGAGACTTGTAGATTCCAGGACTTCTAGGCTACATTTTCTCTGGCATAAATGGATTCCAGAAGTGGATCTTGCAATTTCTATGCCCAAGAAAAATTTGAGGGTTCTAAGATCTTTCATTTTAAATTTAGAGTTCAGATATGCTTTGATTTGGTTAGTGGCTTTGATGTTGGAACTCCCTATGATGATTTCATCAACATAGTCAAGTAATGCTATGAATCCATCTTCATTGTTTTAAGTAAAAAGGGAGTAATCAAACTTAGAATGTTGGAATCCAATAGAGATGAGGGATTTTGAAAATTTTGAGTGCCATTGCTTAGAAGCTTGCTTGAGTCCATAAAGAGATTTGTGGAACTTGCAAACCATTTTTCCTTTTGCTGTGGACTCCCCCTTACTGTGATAACCAAGAGACAGTTCCATGTATATTTTTTCATCCAATGTTCCATGAAAGAAATCATTGTGGACATCTAATTGGTAGAGGTGCCAATTGAGGGCAGCAGCCAAGGCAAGGAAGACACGAACAGTTTTGAGCTTGGCAACTTGACTAAAAGTTTCTTAATAATCAAACCCTTCTCTTTGGGTGTATCCTTTTGCTACCAATCTAGATTTAGGTCTCTTTATGGATCCATCAGATTTAAGCTTGATTTGATACACGTATTTGCAGCCCACTACCTTCTTTCCTTCAGGCAGCCTTGTTAGAGTCCAGGTTCCATTGTCCTTTAAGGCTTTCAACTCAGCATTCATGACCTCTTGCCAATACTTTGATTTGATAGCTTCTTAATAGGATTGATGTTCTCGAAGAAGAGAGATTGAGAGAGCAAAAGATTTGTATTTGGAAGACAGATTGGTATAGGTGAGGTACTTGTGTAAATGGTGTGAAGTGGACTTGGTTTGAGCTAATTGGCAATGATAGTCATGAAGGTAAGCAGGAGGGTTGCGTGATCTGTCGGATCTTCTAAGGTGGGCAGGTGAGGTGTTCGGAAAGGGAGGTGAGGAAGAGGTATCTAGGTGTTGTTCGATGTTCGGTGAATTGAGATTAGTTGTGTTGTTGAGAGTTGGAGTTGAGGGATCAAGGCTTTGGTGTGTGAAAGTTGAGTGTGTTGGTTCTGGTATGGGAATTGGGAGCACCATGTTTTGGGTTGGAGTTATGGGTTCAGGAACTTGTTTTTGGAATGGAAAAAGTGATTCATAGAAGACTACATCTCTTGAGATAAGGCATGCATGTTCCTGGAGATCATAGACTTTATATCCCTTGACTCCAGGGGGTAGCCTATGAATACACATTTTCTGGCTCGGGGGTTTAATTTTCCTCTATGATTCTTTTCAGTGGAGAAAAAGCATAGGCATCCAAAGACCTTTAGGTGGGTGTATGATAGAGTGGATGAGAAGAAGGTTTCATATGGCAATTTGTTGTTGAGAACAGGGGTTGGGATTTGATTGATGATATGTGTTGCTATCAAGATAGCATCTTCCCAAAACTTCAATGGAAGAGATGTTTGAAAAAGATGGGATCTAGCAGTGGAGAGAAGATGTTGGTGTTTTCTTTCTACTACCCCATTTTGTTGAGGGGTGTATACACAAGTCTCTTGATGAATTATGCCATGCGAGTTGTAAAAATCTGTCATTTGAAAGTTCAACCCATTATCAGATCTCACTTGTTTAATTTTAGCATTAAATTGAGTTTCACACATGTGAATGAAGTTTTGCAAGATGGTTTTGGTTTATGACTTGAACTTCAGTAGGTAGACCTAAGTTACTCGAGTTTTGTCATTCACAATGGTTAGAAAATATTGGTGACCTTGAATGGATGGTTGGGAATAGGGTCCCCATATGTCATAGTGAATTAACTCAAGAGGAAGGGATGTAAAAAAGGTGGTCAATGTAAATGATTTTCTTTTCTGTTTTTCTAAATGACAAATTGTGCATTGCATGTTGCCATTGCATTTTACATTAGATTCATAAGATTGAATGATATTCATCCTTTGGTGAGGTACATAGCCTAGTCTAAAATGCCACAAATCAAAATCTGGTGATTGACTACAACTTGAGTCTTCATTGTGAGGAGGTTGAATGTCTTGTCTGGAGCTACTTTGGTTTGTTGAGATGCTTTAAACAGCATGGCATGAAGGGGGTTGGTGCTTGAGAAAATAAAGGTCATTTGAGACTTCAGCAAGACTAATCTTCATCCATGAAGATATAAATGAGACATATAGGGGAATCTTGGGTTAGCTTGCTAGCAAATATAAGGTTAAAGCTGAAACTAGGCACATATAGAACATTATTCAAGATGAGTTTGTCTGAGACTTTACAGGTACCAATGTGTGTGACTTCAACATGGGTTTTATTTGGGAGGTGAACACAAGTTGGTTTCTTGGAAGTGATACTAGTGAGTAAAGAAATGGAGCATACCAAATGGTTTGTGGCCCTAGTGTCTAAGATCCATTGTGTGTGTGAGTTCTGATCATAATTTATATAATAATCAAGACATATTTGTGGAGAAATTTCATTTTTGATTTGAGGGATTGTACCTACCATGTTGGAAGAGTGGTGAGTTCGGTCATTTGTGGAGGTTGAAAAATCATTGTTGGGCGAATTGGTCGTTGAATTCTTTTCCTTCAAGTTGAGCCGAGAAGTTTGAGCATTGACAAGAGTTGCAATTTGCTAAATTTGTGCTTCAGTGAGGGAGAGCTGTGGCAGACTGCTCTTGCTGTTGTCCTGATCCTGGGTGAAGACCTGGTTTGCTAAGTGAGGAGTTGATCCAGAGGTTAAGTATCTAGGTTTGGACTTGGTGAATTTAAAATTAGGTGGAAACCCAACTAGTCGATAGCATTTTTCTCTTGTGTGGCCCATTTTTCCACGGTGATAACATGTGACATCAGTCCTATCTTTCTTCTTGGCTTGTCCATGGTAGGCAGCTAGCACAAATGGTTCATTTGGAGGGATTACAAGGGACCTAGCTTGTCTCTATCTTTCTTCTTGTAGAACCAAGGAGAAGACTCTATCCAATGAGGGCATGGGAGTCATAAGGATGATTTGTCCCCTAATAACATCATAGCTATCATTTAGCCCCATCAGGAACTTGAAAATTGAATCTATTTGTTGTATTTTTCCTATAGATTCTAAAGTTTTGCAGGTGCACAGGCCACATGTACAATGGGGCAGTGGTCTATAGTTATCTGACTCTTACCAAATTGCATTTAGTTGAGTAAAGTAATCATTTACAGATTGTATTTCTTGAGTGATGCCTCCTAGTTGCTGCTGCTGTTGATAGATGCGTACACTATCAGGTTGTGTAAATCTAGCTTTGAGTTTATCCCATACTTCTTTGGCTGAACTCACATACAATACATTTGATGCAATTTCCTTCAAGATTGAGTTGAGGATCCAAGAGAGGATTAAGTTATTGCAGTGGAGCCATGAGACATAAAGGGTGCTGGTGAGTGCAGGGGTCTCAATGATTCCATCCAAGAAACCAAGTTTGTTTTTGATTGAAATGGCCAATGTCAATGATCGAGTCCAAGAGAGGTAATTTGGCCCTGCGAGGTGAGGTGTGACCACCACAGTGTAGTCATTATCACTGTGGTGTAAATGGAAGGGGTTGTTGGGATCCTCTAATGGGGAAGATTGGTTGTGTGGGTGTGCCTTAGCCATGATAACAGTGAGTTATGAATGAAATGTGATGAAGAGGGATATGAGAGGATGAGTTGATGATGAAAAAGATGAAGAGCGGATTAGACCTTCTCTGATACCATGTTAAAACTTCGGTTGAAGAAAGGAAATGAAATAAAAGGAATAGTTGATTGCTGAAGCAAGTGAAATCAGTTCTGATTCAAAAAGTATATGTGTGTCTTTACATGAGTTCCTTCTTATACACAACTTTACAAAGTACGAAAATTAGAAAGTAAGGAAAAAATGGTGCTTTTCTGTTACTGCTGTACAAGATAGCTTTTACACTTTACATCAATGCACTGAAACACATAACCATCTTGGTATAGAGGACAAGCCAATGTTGCTTATTGTATTGATATGCTTTCTGCCATGCAGCCATTGTACTGTGTAGGTTGCAATATCTTTTGCTTCGATCTTACTTTCGTGCTTTATCCAAGTGTTTGCAAGATCCAGTATTCTCGCTTGACTATCGCTCGATATTTTGTTCGAGTGAGACTTAATCCGTGACTTCGCTCGATTCTCACTTGAGTTAGGCTTAATCCGTGATTTCGATCGATCTTCGCTCGACACCTAGCTCAAGCTAGGCTCAATCCGTAATTTCGCACGATCCTCACTCGACATATCGCTCGAGTGAGATTCCATATTTTGAGAGAAGGTGTGTGTGGAGGGCCCAACCCGTGCGCGTGAGAGGGAGCCCAGCTCCTTGGCTAAACGGTGTTGTTTTGGCGCTGTTGAAGGAAACCCTTTGGGTTTCAACTTTAGCTAGTGTGCCATCACCCCTTCCCCCTCTTCTTCTTCTTCTTTCTTTCTCTTCTTTTTTTCTTTTCTTTTCTTTTCTTTATTTTTCTTTCCTTTTTGCTGCAGGCCCGTGACCTTTTGCCCATGTTGCCATTGCCGTTGCCTACCTAGTCGCGCCATGTGTCCAACGTAGTGATGCCTTTCCTCCCCGGCCTACACCACCTTGTTTGTTGAGTGATCTGCCATATCATCCAATATACTACTTATTATGTATCTATGCATTTTATGTTATTGTTATATGAACTATTTATATAACTGTGATGTGTTATGCCATGTTGTCTGAACTGGAACTTGGGTCTGATGTGCTGGTTATAACATGTGGGTGTGTGTGTATCACAACTACATATCGAGATGAGGTATTATCTTGGTGGATCTCCTCTACTCACTTGGGTAATAAACTGATGTGACGTCCCTTGGGCCGTTGCTGGGCGACAGTTGGTTTGGTCAAGACGGTAACGCTTTTAACACGACTCGTGGCCCCTCGTTGGCAGGGGCTAAAGGATGTCTAGTTATGATACGTGCCAGATGTGGAGTTGGGCATACCTTGTTATGAAGTCACATGCACTGTCGTTACCCGTGGTGTGGTGAATGTAGCCAAGATGTTCGGATGGTCCTCAGGGGAGACTATGATGTACTCATAATAAATGGTTATGATTGGGCCAAAATGGAGTTTTTGGCGTGTGGTTAAATGTGTCCTCTTTGAAAAAAATGGATGGATTTGTTTTTGTATGTTTTACTGCATGGCTGTGAATGTGTTGGTTATATTAATATGTTTTAATCTCTTGGATGTTATGTGGTTGATTATTTACTTAGATTTTATAATCACACTGTAGTGCTCTTACCTACAATTTTGTCTCATAGAACCGTAGACTTTCACGCAAAGAAAGAATATGAGCCTAAGGGGCAGGCTCTACTGGAGGAGTGACTTGCTAGTGTTGGAATTGCTTTGATGTTGGGGGATTTGTTCCCCCTTATGTTGTGCTTTTTTATTTTTATTTATTTATCTACCAGATGACTGTATAACCTTTTGGAGGATATTTTTTTTGTTGTAAAGATTTTAAATTGTCTAGTACTTAGTTTGAATACCCTTTTACATCATTCCGCTGTGAATATTATATGCATACTTAATGTATGTCGCACACACTAAGCACTTGGCGATGGGGTGTGTGATCTGTGCGATCATCATCCCAGTATCATAACTTCCATCAAATTATACATGGGAGTTGAGGGTGCCACAAATATGACCTTAGTTTTCTTTGAACTCTGTAACAATTGTAAAAGAGTATAATTCTAGCGCTTACTAACTCTTTTTAAAATGAATAATGTTAAATACAATTAGGGGCGGAACCACGTTGGCTTTTGGGGGGCTGTAGCCCCCTCAAGAATTTTAAATTTTTTTGTATATTATATAAATATATATTTTGTATATAATTAAAATTTCCCCCAAATTAAAAAAAATATTACTAAAATTATCCTCATAAATCTTAATGTTTATTTTGTTTTATTCTAATTTTGAACTTCACTAACACCCACAAAAGATCGTCATTGAGGTTAATTTTCAAGAAAAATTCTAAGTTCATATATATATATAGTGTAATGGTTTCTAGTAAATTACAAAAATCTTAAAGAAAATCACTTTGTAAGATGATTTATATACATATATTTTTATACAATTTTAACGTATGATTATTATTTTTATATATAATCACGTAAAAAAAATATACATAATTTATCCTCATACGTACCATACATTTTGTCTGTCGTCCCCCCAAACATTAAATTCTAGTTCCGCCCTTGGATACAATTATAAATTGTCTAAGCGATGTGCACTCATTTTAAAAAAGAGTGACGTGTTCAATATAGAAACTAATTCTTTCATATAGATCCTATATTTATTTATTTTTTCAAAATGATTGTAAGATACTTATGTACTCTATGACTCCAAATTTGTTGACGCCCTAGCTCTCACTTAGGATTTGACTGTTACTAACCACGTTAAGGACACGTAATACATGGTTACATACCTCTCATACATGATGAATAAAATGCCATGCATCTAACTTACTAGTAGTAGTAATAAAAATTACAACGAAAAAATATTTTCTAATATCGCATGATACCATAATAGTGCAAATATCTCAAAAAGCTTAATAAAGTAGATGCACCTCAAATGTTTAAGTGTTTAGCACTCCAAACTAAGAATGAACCATTTTTCAAAAATAACAACTATCAAAATAAACCAAGTCATAATTCCCATAAAAGTAGTACTAATGGTCCTGCTGGACCGGTCCTACTAGGCCCATCCTAGGCTCAAAATCTTCTTTAACTCTTCAAAAAGTTTTATGATCTCAACTAGGAATTGATTGGTTGTCTACATCCTATCCAAAGCGAATGACTTCGAGGGACCCTCAAGGCTCTTTGGAGCCTCTTGAACTTTCTTGGAAGTCAATCTCTTACATTTCTCCATCTTCATCTGTAACAACTTCTACCTTTTTGGGAGAGGAATGGTAGTGAAAACTACCATAATAAGATTTTAAAAAATCTCAGCAAGTAAACATGTAACATACCATAGCTATCATAGGCATATAAAGGTAAACACAAACATATCCATGGATATGTATAGAAGACTTGAACCGTAACTTATTCATCATGTATTGTCGACGCCCCAGCTTGCGCTTGGGTTCGTACGCAAATCGCGACGCCGTGGACGAACATCACAAGGAAGTCATCCCTCATCTTTACGTGTGAGAGCCTTGTTTTAAGTTATAGTAAATAATTTTTTTTTTTTACTTGCAGCGGAAAAAGGTCAAGCCATAAACAATCGACGAAACGTTACGTTCGTCGCACATCACATGGTTAACGAAATAAAACCCAAATTGAACATCACATACATATACATATATCAAAACTAAAGTCACCAATGTAAACAGTTTTATACAAAAGTAATTCCCAAAACAAGGGAAGATTTTTCCTCAAAATACATCGGCGAATACAAAATAAAGATACTGCCAATACACTCCTCCTTCCGCCAACCATGCTAATAGGCGGGTTCTTCTTTTATCTTCTTAAATTCTGAGCCATAACGAAGGCTGTCCAGACTCAATCCTGGGCCTACATCACACATCATCCCAGAGGATGACGTAAACAGGCGTCCCATGTGGAGGAGCCCATCAACTCCTAGCACCAAACAGCACCCCGTAGGGCGGAGGTCGTCAAAAAAATACGTCGCCATAGGAAGCGACTCTGCCGCCCACTGACCCAACAGGTCTAGGGTCACTGGCCCGGTAGTATCAGTCTTAGTCGGGCCCATGAGGGTCCGACCCATCTTCTCGAGAGTCGTAATCCGGGGATCCATCATGTCCTGCAATAACTTCTATCGTTCCCAAGGGAGCGATAGTAGAGATAATAAAAAGGGGGTGAGATTTCGGGAGAAATCTCAGCAAGTATACTAGCACCTAAACCAGAACATTTCCAATATACAGATAAGTGAACAAAACATTCGTAACTAATGCACATGCAATGAATGACTGACTCATGCACATGCTCATGAAAACTTTTAAACAGACTTGCTTCTTTCAGAATTCTTTTCATAAAACTTTCATACGGATTTCTTCTTTCAGACTTCTTTTCATATCATTGCTTTTCCAATTATTTCTTTAAAACATTTCGTATCTTTTATTCTTTCTTAGGCGCCACTTATCTTAGACAGATCTTTTCTTATGGCTCGAAAGCCCATCTTGTCATGACTTTTCACTTAACATGTATGAGACACAACATGGTTCCCCTAAGCACCGCGTGTTCCCTGTTGGTTACCGCATCACTTTAATGTGAGTGCGTCTTATAACTTTAAAACGGCAGGTCCTTACACCATATCCATCCTTGGCACCCACCAGCATTAGGTGCTATCGCGCTCCGGACACCTTTTGGAGCCATACACAGTCCGCCGACTGTTCTTCGTCGACCCAGGGGCTTCTACTCGACTTTAGACACTCCTGAGTGGACAGGGAGTTCCACTGGGGCACTTCCCCGTCCTAGCCTTTAGGGTTCTTATAAAACTTTACTTCTTTTCTTTTCTTTCAAAAATTCATATCTTTTCTTTTCTTTTCTTTTTCTTTAAAACATCTTGGACTTTAAAAACGTACTTTTCATGACTTATGCATGGGACATGCAATGCTCCCTTAATTTCATGCAAAAACCCGAGACAAGCTCGAGTGCATTCACATTCCATTTTCTTTTCTCCCTCATTGGGATAACTTCACAATTTCCTACTTAGTTATCATGTTCTATACCCAAAATTGGGCTTAGGATTGGAGTGGGGTACTTGGCCCATCTCCAACCCATCATGGCCAAACCCTCCTAGGGGATTCCTAGGGCTTTCCTTCATCATTTGACCTATGTTTTGAATTCCGTTCCGTTCCGGCCGGAACGGCCGGAATATTCCGTTTCGGTGCCTCAACCGGAACGAGATACCACCTTATTCCGTTCCGGTCCAAATTCCACCGTTCCGGTCAAATTCCGGCCATTCCGGCCGTTCCGGTACAAATTCCGGCCGTTCCGGTCCCTATTCCGGTTTAGATTATTTTTGTAATTTTTTTGTGTTTGAATGATATTTTTTTTTTAATTTTAAATTTAGATGGTATTTAATTAATTTTAGCATATAAAATATATTTATATGCTTTGTAATTTTAAATATGTTTTTTTTTTAAATATCATTATTTTTAATATTTTATCTATTTATTTATTTTTGTATTTCAACTCAAATTTGTATTTTTTCAACTTCCAATCATTTTATAAATTTTTAATTCTTCTAATATGTATA
The DNA here is from genome assembly GCA_036559045.1 of Platycarya longipes. NCBI lineage: Eukaryota > Viridiplantae > Streptophyta > Magnoliopsida > Fagales > Juglandaceae > Platycarya > Platycarya longipes. Next base: position 40,024,698 of record CM071791.1, on the reverse strand, counting down.
CATATATATGATACATACTTACATATATATATGTTTTTATTCTATTAATTGTTAGTTTATATATATATAAATATTTATTATAATATATAATTAATCCCGAAATGGAACACCGGAACGAAATGGAACCGAAATATTCCGTTCCAGTGCCTCAACCGGAACGGCCACCGGAACGGAATTCAAAACTTTGCATTTGACTCCAATTATCCTCCAATAATTTAAAAGTGTTAAATTATAACATATACCATCCTTAGAAAATGGGGTAACCGAAACCCTCTAATCCACCAAGTAGACATTTTCATCTCTAAACTTAATTTATTCCAACTTCCTTCCTTCACCTTTCTAATTTGGGAAATTCCTTCCATTAATCTTTTCAAAATTTCCTTTTCTATAAGTTTCTTCTATAAGCACAACTAAATAATTCCACCATAAAGCAATATAATTAAATCTTCTAATCTCAACCTTAAATATCATAAAATTTCAAGTAAACATTACTAGTCATCATGCACAAGTGGTTACTTCTTTCCATATACAAGTATACACCAATTCAATTCATACTAATCATGTATTTTATTCCCGTGTCCATTTTCATTTCCTCAAGATAATATTTTCCTTGAATAAATCAATTTCATTACTAATTTCCTCAAATAAACTTTATCTTAGCAACATCAAATTTAATACTTAACACTAAGATCCATCATGCATCAACTTCATCATTTTACATAATAATCATGCTTTTTCTTCTTTTTGCAACTAATACTTGATCCATCATCTCTACTCACATTCTAAGCTTATTTCATCATAGAAGTTTACACAAGAATATTCATATCAAAGACAAGTAAAATCAATTCAATCCAAACATGGCAATACAATCATTAATCCAACAAACATGATCACCTCACTATATACAAGAATTGTTAAGGAAAAGGTGAAAGTATACTTACAATATTCCTATTAGACTTTTGATTAAAATCTGAAAATACACATATAAAATCTCTTATTAGACTAGCTATAAACACAAAATTTAAAGGAAACCCTATTTTCTTCTAACCAAAACAAAGTGTCACATGTGTGTGTGTGTTCTTCCTAAGCTTGCATGAATTTAGTCACTAACATTCTCCAATGTATGGATCACCTCAACACTCTTGATTTTTGGCTTCACTACTATAGGATTCTTCAAATTATGTGGTGAAAGGAGAAGAAGCAAAAGTAGAAGTGGCTTGAGTAGTTTGGGCCGAGAGGTGAAGAGAGAATGAGATAGGAGAGTGTTTGCATGTGTCCAAGTGAAATGAGCTAAGGGAATTGCATATGGGGTCACACGGCCAACTCTCTTTCCTAGGGTCTTTGGTACACTTTTTACCATACTTAGGTATGGCCAATGATAGATTGAGTGATTGACAACTCTAGGCCATTCCAAGATCAAATCATAGCCATGCCTTGGTGGATTCTCCTTTCTCCCTCTCACTTGCTATGGCCGACGACTTCTTGGAGTGTCTAGCACCCATTTTCTTGCTTTTCACTCAATCATCATTCCCCCATCCTCTCATGTGTCTATCCAAGTGATCTCAAAGCCATGCTTTTTGGAATTTGAGCAAAGCATGATCCTGCCAAGCCAAGCTCCACCGAAACCCACTTTGTCCATTTTCCTAGTTTTTGTCATTTCCATCACCTACACCCACACCATACCTCTCTTCACATCACCATACTCTCTTACACATGTACCTTATTCACTTACACACTCTTCCCCTTTTGTCCTATCACTTGTTGGTGGCCATACCCCATGAGATCCTCCAAAGGTACCCCACGGGTTGCCTTCACCGAAACCATCTTGCTCCTTTCCTCTATGCTTCTCTTCATGCCATTTGTCACTTCCCTACACACCATGATCTCAATTGGCAAGTCAAAGGATGGTGTCTTGTACCTCCAAGATTCCATGGTAGGAAAATCATTCCATTAAATCCTACACTCAATCCTACATGGCATGTATCCACCTACTAGTCAACCTCCACCAACTAGGATTTTCCTACAAGTATTTGGATAATTTTCTAGGATTTTTCTCCAAGTGACATGTGTCTCTACTATGGGCTTGATGGGCCATGGGCTCATTCTATGGGCTTTTGGGCTCACCATTGCTCTCTTGGCCCATTTACTTGATCCATTCCTCAAAAGTCTCATTCCTAAGCCCATCTCTTCAAAGCCTATTTTATTCTTTCACCAATTACCACTAATCTTGTGTATTAGCATTTAATTAACTAATTAAATTAAGATGAAGATTTTTAGGGCTATTACATGTACTTTCTTGTAAAAATGACAATTTTCCTCTTTTAAATCCTAACACGTGTTCATATCATCACATATCATGCTAACTTATATCTTTTTATAGCACATCGCTTAAAGACCAATTCTCGTCATTTCATATCGAAATTCATATTAAAACAGATTGCATCATGGCATGTCATATCATATCTTGGCATATCAATCTTGTCATGTGGAGTTCAAATGCGTTATTCTTATCATGTCATATTATTAACATGTATGAATACTACACGGCTCCCCTAAGCACTATTTGTTTCCTGCTAATTACCGCATCAACTTACAACCCACTTAGTTAAGATGACTAGGTCATACATCTTATAAATCTTTACATGGCAATTTGCATATTTCTCCTTTATTGTGAGATGCACCTATTAGCTTTAGGCCCAAACCTTGCTTTGGTATCTTTCCATAGGAATTATTCAAGAGTCGTCGATTTTACTTCATCGACCTAGGGGTTCTACTCGACTTTAAACACTCCTAAGTAGAAATGGAGTTCCATTAGGGCATTTTTCCATTCTAGTATTTGGGATCGTTGTAAAATTTTTGACTCTTTCTTTTCAAAACATAGACTCAAATGCTTGTAATGTGTGACATGGACTTACGTGCAAACATCGATCCATACATGCAAGATATAAAAGCCGAATTATATACTCTCATTCATAGAATACATTTCTAAACATAGGTTGAAAACATTAGAACATCCAAACACACTTTACTTTCATAAAAACTTAACTATTTCATGCTTAAAAGGGGTAAAACCGAATTCTACAAATCCTAAATGGTCTTGGTTGAATCACTTAGGCTATTCAAAGTGATTATTTTCACCCTTCTATCTTATAAACTCATGCATCCGCTTAAGTACTTATCCAAATGAACATGCTAAGCTATTTCTCAAGGTATAGCGGAGACCTTAAAGTTTCCGAACATGTTATTTTTTCATCAAATCATCACAATACATATTCTATCTACACTATTTTCTCAGCCGAATACATATGTTCTAACAATTGATAAGTTTACATTATTAACATGTAAAAACTAGTGTAGACCGAAACATGCATCCATTTATGCATTGAATTCTTAAATAAAAACATAGTATTTGATCATAGCCGAATTATACAAATCCTTAAAAAATATAGTTTCATCAAATAATCAATCAAACACATATCCAGTCACATAGGCCGAATTATATAGAACATACCACCTCCATATTGCCACCAAATGATCAACAATCATTTCTCAAAGCATATAGGCCGAAACCCATACATATAACCTAACATAATATTTGAGTAATCAAGCAAACAAATAACAAACAAAGTTCACATAACATATACAAATAACACCGAAGATAAATTAAGAGTTTACTTACAAAAATCCAAGATTAGTAAGCAAGAGAATTCTTAAAATAATCAAGCAATCATATCAAGATCCAAACATTCAAATCCGAGATCCAAAACCTCTAGTGAGGGTGAGTGCTTGGTGTTTTAAAAAAACCAAATCTTCACTCCAAAAGCCCTAGGGCTGAAACTCTAGGAAATCAAACTCTAGTTTTCATTTTTCTCTTGAAATTCGAAACTTTCCTTCTCAAATATTGTTTTTCTACTTCCAAAACATCAATAACACCTAGGGTTCCATTTCAAAGAAGTGAAAACCCTAGTTTTTGAGTGAAAGTGGGTGTTGGTGTAAGAAAATCCTTATATCTAAAAATACTAAGGTGGTTCTTCACTCTAAATTGTCCATGATGTATTAAAACAAATAAGGGATGTGCTTACCATGGTGTAGTGATCTCTCACTTGAAAAAATACATTCAAATTTTAAAAATATGAACATATAATAGTGTTTGGCTAGTAAGAAAGTAAGAAATAGGTAACCTAGTAAAGAACTTGTCTTGGCCGAAATCTTAAAATGGAGGGAGACAAAAAACATGTCAAAAAGCCTCCCCTCATGTTCGGCCCTAGCTTTATATAGGATCCCCACATGCATTTTTCCATCCAATGCATGCTTGCCACTTGTTCATTTCTTCCACCTTCTCCTTCATAACGGGATGTTATGGAGAAGACAAAAAGGATGAGGATTTAGCTAGGCATTCCCTCTAAAAATTGAAACCCTACGTTTCCCTTCTTTCCCATTTCACCTTTCAACTTGTGTCTAGTTTCAAAGCATTAAAAGGACTTTCGAGTCTTTTTACTCAAAACCCTAATCCTCATTTCTTGTATGGGTGACACATGGCATGTGTGAAGAAACCATGTATGATAAGTGAGAAGACCCTTTGTCATTTCCAAGATAATTTTTCCATTTCCATAGTCAACCTCCCTCTCATGTGCCAACCATACTTCTCTATTGCTCCCAAAATTCTTCTAGAAGCTTTCTTTCCCTCTTCTCAAGTAGGACACCTTTTAGGAAAAGTAAAAGTAGGTTGTGTCTTAACTTGACACGTATCCAAGTGGGATTCAAAATTCAAAGTGGTGCCTAACACCACCATGGCTGAACCTCTTAGGCCTTTTGGGCCTTCATCAACTTTTTTCTTCATTTCCATACGATTTAGACAAGTGTCCATTATACTCTTTTTTAGAAATGTCCATTATATCCTTTTCTATTGTCAAGTGGTGCCTCCTTGTTCTTCCAAGACTTATCTTGAGCTTTCTAGGTTATAGACCTTATGGGCTCACTCTTTGAAGCCTAGTTCCTTCTATGCCTTAACAAAATAGAAAGCTTTGCATTAAAAAAGAGTCTAGACCAAATAAGAGTTTGAGACTTACTCAAAAGGCTCTCTTATGCCAATCCAAACTCCTAAATAATAAACTATTATTATTATTATTCACTCCAAATATGAATAAATTTCCTTATAAAAAATCCAGGATGTCATAAAATATCACTTTTCTTTTAAAATATCAATACATATATTACTTTGAGTTTTATTTTTCATCATTGTAAATCGTATCAAGGCATTGAATACAAAGAATCTCAACATCAAGTGGGCTAATATGGAAAAGAAATCTTAAAACGTTGTTGTTGACTCGATTGAGTTCTTGTCCACAATCATTATATTACTCATTTTAGTCATTTATATGTGATGAATTTCTCAGCAATTGTGGTAATTGCAATAGGCTTTGTTTGTTAATAGGAATTAGGATCTTTTCCACAAATGTTAATAAGATGGTTTGAAGTACTGGGAGCCATTAATTGGGACATGGCTTTAATTAGCTAGTTGGGACCATATCAGAATGATGGATGTTTACGCCAAAAGAAAAAAAAAAACCAAAATGTGGTTTAAACATTGATTAGGATGTTTACGCCAAAAGAAAAAAAAATACCAAAATGTGATTTAAACATTGATTATGCAACGTTAGATATAGAGATAAAAAGAGAATGGTATCTATACCAATGACCACGTCAAGCAAAAAGTCTTGTAAACATTTTGGATTTTGGAGAAGCACAACTGCTATCTTCAACTGAATAAAATCAAATGAAGAATTTAACTTCGGTTAGTATGATCTATGGTCTAGATCTATGCTGAGAATTCGCTCGATATTCGTGCAACACTTAATTTGAGTGAATTTCAGACAAAGAGTTCACTCGAGACTCGCTCGAGCTAACATCAAATAGAGAGTTTGCTCGATATGCATTCAATACTACGCTCAAATGAATAAAGCAGAGAAGTAAAAATTAAAATTGCCACCATGTGACCTTTAAATATATGTTTAATGAACAATAGAGCTGGTTCTGGACAATGAATTTTGCCCCAAGGTGTACTTTTTATCTTTCAGTACAATAAAATCTTTTACAGCTCAGTGAACATAGATGTGACGACTTGGAATTTCTTACCTTGCCTTGATTATTTTATTTATTTGTTATAAGGGCAATAATGGTATTTTAATTAATTAAGCACTTGAAGCTGGGTTTAGATTTAAGCTTTGGGGGCAAGACATAGGTATTTGGCCCAAGAGAGGTATGACAAGCCCATAAACCCATGAGATTAATCCATAGTCAATCCAGCCCATTCATGGAGACACATGTCACCCTAAGGGAGCTTTAGTAAGTCTCTAAAGACTAGTAGGTATGAGGAAAAAATACTAGTAGTTGGAGGGTTGACTAGTTGTTTTCTTGGAGGAAAGAGTGTGAAAGCCAAGATAAGATTTTTCCATCATTGGACAACTTGGTAGGCGTGTAAGGCAAAGAGGGATCTTCCAATTTAGTCTTCCTAGGAGCATACCAAATCTAGTTGAATGACACATGCTAGATTTGGTGAAGATGAGGGTAGTTAAGAGGAAGATGTGAGGAAGCAAGGGTTCGGGTATTGTGAAAGATGAGAGTGACGAACCCCTATTTGGTTTCCCAAGGAGCAAAATCCAAATGTGAGATCTTGAAAGAACATGTGGAAGCATGGTGTATGATTGATTGAGTGATAGAAGTATCATTAGAGATAAGTGTGACCAAAGGAAGGCAAATGGGGATTCGGGTGAGGTATAGCCGACCACTCCATTTGTGTCTTCCTAGATCTTTTGCCAAATCTAGATGATTTGAACAAGTTGGATTGTGTAAGAGTGGATAAGACATGTGTGTGGAAGAGTGTATAAGTGAGTGGTGATTGATGGAACACATGAGGGGAAGAAAACCCCTTGGAAAAGAGAGACGAGTTTCGATTTGTGCTAAGGAATAGCATTGCTAAGTATGGCATGTCCCATTTTTCTCAAATCTGAGTCTCATATCTTAGGGAATGAATTATGAGGTGATTGATGAGTGATGTGAAAGAAGGAGAAGGGCTTGGAACCTATGTTGGGCACCGGCCATAGGAGAATAATGGAGGGAGAGTTCAACCTAGGTACAGCCTAACATTAATCATGATTTTGATCTAGTGATGGAGGTCAATCAAAGGGGTCTTTCAACCCATCAAATGCCAATCCTAAAACTAGGAAAATGAGTGCCTAGGAACCCTAAAAATACCCTTGGCCGAATGTCATATGCTTGCTCTTCCATCTTTCTTGTTTCACTTTTCTCTTCCCACACAATACCACACGGCAACAAGCTCTCTACTTTCTCTCTCTCTTTGCTTTGCTTTTTTCCACCTTCTAAACACTAAAATATTCTAAGTTTAGTGGAGCTTGAAGCAAGTTTTTTTTAAAGATACACATTTGAAGAGGTAAGCAAGATCCTAAGCTATTTCCAGAATAGAAACCTCAGTTAGGTCACATGCACACACCAAGGTCTTATATCCCTAAGAATTTCTTTTAAACTATATGCTTATAAATTATTTTAATGGATTACTTTTGTATATTTTCAGAGGTAATCTTTTCTACTTGGGAGTTTTGTAAGTGTATTCTTATCTTGACTCTACCATTTCTTATATAAATATTTGACTGAATGTGGTTGTATTGTTGGTTGTATGTTTAGACTAGGTTTTCTTAAAGGAAATGCCTTGGCTATTTAGTTGCAAGTCCATGCTTAATCCTTATGTTATTTTAGGCTTAAATTTATATTATGATGGTGAATCTAAAAACTTTGATGCAAAGAAAAAATGAAGCATGTTGATATGATATATAGTACTAAAATGCATGCATAATTAAGATTAAACTTGTTGGATGTTGGATGATGCTAGGTTAGATTACTTGAAGAAATGTTTTGTTTATTTAGTAACAAAATGCATGCTTGGTTATTGTATCATTTTAGGTCAAATACTTATATTGTATCGGTGGATGTAGATACTTTGTTGCAAAGAATGAATAAAGCATGATTGATATGACAAAGGGTGATATAACGCATGCATATTAAGATAAAGCTTGGAGTTTGAAAAAGGATTGAGTTGATGCATATATGGGTTTTGGATTTGAAAATTTTTAGGGTTAAGTTTTTCAATAATCAAATATTCTTCCATGAGATGACTAAGTTTAAATACTTGGAAAGTTTAGAAGCATGAAAACTAGGAGGAATCAATAGCTTGATATTTCGGTTTTCACATGTATGATTAAGTGTGCTATTTTGGTGGAAAAAAAGTTATTAAAATCTTAATTCTAAGGACTATAGGGTTTAGTCAACCCCTCTTAGTGGTGCTAAAAATATTTAGTTAACTTTATTAAGACTTGAAGAGTACATGGAGAACGATAGAGGAAGAGAACCTTAGGAAATGGCCTTGAAGGGGTCTCGGCCCAACCCTAGTGGTGGAGGCTAAGAGCTTCTCTTTGTATACTAAGCCCATTTGTGTACTTTCATATGAAGTATAGATGGAATCATGTGGTGGTTGATTTGTCAATGATGCATAACAAAGTGTGCGTTTGAAACTAGTCCCATGATTCACACGTTAAGCACTAAGGTTGCATGTCACATGCATGAAGCACGAAAATCATATTTTGAGTCAAATGCGTTTTTCAAGAAAAAGAAAAAAAAAGAATTTAAGGTTTATAAGAACCCCAAAGGCTGGAATGAGGTAGTATTCCAGTAAAGCTCCCTGTTCACTCAGGAGTATCTAAAGTTAAGTGAAATCCCCTAGTTGACGAATAACAGTTGACGGATTATGTATGACTCTAAAATGTGTCCAGAGCGTGGTCGCACCTAAAGTTAGTGGGTGCTTAAGGACAGTGTTGACTTTTGTTTTACCATTATAAGAACAAGGATATAGTTGCTCGATTTGAGTGGCCATCGAGTGATGAAGAACGGAAAACGTAGTCGCCCTGACTTGAGTAGTCTACGGGTGCTGTGGCAACGCATAACGTAGTCACTTAGGCTTGAGTGGTCGCCGGGTGATATGGTAACTAGCATGGAACACACAATGCATAGGGGAACCGTGAGGTGTCCAATAAGAAGTCATGACAGTAACGAATTTCGAGCCCCAAAGATGATATGAATTTGTAAATAATGCCTAAGATAAGAAATGATGAACAAAATGAAAAGTTTTTACGAAAAAAAGTTTTTAAAGCATGAGTCAAAAGAATTACATTATATGATGAACATTTTTTATGAAAAGCAAGTATATGCACTAAGATTGAAAGGAAGTCAAGTTTTTATGAAAGTTTTCATGATCATATGCATTTATTAAATCATGAGTTGCACATGCATGATACATATTCTATTTGATATTCACTTATATGTATGCCTGCAATGATTTTGTTGGAATAGTTATTTATTTATTAAGATTTCTCGAAATCTCATCATTTTATATTTTCACTATCGTTCCTTGTTGGGAGCGATAAAAGTAGTTGCAGGAGGAGATGACAACGACAACCTTGATGCTGGGAGGGAGTCTCTAGCCCACTGATGGGTTGGTGATCTCTCCACCTTTTGATGTGGTGACCCCCAATCTATAAGAGCAGTTTATTTCTGACATGCGATGGATGGTGCTCATAGAGTCGTCGACTACTAGTGTGTGGGGGTGCTACCTCATTTTGAGGTCTGACGGGTCCTTGTTCATGGATCGTGTCTACCCCTCAAAGGAGGGGATCTGTGTCTTGTGTGGTGATTGGGTGGGTTTAGGGCAATTCATTTTTGGTCCAGAGACTAAGGAGGTTAAGAACGAGCCCTTGAGGTAGTGGATGACTGTGGGGGTCAGCACGTGATTTATGTTGCATGTTTGTATTCTTTATCTTTTGTTAGTTCTCGATGTTTTGGGAAGATGCTTATTTTGTGGAACTTGAGACAATTGGCAACATTATGTATATTAAATGTTATTTTGGAAATTTTAGTTTTGTTAAACTATGTGACATATGTCAAAATTTTTAGTTATTGCCTAATTTTAGAATGACTTGAACTTTTTTGCTGCGAAATTTTCTGGTCATTACTTTTACTATAAACACGTGCTTGGATTTAAGTTAAAAACGAGGGGTGAACTTTCCTATGATGTTTATCCCCAACGTCTCAGTTTGCATCCGATCTCAAGCATAAGTAGAGGCATAGACAGTAGACATGTAGCTGAATAGTCATGACTTGACATGACATAAGCACGACACGAAAGCATGATTCTCCACCTCTACTTTGGAATGATAAGTAGTAAAACTCATATTTGAAAATAATTCTACTCATCGTTTCTTTACTACGCACTTATTTTGATTTTTTTTATCTTTTAATTTTTTTTCCTTAGTAAGTATGTAGTATAGCAATGATGAGTATAGTAAAAAACTCAATTAGTTTATTAATAAGATAAAAATTAAAAAATATGTTATGTGTGTTATTGACAAGTAGATGGCATTTCTCTTTTTTTACTTAGCAACGGTAGAAGAAAATACGAAAATCCATTCAAATGATACGAAAATCCATTCAAATGAAAGATATTAACAATAAGTTTTTCATAGTTCAAAAAGGCACTTATCAAATGCTCAGTTTGAGCCTTGCATTCATTTTAGCACGTTTAGTTAATTAATTAATTACTAAAAAATAATTATTTGTAATAAAAATAGACTAATTTTAATATAAAATCATCATTTTAAATAATTAGCCACACATAAACATTTTTCTTGTAGTATATATAAATGGAAGGCCAATTTATAATTAGGCCACACTAAATATAACGTCCCAATTATTTATTTATTTAATTTTATTTTATTGACTTCTTTACTATCATACCATAAGGAATGATACTAATTGAGGTGAGATTTTGCCTTATGAAGTGGCCAAAAGATCTATATATATATATATATACACACACGCACACACATATGAATAATGCTATACAGTCGTGCATTATGCAAGCGTCATGTAATTATCTTGGAAATGATTGGAGTCTATTACTAAAATAATTAGTTTTTTTATGTTGATCATTTAATTTACTCATTTTTTTGAAAGGATAACGTGGTGCTTCCAAATTGCACAATTGCAAATATCATTCTCATCTTCCTTTTGACCTACCAAAATTTTGCCATCATTCTCTTTAAATCGAAGAAAGGCTATAAGGAAGTTTGAACATTAACTCAATGAATAGGTTGGGATTGACATAGTTACTTCCTTAATCAATAAATTTTTTTATGTTGATCATTTAATTTACTCAATTTTTTTTTTAAAAGGATTACGTGGTGCTTCCAAATTGCACGATTGCAAATATCATTCTCATCTTTCTTTTGACCCACCAAAATTTTGCCACCATTCTCTTTAAATCTGAAGAAAGGCCATAAGGAAGTTTGAACATTAATTCAATGAATAGGTCGGGACTAACATAGTTACTTCCTTAATCAATATTTCTTTTTCCCTATTGAAAGTAGTTTTTTCTTCCAACACTTCAACTTTTGCCACACTTTGGGCGCACCCAAAAAAAAGAAGTTAAAAGCTCTTCCTGCTGCCCTCTAGACACATTCTTATTAAAAATCACAACAGTCTTTGCCTTGTTAACCTGTTGTCTAGAAGCATTTTCAAACATTTTTAACAAATTTTGTATCTTCAAGTTCTCCACTATATTAGCTTTACAATTTTGAGTTTAATAAAACAATCTTCTGCAAGAAAATAAATGATTGATCCTAGGATCTCCCCTCTACAAATTTGGATACCTCTAACATGGTTTTCAATAGCACCAAAAAAGGCTAGTTAGTTATCTTGATTCTTAAAATATCTTTAGCTTCTGCATATTTTTATTCATATCATGATCTACACCCATTATATCTGTTGATAAATGAAAAATAATATATATATATAATTAAAAATTGGTCTTCTTAAATAATGGATTTATACTAATTATTAAAATTTCCGAGGAAGTTAATGAAAGAGCCCATAATAATTCTTAGTCTTGATGCCATACTTTGGCGCACACATTGTACATATTTTTCTGAGGTTACCATCTCGAAATAATTAAAGAGCTTATAGTACTTTTTTCTATAAGGAAAACTCTTAAACCATTTAATTATAACAAAGAAGAGATATACGGAGGAGCATCCCCCATAGTTGATTCACTAACAAATGAGTAGTACAAACGCCATCCTAAGTGTAGGAGTATGTCGTGTCCTAGTTAGAGATAAAATCCCTAAATCGTCTCCTTAGGAAAAGTTGCTTAACTTAAACTCGTGTAAAATAGTAAAAATATTTATAAAAAAACACTCGTCTTGGACCAGATCATATTTTTGAATTTTGAAATGTCGGAGTGAAAAGTAAAAAATTACGATGTAAAACAATAAATTAATAACTAAACTAGACTCTCTAAATTAATTAACCAAAAAGAAACTCCAAATCCATTTAATTAACAATACATTAAACTTAAATTCTGAATTTAACTAAACACCAAATTATAAGGCAAGTGAACTAAAAGTGAACCAATTAATAATAAAAACCGAATATTAAACTAAAGACACCAAAATTAAATAATACTAAATTAAAAATTTCCAAGAAATATAATAAAAAGGTAAACTAAAATTAAATCAAAGCTAGAGGATGAAAAGAGTAAGCCAATGAATGAAGCCTGAGATTGTAAGGAAAAGATCCGTTTGTTTTGTTACCGATGCCTCCTATATGAATGCACTGTGAATTCCAAAAGTGCTGATGCCTCTTATAAGGTGTAAGGCGAATGTAAAATGCTCTCTACTAAAGTGCTACGGAAAAACGTGCAAGTCAAAACAACAAAGTCTAATGTAAAATTGAATTGCGGCTTAAAAATATAGAATAATTCTTTTTATAATTTATTAAATATTGACCGTATTATAGTTAAATATGGACTGTAATATGGACTGTATTATAGTTTACATAGAAATGCTTTAATTTTATGATTAAATGAAATGAATTTTTAAAATTTTTTAGTTGTAAATAAATTTATTTGAATTAATTTTATTCTAAAACAGAGAATTCTCTATTTGTTTATTTCTTGGACTTAGGGACGGAACTACCCTTTAGTTTGAGAAGCTTTGACTCTCCAAAATTTTTAAAACTTGATAAAAATCAAATTTTGAAAGGCATTTTTATGAAATAAATTATATAAAAAATTAAGATTGATCTCTTCCTAAATTTTGTTTTGTAAATTGACTTCCTAAAACTAGATATTTAATTTTTTTCCTTGTTTAAATTATAAAAGAATCTAATTTTTTAGACTTTCTATAACATTGCCCAAAAAAATAAAGTGAGTTGAAGGAAATAAGTTGCGGTTACACTACAAGAAATCTGGCCTGTTATGACATTTTTATAGCAGCTGGATAGACTATTTGAGACATAAAAATGTCACAATTGTCTATTTGGTTGCTATAAAAATACCACAAGAGACTAATTTTCTTGTAGTACTACTATGTCAGAATTGAAGACCCGAATAAAATATGAGTGCGCAGTCATAAGGTCTAACACCATGAATGAATTCCCTCTACAACGTCAAAACAAGTGAATATATAGGTGCCGAAGTTAAGCCATCGCATGTTCAAGCCCAATCCGAATTAAAGTAGAGGTCCAAAATAACATGAGGTGCCAGAAGTCCCTTTCAGCACATGTGCGGCCATCAAATGAAATTGTCAAATGCTGGACTTCATTCGTGCAGCCTCAAATGCTGGAAACAAAATATGTATCCTCTGAAGTCTAAAGAGGCGCGAGTTCAAACCTAGTGGGGGCCTCCAAAAGAATAAGACCAAATTGAATTGCCTCTCTCCTATATAAAGTGCGACTTGAATTTGTGAGTAAAAAATAGGGGTGTTAGTCTACCAGTACGGACCGGCCAAACCGACCGAACCAACCATTGTTGGACCGAATTGTACCGGCCTTGTTTGGGGTTTGGTCGATTTTAGTCCAAAATTCTTAGGACCGTATTCATTCGATCCGGTCTCGGTCTAGGGAATGATAAAAAATATACAATTATTTTATTATTTATATATATTAATTATATAAATAATTATATAAAATTAATTATATAAATAATTATATAAAATTAATTATTAATATATCACAATATTACGTAAGTATTATAATATATCCTTAATGTATAACTATAATATATAGTACTAGTATATATTAATATATTAACATATTATAAGAGTTTTAATATAAATTATAGTATATGTATAAATTTACACTATACTATTACCAATTTATCACTAACATGTAGTATATTAGCAACTACTAGTATAGCTACTAGTATAGTATTAGTACTAAGTCTATAACTATATATATTTAGTATCAATGTATTATTATATTTTTAATGTATAACAATAATGTATAGTACTAGTATATATTAATATATTAACATATTATAAGAGTTATGGTATAAATTATTATATTTTGTCATTTCACTCATTTATGTTATTATTATTAATTTATTTGTGTATGTATTCACTGTTGGGCCAAAGAACATAGGCTATAGGGATTGGGCCATTGGTCCATTTGATATAGGGTTGGACTGAATGGACTGAACCGTCCTGAATGGATTAGATCAGTATTCGGGACGGTCCAGTCTTTATAGCTATTCAGTCCAGGTTAAGGTGGGAAATCCTGAACTAAATAGCTTCGGTCCAGTCCACAAACCCTTCTATAGACTGACCGGACTCGACCGAATTCACCCCCTAGTCAAAAACAAAAATTGCGCCTCATCTCTAATGTAGTGTCTAGCCCTCGTGCGGCCCAAACGTATTGAAAAGCTCAGTTCATGTGTTTTTTTTTAAGTGAAGTAGGTTCCTCCAATGAAGTTCGGCTGTCAAGTGGTCAAAAAGTGCAGTGGGGCCTCCCTTTTTATTGTGTATTGAAGTCAAAAACTGAAACCAAAGTTCAAAAGAACATATGATGATTGTTGGTCCAAGCAAGAAGTGAATTGTGGATGGGTTTATAAAGTTAAAGTGCGGCCCATGAATTTCTCCCTTTTACATTCTTGTTTTTTCTTTTCTTTAAACCTTAGTCCTATAAAAAAAATTAAAAGAAATAAAAATAAAAAACAAAATATTAAAAATATGTTGTGCATGTGAAGAAATATTACTCAATTAAATCACAAATCATAAAATTAAGCATAAAACATGCTATTAATCAATTTAAACCACAACTAGGATTTACATCTATTAACCTTTTTTCATCTAAAATTAATGATAATATCATGTAATAATTAAAATATCATGATTCTAAATGTATAAAATATGCAATAACTCAGCTCAATTAATAATTACAATCAAATGAGAAAGGAAAAGAGAGTTTTTTTTTTCGTAATAAGTGAGCCATAACATTGTCATTTCTTCTAACATGAAAAACCTCCCACCTAGCAAAATTATTCATTAGTTGTTTAGCTTCACACATAAACATACTAGTACTACTCCAACCTTATTTATCATTATGTAGAGCATTGATAACTTGCAATGAGTCCCTCTCTAAGATAAGTTATCTAAGCCTTAGATCCAAGACAATTTTAATGGCCTGAAGAGCACCATAAGACTCGGTTAGCAAGTGGTTAGAAATAGGTGCTGACTTTGTGTCATTGAAGCTATAATCTAGCCTTCACTATCTCCCAGCACTACACCAACTCCTTTTAGGCCTTGCTTTTTATCAATAGATCTGTTCTAATTAATTTTGTTCCAATTCAAGGGAGAGGCCTTTCAATCTTCAAGTGATGAGCAAGTATATCTATTACCGATGCCACTATTTTTGTCCTCTTCATGAAGCATATCATGAATGACTAACTTCCTTAACAATTGAATTAGGATGAGAGAATTCATTTTGAAGAGGAAACAGCTCCTCCTCCACCACCAAATCTTCCTAGCTACCACCACAAATTCTTGAACCACCTGAGTTTCCATTGAATTTATGACTGCAGCAAATAGCTCTAACATAGAGGTTTGAGGCAAATAGCACTTTTGCAGTTTTTTGGAACTCTAGCACTACACATCCTTTACAGATTTACAACTCCAAATACATGTAGCACACTCTCTTCTTCCCTACAACATATAGGACATAATGGTTGGGCAACAACTTTCTTCTTGTATAAGTTTGACGAGTAAGAAGGGTCTCAAGACAAGCCCTCCACAAATAAAAACTTATCTCCATGTTGTAGTTTGAGTTGCCAGACTTTCTTCCATACTTCCTTGAATTGATTTCTACAAGATAAGCACTTCTCACTAAGAAGTTGACATCTTTAGTGCCCAGCCAAATATGTTTGTCCCTACTATTCATAATGTTGATTGGGGTTTGTAAAATAAGATTGGCCCTTCTTTGGTAAACAATTTTCTTCACTACCTCAGAATTTCATTGTATAGAGTTAGGTTCAATCAATTTTGAAACTGTAGCTTCATTTTCCAACTGCATACTAGGACTTAGAACCTGATTATGCCCAAAGAATAATGTACTAGTTGTAGTGCAATTTTGGGGTGTCGATTCCACAATAAGACAAATTAAAAGAACAGCAGAAATAACAAAGAAACTAAAAAAAATATTAAATGATTTATGAGAGAATAAAAATTAATTTTAAATGTAAATTAAAATAAAACAAGTGATTAACGAAAAAAGTATTCAAATTTAACAAACAGTAAAGTTTCGAGAATCCCTTGCACATTTTCGATATTTTAATTATTCTTAATTTATTAATAACTTAATTGAGAATTCAATTCCAAAATTCACAATTGGAAGATGTAGAATTATAAACAAAAATTAAACCACATGTAACCCTTTGAAAAATCATTCATCGCTTTTTAAATCAAGCAAATTGTTATCTACATTGAGAAATAAATTAATATAGAAAATCAATTGATCCAAACATAATCAAGGAACTAATCCATTCAATAAAAAAAGCATGACTGAATTCATAAATGAAATAAATTCTAAAATTATTTGTAAAAGAAAACATCAACAATAAATCGAGAATGATAAAACAGAAAGTTTTAATAGATTTGAGATATCCTCTTTAGAATGTACTTCTTGACCATTATCATCAACCATTTTCTTAATCCAATTAGTCTTCTTCCTTTGAGTAGCACACTTGTGAAAAATTTGGTGTTTCTATCCCCCTCCTTCAACCATTATTGTTTGGCTCTTTGCTTTCATTTGATGTGATCTTCTTCAAGTAGTCCATCCACCTTCCTTTGCAACTTTTAAAATTCTCAGTGAGATATATTTTACTTATGTCGTTTATTTTCCTCTTGTAGCTCGGATTACTAGTTCAAATGAGCATTGATCTCTTTTTGATTGCCAATATTTTGCTCCACTGTATCAAAGTCACTTTGCACTTATTAAGGCCATTAATAGCATATCTAAGCTTGTTCTTATCTATTTTAGGTTTGCTCCATGCCTCCTCTACTACCTTGTAACACTCCTCCCTCACTGACTAACTGGCCTCAAACCTAAAGGGCTTAGTAGGTCTGTTCAATTCACACTGAATCTGTTTCATAGAGATGAGTAATGGGCAATGATCTAAGCTCAATGATGGAAGAATATACACACTCAAACAAGGGAAACTCTCAGCCTATTTAAAGTTGCAAAAAGCTCTATCAAGCCTTTCTTTAGTAAAGGCCAGGCCCTGTCTGCCATTAGACCATGTATATTTGTTTTCAATAAACCCCATATCAGAAATGCAACTCTCCTCAACAGCCTCTCTAAATGCCTCTAGCTGACTGTAAGGCCTCGAAAAGGATCTCACACTTCTCTTTATTGCTAATCATCTCATTAAAATCTCCAACACATGATCACCCCTTAAACACCTCCGGTTGGAAAGCCTTGAGAAGTTGCCAACTCTCATTTCTCCTTTCTATGATAGGTTGCCATAGGACACAATTAACACCTAATCCACTCCATCCTTCCCTACTAACCAACAGTGAGATATGGTTATGGGTATAGGATCTAACTTCAGCCTCAACATCATCTGTCCAAAGAAAAGCAATGCCTCCACTAAGGCCCTTACAATCAATGATAAAACTGTTTTCAAACTGCAGCTTTCTTTTTATACTTTCTACTTTGTTCCTTTTACATTTTTTTTTTCAAGAAAACAAAGGATGAGTGCTTATTCTGCACCATTAGATCCAGGTCATGAATTGTCCTTAGGTTTTCAAATTCACGACAATTGTAGATAAGGCAACTCATGGGTCTTGGTGGGTTGTGACACAGCCTCCACCATATAAGTACTGTTTAAATCCATAGTCACCCCCCCCCCCCCACTTTTGCTTTCTTAACCATAGATTTGAAAGGACTTTCTTTTAACATTCCTCTTCTTGTTATTAGAGCAATCTACATTATTATCTGATGGACCTAAACTAAAACCAACAAAACATTTGTCCCTGGCCCTTTTTTTGGACTAGTCTAAAACCTTGACTTGGTTAGATATGAATTGATCAAGAGAAGAAACTTGAGCCATAAGATCATTTGAAGCCACTTTAGCATGTACTAAATTGTAATTCTTGCATTGACCTGCAACATTTGCCACCTCATCAGAAGCTTTCCTTAATAAGCCAACTCCTCAGTCACAAGCATAGGACACAACCCCTTTTTTGCTTTGGAAGCCAAAAAAAAAAAATTCCCTTTTAGGGTTCAATCTCACTTTCCTTCTCAGTAACAAATATTGAAAAGTCCAAATTCTTGTAATCTTGCAAACTTTCCTTGTTTGATCCATTAGCCTTAAAATCTGTAGTTACCATAGTATGCTCCTGAAAATCCTCATGAGACTTAAAGTTTCCATTTTGGGCTTCCTCCCTTTCTCCATGACTTGTTGTCAGCTTTTGCATGCTGGTTTTCCCCATTCCCATATCTCTTCAGGATCAAATCACTATTCCTGACTACAAGAGCCCTAAACTAAGCCCCATACCATTGCTAACCCCCGTTTCTAGGGAGTGTTTTATAACACCACATTTGAAACAGAAAGAGGGTAGTCTTCCATATTTAAACTGCACCCGTGATCTTTTACCTTCAAGAGTGACGAACATACCTCTTAACAAAGTTTTTGTAATGTCCATTTCCACCCTTATTCTCATAAACTTCCCCACCCAATACCTCTCATGTTGGCATGTACTTGAAGATCCCTACATTGATATCCAACATCTTGTGTCATACAGCCAAAATGCATGTTGTAAACTTGGATCCATAATTTCTCTTTATTGAAAGTTATTTCACTGATTGATATGTTGCCAAAAAAAACCCGAAGGCATAGAAACCATTTGTCAAAAGACCAAGGCCTGCCATCTTTCTGTCCTTTTTCATATTGGATTCAATTAGGAACTTATTGGATTCAACCTCGAAGAATTGGATCCAACTCTCACATCTCCACACATTTGTCATTATACCCTTGAAAGCTTCTTTGTTAACATATTTTTCAGCCACAAGCATGGCTAGTAGACAAAACTGTCCATGTTTCATTGCACTAGCCATTGAAGTAGTTGGTAGAACCAACCATTCTTTTTCCTTTTCTGTGAGACATAATCCTTCTCACTACCTTGCTAAGTCTTCCTCCATAGCCACCTCTTCAAACCAACCATGCTAGTCTAAGAGGCTCACTCTATTCTAGAGAGAAAACCTCACCTTTCATAGAGAGGACCCTGTATTACTAGAGCTCATAGTACTAAATGCTCTAGTTAATCAAGTCTGCTGATATATATTTGAAAATAATTTTACTCATCATTCTTATATAACACACTTATTTTGATTTTTATCTTTTAATTTGTTTTCTTTAGTAAGTAGGTGGCATATGAATGATGAGTATAGTAGAAAACTCAATTAGTTTAGTAAGAATAAAATAAAATAAAAATAAAAACAGATGTGGTGTGTGGTGTTAGTGGCTAGACAACATTTCTCTTTATTTAAGTTTTTCACCATTCAAAAGATACTTATCGAATGCTCAGTTTGAGCCATGCGTTCATTGTAGCACGACTAGTTAATTAACTAACTTATAAGAAAAACGTGATAACACGAGTTTCACTAAGCATGGTTCATAGATTATTCTAGTTGTCATAATATTTTAAGGGTTTTAGTATTTTTAGTTGAAGGAAACACCTTAGAATTTTGGTTGAGCAGCTTGAGCCCAAGTGAAGCAAGCCTTAGTAAAGCCTTGTGAAATTTGGCCCTATAAGGAAACCTAAGCCCAATGGCTCAAAGGCCATGACGCAAACCTTTGTTTATAGTCAGGATAATGGACTAAGGGGGAGAGAGAAGTGTTGGGAAGCCAAAGGATGGTTTGTACGCCTACCCTTGTTGGTTTTGACACTTGTCATGCATGCTAGAAACCTTTTAGAAAAAACAAACGGCAAGATGACCTAGGGAGATCAATAGACTTTTGGCAAAATCCCTTACCACATGCCTACACCCTTCTGTTTGGTACAGTTTTGAGTTCTGTGAGACCCCAGATTTTATGTAATCTACGTATTATCTTTATTAGTATTAATTATTTATTTATTTTATCATTATTGTTGGTGATTTATGTTGTTGGTATTATGAATCTTGTTGTTTTATTTATGTATTATTATTGATCCTTTCATTTTGGATTGTATTATTATTATTTTTGGTTTAGTGATTTTATTTTTATTGTTTTATTTATTAAAGTAATGGGTGGTTTGTGAGATCTCTAATTTTAGTGTTTCTAATTATTTTATTTTATTATTATTATTGGTTCTTTCAGTTGAATAGTTACCATTATTAATTTGGTTTGTTAGTTTTAGTTTTATTCTATTTTAATTTGTTGTATTTATTTTGTTTCAATGAGTATTTTATTTTATCGAATCTTTTCGGATTGGTTCAATAATTTTAATTTATCAAATTATTAGGTCTTATTATTGTTATTCTATTTTGTTTGATGGTGTTTTGAAGAGTTATAAAATATTATAATTGTACAAGATATTTTTATTATCCTAGTTTTAATTATTTAAAGTATTATGAGATTTTATATGTGCTTTAAATATCTGATTTAAATATATGGCTTTACTCTTTTAAATAATTAGTAACTTTCATCATTTTAATTAATGATGGAGAATATTATGTTATGAACTGAAGTTAAGTTGAAATAATATTTTATTTTAATTCCTCTAAGTGTTTTTAAGTTAAATTGATTTTTATGTGTTCTCAAATCAATATTTTAAGCTCTCGATTCATCAATTTGAAGACCCCGAAGTGTAGGGCCTATAAATAGCCCGATGAAGCCTCAGCCCCTCACTCTTCCTTTTCCTTTTTCTCTTTCTCTCTCTTCTCTCTCTCATGCACCACCCATGGTTGTTCGGCCTCAACCCCCGCCCAGCCTCCACCGCCGGCCACCAGGTATCACCGCCTCCATCACCGGCATCTCCTCACCCATGGTTATTATCCTAGTGCTTGTTGTCTTCTTGTTTGAACCTTGTTATGTTGTATGGGTGTTTATGTATGTTAATATATGAGTGTTTTACTGTTTTGCGTTTGTTACCACCCGATTAACAAAGTGACTTTGTGAAACTTTAACCAGGATATGGCTCGAAATAGGAGAAACCCTTGCATGTCAGTAGCATCAGTAGCTCAATTGAGAGAAAGGAGAGAAAACAGGCACAAAATATTACGTAGAAGGCGTGAAAGAATGAGAGTGCAAAGGTTGAGACTTTTGGATCAGTATAAGAAACATCGTACCCATCTTATGGATATAGGCCGTGAGGGAATGCCTATTTTTCATCGTGCTATACCGCATGAAGAGAGACAACCACCTAGTAGATGGTTAAGAACGAAAAGAAAGCAGCTACGAAAATTGATTCGAGGTGAGACAAGTGAGCCTAGTGAAGAGCTAGTGAATTTTTTCAATACCTCGAATGACTGTATTCGATAGAGAGAAGAGGGAATATCCCGAATAGACACAGAAGATGAGATTATGCATAGTTTGAATAAGATAAGGACAAACATGTACTACAACCCCGACGTGGATGCCAAATTTTATTTCTTTCAAGACTCCGTGACAGAGGAGGATGACATACCATCATATTCATCGTCAGAAGAGTCCACCACCACTAGTGCTAGAGGTATATTAATTTTAATTAATACCCATGTTATTGCATAAAATGATTTCGCGGACGAAATCTTCTTTTTAGTGGGGGAGGATGTGACGACCCAAGATTTTATTTTCTTACTATTTTATTTAAGTAATTATTTTAATAATAATATTGGTAATTTAGAGGAGTAAGGATGAAGGCTTGGGCTTAGGATTGAGCTTTGGGGAGATTGGATTAGAGTCTTGGCCCAAAGTGTAGTGTGTTAGCCCAAAAGCCCATAGGATGAACCCATTAGTCAACCAAGCCCATACAAGAGGACACATGTCACTCTAGGAGAGTTTTAATAAGTCTTCAAAGACTAGTAGATGAGAGGAAGAAAAATACTAGTGGTTGAGTAGTTGACTAGTGGTTGCCTTGTAAGATGGAATGTGAAATCTCATGATGAGATTTTCTCATCATTGGGATATCTTAGGAGGTACAAAGAGATCTTCATTTGTAGTCTTCTTAGGAGTATGCTATATCTAGAATAGTGACACTTTTGGCATGAGATGAGAAAGAGAAGTGAGGAGCAAAAGGGAGCCTTCGGTGAAGGCATCTAGCCAAACCCCTTTAGGGTATTTCCCATGCAATCTTATCCCAATATAGGTGAATGACCATTGGAAGATATTGAGAAGACATGTGAGAGCATGAAAAATTGAGTGATTGAGTGATGGAACAAGAAAGGAAGAGCAAAGTAGGTGAAAAGAAAAGAAATGAGGAATTGGGTGAGGGCATAGCCGATTACCCTATTTTGGGTCTCTCCAAGTGTTTCCAAATCCAAGTGATTGGACACATGGGATTTTGTAAGAGTGTAAGATGGCATGATGATGTGATGAGATGATTGATAGTTGCTTGAGAAAAGAAAAGACCATGGGAGAAGGGAGAAGTTTCAGATTAGGCTAGAAATGGACTAGCCAAAAGTTGCACGCCATTTTTCCCAAAAATATGATCTTGAGATCTTGTGGAATGACACATGAGTTGATAGGTGATTGTGTAAGAGTGATGTGAAGGAGATGAAGGGTTGGAATCCCTTGAGGTGTGCTGATTATAGGTAGGAAAAAAAAAAGAGAATCTCAAACCTAAAAGTGATCTAGTTTAGGCATGGTATGGTCAATGATACAAGTCAATCAAAGGGTCTTTCAAACCCATCAAATGTCTATCCTAGAAGTAGGGAAATGAGTTCCTAAGGCACCTGGAAACTCACATGGCCGAATGGCCTATGGTTGGAGTCTCCCTCACTTGGTTGTTTCATTTGCACAACACACCCTCTCACTCTCTCTACCTCTCGGCCAGCACTCTCTCCCACTCTATTTTCTTTTGCTTCACTTTCTTCTATCCGCTAAATACAAGAATATCCTGAGTGTAGTGGAGCTAAGGCAAATATTCTTGAGTGGAAAGTGTTGAAGAGGTAAGTGTTTAAGTTGATCCAAGCATAGGTAGAACACACACCACACCTATGTTCTTATTTTAAGAATCTTCTCTTCAAGCCTCCATGCTCATGGTTAATCTAATGAAATATTTTATATATGTATATTTTCAGATTTAAGCTAAGCCTACTAGTAGTATTGTAAGTATATTCTCATTTTGCCTTTAGCATTCCTAGTATATTCTTAAGGGAATTTGATTGTATTGTTTGAACCCTTATTTGCTTATGCTAAGATGAAATTCCTTAGTGAAAATGTTATGCTTAGTTAGGTATGAATCCATGCTTAAATCTTATGATTCCTTTAGGCTTGAGAATATAGTATGATTGGTGGATTTAGTTAACTTGTTTACAATAGATCAACATGATGTATAGATTGATGAAATGCATGCATGATCATGGTTAAACTTGTTGGATATTGGATGATGTAGGATAGATTACTTGATGAAATGCTTTGCATATTAAGCTCAAAAGTCCTTGCTTGTTTAATGTATTATTTTAGGTTAAATGTCATATTATAATGGTGGATTTAGATACTTAGTTGAAAAGATAAAATGTGGCATGATTGACATGATGAATAGTGAGAATATGCATGCATGTTAAAATTAATGTTTGGAGTTAAAAAAGTTTGGATTGGTGCATGTATGAGTTTCGAATTTAAGGGTTAGGGTTGGAATTTTAAATGATCAACTATTATCCTATATGATGATCAAGTCTTGAATACTTGGAAAGTGGGGAGCAGGAAAAACTAGAAGATTTCAATAGCATGAAATTCGGTTTCCATAGGTATGATAAAGTGTGCTATTTTGGTGAAAAGAAAAGTGACTAAAATGTTGCATCTAAGGCATATAAGTTTCGGTCAACCCTAATTAGAAAGTATAAAAATGTTTTAGACAATCTCATCAAGGTTTAGAGAATGTGTGAAAAGGAATGGGAGAATGAAATCTTAGGATGTGACCAAGGAGGGTCTCGGCCCAACCCTAGTGGGAGGAGGCCGAGCACCCCTCCTTCCTACCAAGCCCATTTGTGAGCTTTGAAATGAGAAAGAAGTAGAATCCTATGGTGTTTGACTTGTGAATAAGTATGGCACTTGGTGCACGTGTGATCGTCTTACGTTTTGCATGCTAAGTGTTAAAAGGTTGCATGTCTCATGCATGAAACACGAAAACTATGTTTTAAGTCAACCGTGTTTTTAAAAGAAAAGAAAATAAATTAAAGTTTTATAAGAACCCAAACACTGGGATGGGGTAGTGTCCTAGTGGAACTCTCTATTTACTCAGGAGTAATTAAAGTCAAGTGAAAGCCCCTAGGTCGACGAAGAACAGTCGGCAGACCATGTATGGCTCCAGAAGGTGTCCGGAGCGTGGTCGCACCTAAAGCTAGTGGGTGCCCAATGACGGTGTTGGCTTTTGCCTTATCGAATAAGAAATTTGTAGTCGCTTGGTGAGTGATCAATCACTGAGTGATGATGACCGAAAAGTCGCGAAACATTTTCACTTAGACTTGAGTGGTCGCTAGGTGATACGGTAACTAACGGAAAATACATGGTGTATAGGAGAACTGTGAGGTGTCCAATAAGAAGAAATCATGACGAAAAGAGCGACTTTTGAGCCCAAGATATGATATGATAAGATAAGTGTGACGCCCCCAACTTACGTCTGGGATTTAACGTAAATTAAGGTGTCTGGATGAGCAACACTTGGCTACTCACCCTCGTACTTAACAAGGATAAAAGCATAAATTACTAAATTCGCAGCGGATTAGGTTTTTCAATATAAGACTTTCTAAAGATCACACGGAAATTATATATACAACATTCATTAAACTTAAACATTGTACTTTATACATATACACAATCCAACTGTAGCTAAACATATTACATTCATCCCAAAAGAAACTTTCCTTCACCTCACTCTTTCTCCCTCTTAACCTCGGGATATTCTCTCCCATAGCGAAACCTATCTAAGCTAATACTAAAGTCTCGCTGGAGCTGTTGTCCCTGTGGAGTCACACAAACTCCACACATGGACAACGAGCCGTCTACTCCTAAGGTTAAGCAGCATCCAGTACGTCTCCTCTCCTCGACAAAAGTGGATGCGTCAAGACTCCCAGCTCCGGTGGGTCTGATAGGAGGTCCGAAGGAAACAAAAGAAATGTCCAAAAAGGGACTGTAATCGGAAAGTCCCTCAGGACTCCCCGAAGTCTCCTGTATCGTCGGGGCTGTCCTGCTGGTCATCGAAACCTGTATGAAATAATATGCACAAATATATGGAGCCATGAGATTTCGAATGAAATCTCAGTAAGTACATAAACAGCTTAAAGGAAACAGGGAAAATACCCACAAAATTATTACCACAACTGACAAGGGAAATTACCCTAACATACCCCTCACAGGACCACTGTCTAACTGACACTTTCTCAACTCACCCATTGTCTTATATTAAATTACATTATTTTCCCCTTTAAAATTCTTATTCTTTCATATCACTGATGGGCGTTACGTATCGCCGTCCCCATCACATACACTCATCAATCATCCGGGCGTTACGTATCGCCGTCCCCGTTATGATGAGTCTGGTGTCAATCATCCGGCGTTACGTCTCGCCGTCCCCGTTATGACACGAAATATATACACATAGTACTGCGGGCGTTACGTCTCGCCGTCCCCGCAAGGATCAATCACACGGGCGTTACGTCTCGCCGTCCCCGTGGAGATCACAATTTCATATCACGACAGGCGTTACGTATCGCCGTCCCTGCCGGCACGTCAGTCATACGGGCGTTACGTATCGCCGTCCCCGTCATGACGTGACTAACTCATCTTTTATATATTATTTTCTTTCTTTATTTTCTTCTCTTATACACATAAGTCATCTCACTCATAACCCTTCCCATTTGAAACACCACTTCTATTCCAAGGAAACCCTAAGTCTAGGCAAAACAGGGTATCTCGCTCGAGCGGGTGTCAGTATCGAGCGAAGTCTCGGGTTGGGACTCGCTCGAGCGAGTGTCGAGCGAAACTCTAGCGAGGGTTCATATTTTGCCTTCGCTCGACTCACATGTCGAGCGAGGGTCGAGCGAACTTACGGGTCTAAGGGTTTTTTCCACTCAAAACACACTAATCTTTTCCATACACTCTATTTATCTTCTTAAAAACCTAAATCTAAGTTTCCACAATTTTATTGAACATAAAAACAAGACAAATACAATTAATCCTACTCATGTGTTCAATTTACACTTAAACATGTTCTCATGTGTTTACTACTAGGAAATATAACTCAATCATGCCAATAAACCAGTTCCATGCTTAATTTAAGCTAGAATATGGACTTACAAGTTCTTCCAAGCTTTAGGGAATTGATCCACTCAACTTCCTCCAAGTTTGCTCCCACACACACTCACTTCACTCACAAGTGATCACTTTGAGGGTTTGGGGAGGGTTTTCTGATTTGGCTTCACAAGGCAAGTGCTCTTTCCTTCTAAAGGAGCTTAGGAAGCTCTCAAGGTCCTATATATATGGTGGTGGTCGACCAACATGAGGGAGAGAAAAGGAATTGCACCCAAGGTACCCTAGTTGGCAGATTTGCATGTGATGAGGTGTCCATCTAGGCAAAATCTAATGATGAGGATTAAGCCTCCCAAATCCTAGGCTTTGCAGCTGGATTAGTCATCCAAGGGCTCACAATTGAGGTGGTTTGGCTGCCCATTTTGATCCATGGCCAAGCTAAAGGGATAAGAGGTGAGGTGGCACTTCACCTAACCATGCATGCATCTCTCATCTCCAGCTCTCCCCTTGTGTCACACGCCCATCATCAGGTTTTCTCCTCCATTTGGTTCCTTCCCAACTCCCTTAGGTCTTCCCTCAACAAGTCCTAGAAGGTCACTTCATGGTTTAGTTAAGGTAGAGTCAAGTTTGATCCCATTAGTCACCAATCAACCAGATTTTGGCTCCCTTGAGTTCCCATCACACTACCCCTTCAATTGACTTCCAAATCAACTTTCCATTCATTCCTAAGTATCCCTACACATGTCCTAATCCCAGAGAATCCTAAAACCAGTTGCCTATTTGGTTACATGCCCCAATCTAGTTCAATTACCCAACTCGGGTCCCATTTAAGCCTATTCCAAAGCTGCCTACTTGGTTCCCAATTAAGTTATTGATTTATTCCGAATCTCAGGAAACTTCAAACATAAAAGTTTTATATCTATCTCTTAGGGTTCTATACCAATTGGAATCACCTCATTTGTACATCATATGGCTGACTTATGATCATTTTCCTAAAACTCGACAGATTGATCCGAAAGTGCATAATTCTCAATACTAAGTAAAATCTCACATTTCCTCAACTAAATCTCCCATTCTAATTTCCTAATAAATGAATGCATTAAATAAATCTCCTAAAAATAACTTCTATAAAATAATTTACCTTAGAAAAATTTGGGCTATTACATAAGTAAGTGGCGCCTAAGATAAGAAAAGATGAAAAGTATTTGAAAATGATGAACTTTTGAAAAGATGTTTCATGTGTTTTGTCTCATGAATTTATAAGCAATTATATGAAAGAAGTTAAAGAAAATAAGTTGATGAAAGCTGACATGAGCATGAGCATGTGCATCAGTAAAGTCATGAGTCTCATAATACATGACATAAATAGGTTGTTTGTTATTCGCTTAATTATATGCTTGAGATGCTTTCATTGAAATGATTATGTGCTTACTGAGAATTTTTGAAATCTCACCCTTTTATGTTCCCACTATCGTTCCTCATCGAGGACGATAGAAGTAATTGCAGGAATTGATGGCGACGGAGACAGCAAAGAATAGGAAGACTCCCCAGACCCCTAATGGTCTGGTGACCTCACTCCTTTTTGATGTAGTGACCCCCATTTTATATGAGCGACTGGTAAAGGACATGCGGTAGAGTATGCTAGCGGAGCCCGTGGATCGCCAGTGTATAGGGTCTTGCTTGTCATTAGGGATTGACGGGTCCTTATTCATGAATCGCGTCTATGTCTCGGAGGCAGGGAAGTGCCTCCTATGGGGTGAGCGTGTAGGCCTTACCAAGTTTCTTTTTGGCCCTGAGATGAAGGAGGTCAAGGATGAACCTCCTTCTAGATGAAAGGTTATGGGGTCATCACTTGTTTGTTTATGCTTATTTTATGTAAATATTTTGGGCTTCCGTTATTTTGGAAGAAAGAACAATTATGAATTATTATTGTGATTATATTAATAGTAATGAAGTATTTTGGGATATTAGAAGTTGTTGAGCCATGTGATGTACGCTTAGAAATGTTTGACCTTTTTCTTCTGTGAATTTTATTTACTTATTGCTCTTAATTAGAAAAAAAATATATATATAAATATATATATATATATGTGATATAACAAGGGGTGAACTTCCTTGTGATGATCATCTCCGACGTCTCAGTTTACGTGCAATCCCGAGCGTAAGCGGAGGTTT
This sequence comes from Platycarya longipes, assembly GCA_036559045.1. Lineage (NCBI taxonomy): Eukaryota > Viridiplantae > Streptophyta > Magnoliopsida > Fagales > Juglandaceae > Platycarya > Platycarya longipes. Next base: position 39,995,696 of record CM071791.1, on the reverse strand, counting down.
CGATATTTCGTGACCCACAGGTTTAGCCCCTTACCGTTGTCCTCCACCACCGTTCGGCATCACCACCACCACCACCACCACCGAAGTGCTCCCCCACCTCAGGCGACCTTCCCCCTAACTCAGCTCCTGAGTTTTCACACATTTTGAGCTAGATTCGCCACCTTCTAGTGGTTGCACCGCCTCACCACCATTGTCATGAGATTCCCTTCCTCCAATGACTGTTTTCCCAGCTTCCGGTGTCAAATTAAGTATCCTAGCTGTCAATATCCCGACGTCTTGATTCCCGTGTTTATTTTAAGGCACAATGGGCATTACGTAACGCCCATTATGGTCATTGTGTGTGTCAGTCATAATGGGGACGGCGATACGTAATGCCCATTGTGATTGATAGTGTGTAGATGACATAACGGAGACGGCGACACGTAACACCCGTTATGGTTATTGGGTGTGCATTTCATATCGGGGATGGCGATACGTAACGCCTAGTATGATTGGTTTTGCGGATATTACTTTCTGGGAAAGGATGGATGATTTTTACTGGAATTTTATCGTGGACCAAAATGGAATTTTGGCGTGTGTATATCTTATTTATTTTGAAAAAGATGTTCTTTTGAGATTCATGCATTTGGTGTTGTGTTCATGAGTTTTGTTGTTGCATGAGTATATTTCTGTCTTTTAGTTTGGTTGGGTTGTACTTACTTGCGATGCCATCTTGGCATCGTAGTTTTTGGATGCAGATTTTGAAGAGGTTGAGCCTGAGGAGACGGCTCCGCCTTTGATGTATTATTATTATAAATTGTTATCTCGAAAAATTAATTTTCCCCTTTTAAAAACATGTATTTGTTTAATTTATCTTTTGGACGACTGTATTAAATCTCCTGTTGGAGAATTTATGTTAAACTAGTTTGTAAAATATTTCTAAAAATTCTGGTACTTAGATACTGATTTTATTATCCGCTGCGACTTATATATTATGTATGTCACGTGTTCACACACTTAGCACTTGACGTTGGGGGTGCGTGACCCGTGATGTCAGCATCCCGACGCCTCGATTCCCGTGTTTATTTTAAGGAAAATTTGGTGGCGTCACACTAGCCCAAACCATCACTAGCTATGTCAGGAGGCGAGCATTGTACGGGTTTATCCCGCTATGGATCATGGATCGATGCAAGTTCGATTATCAAGGCATTTGCTTATGCACTGTAAGTAATTTTCCAAACTCATTTGTAGGGTTTAAAATAATATTCATACACTAACTCTTTTATTTGCCGCTTTGAAGTGTTTGGTAAACTTTCTAATAATATTAATAAAATTTAGAGTAGGTTGATTGGGCCCGAGGCCATCAAATGAAGGACGGGATCATCTTGAAGTCGGATTGGGTGTGATAGATTTTGTGGAATTAATTGTTGAATTTATAAATGTTTGGTTGAATGATTTTTAGTCATGTGATATTCCCATGCCATCCAATATCTGCTTATCATGCATATATCGTCCTTTATTTGTTGTGATTACTTATACTATGATGTGTTATGGTGAAGGGTACTTTTGGGTGATTTGTGGTTTGGTCTATTCATAGTGGTGAGTGCGTGTGTATTATAATCCAAAGTCGAGATGAAGCATTATCTCGTTGATGTCCCCTAGGTTGTCATTGGGCGACAACTAGATCGAACGAGATGGTAAAGTTCTCGTGCCGACTCCGTGTCTCCTCTGCTGGCGGGGGCTAGAAGATGCCTAAAAGCTGGGCATCACTCGTTCCAAAGTCACATGCATGGTTGTTACCCGTGGTGTGACGAACAGAGCCAAGACGTATAGATGGTTTCTAGGGGAGACCATGGTATACTGTTAATAAATAAATTGGAATTATGTTGTGAGCCAAAAATTAGATTTTTAGTGGGTTTGTTAATGCGTTTTTTTTTGGAAAGAATGGTTGTGGATGCGTTCCTTTTTGGAAAAAAAGTCCATTGATGAATTCCTTTCTGAGAAAGGATGGTTTGTTGATAAGGTCATTTTTGGAAAATGATGGTTAGATGTGTTGCGTTGCTTTCTGGGAAAGGATGGTGGTGTGCGTGCTGAGTTCTTTTCTAGGAAAGTACAATTTTGAGTGTGTTAATGCATCCTTTTCAGGGAAAAAGATGGAGTTATTCTTGATTGTGTTAATGTGTCCCTTTTGGGAAAAAGTGACGGATTCATTATTGCATATATTCTTGGATGCTTGTGGATTGTGTTGGTTGCATGAATATGTTTTAAACTATTGGTTATGTTTGGTTGCTTACTTGTTGAGATTTACGTCTCATGTGGTGTATCTGGTCAAACTACGATTCCGTTTTATGAAATCGTAGTTTTTGTTGCAGAGGTCGAGTGTGAGCATTGGACCAGCTTCGCCTGAGAAGTAAAGTTTTGAAGTGTTGTAATTATGAGTATGAGGTTTGGCCTTCACTTTGTTGGTTAGTTAGATGATGGTAATAATTTTATAAGGAGTTTTGATTGGAGTTATAGATTCTAAATTTCTGGTACTAGAATATATGACTTTATATTTGTCCACCAAAACTTTTTAATTATACACCATATGCATGGTGCACACATTCGCTTAGAGCACTTGTCGTTAGGGTGATTAACCCATATGATCATCATCCCGGTGTTGCGAGTCCCTTTAAATTCCAGGAGAGAGTTGTGGACGCGATAAGTTCCATTGTTGATGACCATGGAAAAGGGGAGCCTAAGGAAGACAAAAGAGGGGTTTTCAAGTGATTTGCATAGAAAAATCGAAGGGACCTACATTTTTAGCCACTACACTCACAAGCACACCCTCACTTATCACTTGTCAGTTGTCACTTAGGTTTCAAAATGGACCAATGGCCTATGAAAATTCATCTTGGGAAGAATTGAAAAGGGAGATGAAGTAACAAAGTGGAAACAACAGGAAAGGAGTGGGTGGCAAAGGGCATGGCACATGCCTATGCCACTTGTCACTCATACTAAGGTTTGCTTGTTGGAAAAAAGATGATGCATGAATTGTTTTATGCATGTACCCTTGAGAAATATACACTAGCCTAAGAGAAAGGAATAGTATAAGGGAAAAGAAGGGAGTTTCGGCCAATGGAAAGGAAGCCCCACATGCCATCCATGCTAGCCCCTTCACAATGCAATCCAATGATTGATTCTAAGAGTCATTTTCAGTTAAGAGAAGAAGAAGGAAGAAAATATGCCACTTGTCACTCATGCTAGGCGTTTGGAGGCAACTAATGGGAAGGTGAAGAGACTATTATAAAAGGGGATGAGCCACACGCCTATGAGCTTTTCCCCTTGGCCATTTTCAAGTTTTGCATGTGTTCTCATCTTCTCCACACATTCTCACACTTTCACTTAAATATTCCACACTTTCTTTCCAACCAAACAAAATATATTTGTTTCAAGAGGAGATTTGGCATTCTCAAAGAGGAACCAAGGTAAGGACTCGGTTTCTCTTTTTTTTTTTTTTTTCTACATACAACATCACATTTTCAACTCAAATTGAGATTTGAATCTCAAGGGAGTTCGAATATGGTGACACACACATTTTCATAGAAAGCGAATTAGGGTTTCCTAGAAATCCAAGAATCTGAATAGTGGAGGGCACTAATCCTCCATGCTTTCATCCAACTTCAGGTGTTCCTACTCTATTTCGAGTTTTGGATGAAAATACAAGTGAAACGAAGGGTTTCTTGACCGAAAATCTTAGAGGCCAAGTAATCTAATCCTAGTGGTGACCTTAAAAACTCCCACACCCTCTAGAACATGGATTAGGGTTTTGGAACACTCACTCTAACAAGTTGTATTTTGATTTACAGCTTGCTTTTGTTTCATTTTGTGAATTTTTATAACTGTATACTTAACTTGTTCTTAGTTAATACTTGTATATGTTTGAGTAGATCCTTTTATTGATACTATTGTTTTATTGGTTATCTCTTGTTTGTTTGTGTGAATATGCTTATATGAATTTGAAAATGTCTAAGGAATGAATTACATGCTTCAAATTTGTGATGAAAATGTCATGAAATACTTCTATAAGTTTTGATTAGCCCTTGAATAAGGTTGATAGTTTATGCAACATGATATTTTAGTTTATATATGTGTTGAAGTTTTTGAACCTTAGCCAAATACTATGCTATGTTTTTTATATTATATGCTTGAAGTTTGGAACATGTCTATGTGATGTTTCTTCATGATTTTGTAGGTGGATCATTCGGCCTAAGCAAATTCCCATGGTTCCATGAATGGGTTTTGATATCTCATGTGTTCTATATCATCACGCCATGAACTGAACATCATGTTATGCTTGATTATTTCATACATGGTATTTCATGTGTCATATGTCAAGTGTAAAAATGTGTAAGTCTTAAGTCTCATGTCACAATATGCATTTGAGAGAAATATTTTCAAAGAAAAGTATTTTCTAAGAAAAGAGTCTAAATGTTTTATCACGACACCAAGTGCTAGGGGCGCGTAAATCACTCCTCCTAGTGGAATTCCTTTGTCCACTTTGGAGTGCTTAAGAATGAAGTGTAACCCCTGGGTAGACAAAAAGTCTTCAACGAGTCTCGAATGGATTCTTTATAAAAAATTTTAGAGCCAGGAAATGTCTAATGCTAGTAGGTGCATAAGACATGTAACCCAACAAAGGACTATTGAATTAATAAGATAAATATCTGTTTAAGACGTATTCATCATAGTGTGCAGGCTGGTGATGGTGCAGTAACTAGCAGGAGCAAGCGGTGTAAAAGGGAACCATGTTGTTTCCATTCTCTAAACAAGTATAAAAGCTCATGTTATATATCATTTGATGAAAGTATCGTGATATGATATGGATCACTCAATATAAATATTGTGATATTCTCTAAAAGGCAAATTTTGTTAAGATCATTGTGAAAAAGGAAGGTTGAAAATGTTTTCTAAAAATATTAAAGTCTCTGTTACAAGTCTTTGAAAGTATTCATGCATATGTAAAAGTTATGTTTTAGTCATGTGTCAAGTACATGTCCATGCACGCATCTCATGATATACATCTTGTATGCATGTATTAACTATTGTATGTTGCGTATTTATTTATTGAAAATCTCAAAATCTTATTGTAATAGTTTTCACTAACATTCGGCCTTCCCAAATGGTAGAAGTTTTGACAGGTATCCCAGATACTTTATGGTCATGAACCTAGATAGTTCCATGATAGAATACGAGTTTACAGTCTAGGCTCTTCATGACTATGCTTTAGAGATTTTGAAGTAGATAGTTCCATGATAGAATACGAGTTTACAGTCTAGGCTCTTCAGGAAATAGTAGATAGTCTTAGCGAGGCTGAGATCGGTAGTGTGCATACCGACTCCGTGAAGAAATTCGAGTTTCGAGGAAAAATATATGAAGTGATCGATTTCTTAAAGCAATTGAAGCCAATATCAAAGCGAAGGGTATAATGAAGGACTTGGGTCTTGTATGACACAAGCCCCAAAAATTGTATGGAGTTTTCCTGACTTTGACTCTCGAGGAGTCTTGGCAATCAAGAGGAAGAAGACATGAGAGGAGATGCTTTTGAATATAAGACTTTGTTTATTTTGGAAAAGTCCCGTGTTTTATGAGATTATGATTCTCTTATCACTACAACATTTTCGAGCTTTTCCCACAAATCAATTTCGTCCAAAATACTATATGTGGGGTGGAAAGTAGTTTTTTTCCACCCTTTAGTGGGAGGTTGGTAGCATATAATTCATGGACAAAAATATTTTAGCTACCAGTAAATAATTTGGTGGAAAATGCTAAATTTTTTCCATGAGTTTCGTTGGTGGTAAAAAGTATTTTCTTTAGTGGCAAAATATGTTTCCATCTATCCCATTATGGTTAAAAATATATGTGTATTCATGAAACCAATTGGCCACAATATATTTTTACCCACCAGTTATTTTGTGGGTAATTTGGTGGCATAAACATATTTCCTACTATCAATTTTGTTGCAAAGTATGTTTCCATCGTCACAATATATTTTTACCCACCAGTTATTTCGTGGGTAATATGGTGAATATATTTCCTACTACCAATTTTGTAGCAAAATAGCATTTTGGTTGATGGCCATTCGTGAAAATTAATAATCCTAATCTTGCACTTTGTCAAAAATGCTTGTTTCCCACTAGTCTATTTGCTTGCAAATACTTATTAGCTATCGAGTATTTAGTGGCAAAGAACTTTAGCGTTGATTTCAATATATGGTAAATACTCATCACCCCCTTACAATTTTTGGATAAATCTATTTTTGCCACCAATATATTTTATTGAAAATAAGAATTAACTACCAAGTGTGTAATGGTAAAAGCTGTGTATCCATGAGTTGAATTTATGCATCCTATCTCACCACCTTCTTGGTGAAAAAAGTCTAATATAGTAAGTCAATTGTGACTAGGTAGATTGCAGCAAAATACCTTTTGCCATGAAAATTTCTTTTTTTTTCCTATTTTTATTGCCCCAGCAATCCATTGCATACATGATATTTTCCCACATCAATATCTAACACACGAACCTGTTTCCTCACAAAGAGATCGATGAATAATAGGTATTTGTAACCACCAATACCAACATGTTGCCTAAAGAAAACCTATTAAATTTTTAAAAACACATCTTAACAAACAATATCATTCCCTAAGTTACTGCTAAGTAATGCCACAAATAAGTCACACCAAAATCTAATTACTAACTAACGTACATGTTACATATATAACCACCATCGTTTCCACAAATTCAGCTACATGAACTTAATTTATAATATTGATAGTTAGTGGGTTTTAGATGCTACAATCAAGTTAAGCATCTCTGTTTACATGAAAAACTTAAAAATTAATAGTTCTAACAAAAGCTAAGACCAAATTCCAGGAGATATTGATAGATTAGTAAGCCTTAAATAGTGTTGCCCAGCAGCGGTTCTCTAGAGAACCAGATTTCAGCCTCTTGCTCCACAAAATCTAGTGCCAAATGTCACCTGAAACTGTAAAAAAACATACATGTCAACTAATATGATTTAATTGGCCAATGATTCTTCTAATTTCATTGTTGTAACACACAGGTTGTACATATGGAAACTTAATAAACCCCTTCACCATATAGCATATACTATTCATACAAAGGAGACAATTAAATGAATGTGATAAATTTGATAAATGAATGTGATGAATTTGACAAATGTTTACCAATGGTTGAGTAACCATGTAAAAAGGGCTACAGGTCTTTCAATTTCTTGTAGTGTCTATTGCAAACATTGCTATCTTGCATATTCTAATACTAGAGTTTTGTTATGGTACATACCATGCTATTATTAGGAAATAGCCATGCAAACCAATTACACAAGCTGCCCACTTTATTTCTAGTGGAAATATTATTTCTTGAAAATTGCTATTATCTTTTCTACAAAGACTTAGAAGGAGTTTTATCAAAGCAAATATAAAATTTCCATGGCATTTGTGTAAACTGTGTTTTCTACTTTGTACTCACACTATAGCAGGTTTGACACCATGCTATAAAATTAGATTCATGTGGTAATCACTATAAGATAGCATTTGTACAACATCCTAACTGAAAATTATTATTAAATCAGCCATGCAAACCAATTACACAAGCTGCCCACTTTATACTTTTGAGTTTGCATACTATTGCCCACTAGAAAACTACTAGTATCTTTTCTAGTAAGACTTAGAACGATGTTTATTAAAGCAAACAAAAATATGTATTTTTGTAAACCTTCTTGTGCAAATAATTGTTTCACCATACTATAGTTTCTACATGATGATATAGAATTACATCCATGTGGCAAACATTATAAGATAGCTTTTTTGTAGTACATCCTAACTGAAAACTATTATTACAAACAAATCAGCCATGCAAACCAATTACATAAGCTGCCCACCTTAGTGCATAGTGGTAGCATACTATTGCCTACTATAAGTACTATTAGTATCCTTTCTAGTAAGACTTAGACGGAGGCTTATCAAAGCAAATGAGAAGAGCATTTGGGTAAACATTCTAGGGCAAATACAATATTTCTAGTTTGCATACTATTTTGCTTGATAATTGCTATTATCCTTTCTAGTAAGACTTAGAAGGAGTTTTATATATGAGCAAATATATAATATGCATTTGTGTCAACTATGTAAAGCATTTTTATGTCTTCTTATAGCACTTTGTACATGACTCAATATAATATGCATTTGTGTCAACTATGTAAAGAATTTTAAACCTTATATAAGTATACAAAATCATGATTCAAACCATTTATGTAGAGAAAGAGAACTTACCCCAATGAATATGTCTAAGATTACGCACTGAAGCACATCAAAAGATAATAATATTTAGCTATATCTTATACCCCCAACTTCACAAAACAAAGTTCCATGCCAAATCTTTTCTACAACTACCAAAATGCAGCTTGGCTCACATAATTCCATGGCCATTGAACTGTTGCATATCCAAAAAATAGTCTTTTCACAAAAAACCCTCCACAAAAAATCAGTCCAAGCAAGATGCCTAAGCATCTCGTTGAGTCTCCCTATGAGACTCACTACCTCCCTCTACCTCGGACACCCGACTGTTTATGTAGCTCTCATGGACAAAAAAACCCTTCTTCAATGCCTCAATATCAACCATCATTTGGTCTACCTTGCTCTTGTACATTTCTACCTCACTCTTGCTCCGCTGATTCTCCTCCGATAGACGAATAAAAGATTTGTTCTTCTTCATTATAGGCGAGGGTTCCAGAATAACCATGTGGCCCATCCCTACCGCGTACCTAGATCTAAAGTCCAATACTTCTTTGAAGGCATCATTAGTTGCTTCATCACCATCCTCTTCAATCTCTTTTTCAGCTAGCCTCTCCAACATTAGATTCTGACATCATAAAAAATTAAAATATCATCATGGGCTTATTGAAGATAAGGCTGGATGTATAAGTCTATAGCAGCACACAGACTGAATTAATTGCAATCTTACATAATTGTGTTCTTTTGTGGTGTTGATGAATTTACCTTTCTTGTGAGACCAGTGTGTAGTTTTATAAAAGGCCACTGCATTGACATGACCTCTCACTGCAAAATAGAATTAATAGTAATATTAATTCTGAAACAGTTATTATAATTTATGTTATACCTTTTACAGTCAAAAACCTGCTCCACTAATATCTTAATAAAGGATTTCCGCCCACTGGTGTGTTTGACCTTCAATTTTTGCCTATTTAAACTGTTCCTCCAAGACTTCTCTTGCAGATTTTTTTCCAACACATCAAATCATTTTTTCAAATATTAGGTTTATCTAGTTTAAGCATTAAGTAAAAAAACATAGTCATTAGGTTACTTATTTCTGAGGTACCTGACACTATATAACAAAAAACTATAAAACAAAAACTAGAATATACTTACTTTTTACTAATCTGAAATTTACCACCACTATACCTTGAATGTCGCGCTTGCCCATTTTTCACATAGAAATTGCCATACAGGTTCTCAACCATGGATGTCCCACCACGTAGGGCCTCTTCATGCGATCCATATTTCATATAGATCTTGTGTAGGGCATAATGATATGCATTATACTTATCAGCCAAATGATTTACAACCATCTCACGATGGTTGTCTTTTGCCCAATCCAAAACAAAATTACATTGCATGATTCAAATATGCACTTTGTTACAAGGTTTTCTGATCAAAACATGTATAAGTGTTCCAAATGAGTAAGCATGCACATTTAAGGAACAATGTGTACAATGGGGGAGTCCTACCTTAACACGACGAATGAGCCATTGCTTTTCCTCTTTAGGTACATGACTCCAACTAGCATGTCTCATGTCAGTATGTACTTTAATGATCGATATTACTTGACCAGTGAATATGACAGCATTCGCGCATGATGGCCCTCAATGACCATCTTGTATAACTAGAGGTATCTTTCCCACCTTCCTAAGTCGTTCAAATAGAATGCCCTTCGTGAGTCTGCGACCTCGTTTGGTAATAGGTGGGTCTACATCAAGCACATAAATATTATCAAAACCCCAAATCATCATTATGCATTCCATAAACCCACCAATCTTACATTACTTGTGACAGTATATGAATTGATGTGTTGCATAAAATACACATGCCAATCAGTGGGATAAATGTATTGCAACAATATCATTCACATATATTAGGAGTACTAAATTTTCCATAACTAAGTACCCTATCTATATGATGATGTGGATTTATTGTAGGCTTCATAGTTATGGATTATAAAGTTGACCGTTTAATTTTCTTACACTGGGAGGGGAGATGGATACCCATCAGCTAGCTCATGTTCATGTATTGGGGAGATAGTTTCAAAGCTGCTATTTAATGCATGATAGTTTAGCTTCATGGCAAAAACTCAAAAGTTGTGAACTTCATTAATATTTGCGTAAGGAAGAGGGACCAAACATACAATCCTTGTAAGGTAGTTTTGCTTTGCTATAAAAAAAAACCCAACTTTCTTATTCCGATTGAAATTAGAGATCCAAATACATTTTTGGGGGTTTGTCCAACGAAATGTTTACTATCTAGCCTTTTCTAGAATAGAAACTTGTTTCTTAAAGAAGCAATAAAGTTTTACAGTGAATGTCATTATTGGTCACCTATGATTGTGTGTGTATGTGTGTGTGTGTGTGTGTGTGTGTGTGTGTGTGTGTGTGTGTGTATAGGAGGAGGAAGGTTGAAATATTCCTGATATAGTGGAAATCAGTGTGTTTCATTTTCAATCCCTTTTTGTTGAAGGTGTGGGCTGCCCAAGTGGTAGCATATATAGCTTGTACCACTCATTAATTATTTCCATTCAAGTATTACAGGAATGTATGTATTTGAAAATATTAAACTATAATTTTCAAGGGGATTTAGATGATATTGGTATATATATATCGATCAAAGTGTTGTTGGATATATATATATATATATATATATATATATATATATATATTGTCAGAGTTCACAAAACCCCATCTTCAAATTTAAATTTTCAAGTAAAAATGCAATATAAATTTTATTCTAAGTATTATCTTCATAGTTAGTACTGATCTTTGAGATGTGAGGGAATGTGATAGAAATGTGTTGCATTTATTTTCCTTTATTAATACAGTAATTTTAATAATTTCCTTCAATATTGAAAATATAAGTTTGGTTCCATGCATGGTAAACACTTTTACATATGCCAGAGCCTCAAATGCTTGGATGATTAGGAAAGGCCAAAAATTAGCTCATCCAAGATCAAGATATCTAACCCATTATATAGAAGGCAAACATCGACTAAAAATTGTCCTCAAATTCTTTTGCCTCCTTAATTCTCATTTTCCTGTAATTTTTTTAGGTTTAATAAGGATGTATGTTGGGAGGTGCAATATATATATATAATATATATATATATATATATATATATATATATTGTCAGAGTTCACAAAACCCCATCTTCAAATTTAAATTTTCAAGTAAAGATGCAATATAAATTTTATTCTAAGTATTATCTTCATAGTTAGTACTAATCTTTGAGATGTGAGGGAATGTGATAGAAATGTGTTGCATTTATTTTCCTTTATTAATACAGTAATTTTAATAATTTCCTTCAATATTGAAAATATAAGTTTGGTTCCATGCATGGTAAACACTTTTACATATGCCAGAGCCTCAAATGCTTGGATGATTAGGAAAGGCCAAAAATTAGCTCATCCAAGATCAAGATATCTAACCCATTATATAGAAGGCAAACATCGACTAAAAATTGTCCTCAAATTCTTTTGCCTCCTTAATTCTCATTTTCCTGTAATTTTTTTAGGTTTAATAAGGATGTATGTTGGGAGGTGCAATATATATATATATATATATATATATATATATATATATTGTCAGAGTTCACAAAACCCCATCTTCAAATTTAAATTTTCAAGTAAAGATGCAATATAAATTTTATTCTAAGTATTATCTTCATAGTTAGTACTAATCTTTGAGATGTGAGGGAATGTGATAGAAATGTGTTGCATTTATTTTCCTTTATTAATACAGTAATTTTAATAATTTCCTTCAATATTGAAAATATAAGTTTGGTTCCATGCATGGTAAACACTTTTACATATGCCAGAGCCTCAAATGCTTGGATGATTAGGAAAGGCCAAAAATTAGCTCATCCAAGATCAAGATATCTAACCCATTATATAAAAGGCAAACATCGACTAAAAATTGTCCTCAAATTCTTTTGCCTCCTTAATTCTCATTTTCCTGTAATTTTTTTAGGTTTAATAAGGATGTATGTTGGGAGGTGCTAATTACAGTCCAAGACATGCAAATGATGTAGGTATCTATAAGAAATAAACCTGTGACAATATATGACTTGATGACTAGCATCAATTATATATGCTAAGCATGGGATAAATGTATTGCATACTTGTAATTGTGTTCGCCACGATAGCATTTGCTCCACCCATGTCCTGTTGTGCAATGGCCTCTTGTGCCCCCACCAAAGCTCCTACATCTTGAGTTTCTTCATTTGAGTTTGGCTCATCCCGCAACATGCTTGGAGGAGGCAATGCTTCTGAGTCTGATGTGCTAGTGATGAACATTATATCGTGTCAGACTCGGTCCTGCCGAAACTTTTTAGTTTTGTACTTTGGTGGCATATTTGCTGGAAGGTGAAACACAGTCATAATCACATGCAACCAGTAAAAACAACAAGAGAAGCTTTATCAAACATACTAATTAGCATACTTAACACCACATCAACAGATTGATAATGGACCTCTAATGGTAATGGTTTGCGGCATTATATTTTACTGTCATACCACATACTAAATTCAAATAAATATATCAAGTCAATTTTAGAACCAGTAACATGCAAATTCTTTTATTCCGGGAATTGACATTCTTCCTCTATTTTTGGGGAACAATGAAGACATAGTACTATTATCCCATTTAAGGTTACTTAGCTTTTCTAAGGAGTGCATGACAGACTGCTAATGTGCCTCCTTGATGGGTCAAATGAACTCTGTAACTAAATTTGCAAGGTTCTTTCAATAATAATACTTGTTTACTTATCAAAAAAATAAATAATGAGTTGGTGAAAGATTTACAAGCTGGAAGTTACTGAATTTTATTGCCAAAAAAATATGCATTTTGGAATGTTCATTTAAGAAGGCATATTAACTGAGTAACCTTTCAAAAATCAAAAATCCATGCTTTTGTTGATACAAGTAACTGATATAGAGAAAGGACTTTAACATTGAGCATTCCTAAAGCTTTTTTTTAAAGCAGCAAATGACATAATAACATCAAGTCAATCATCTCACTTTTACGTATTAAATACCTTAAATCACGTGAGACCTCTACAGATATATCACTTCAGACCTCTACTGACGTGGATTGACATGAAAAATATTTAATGCTTAAAAAAGTAAAGACCATGCAACATACTTCAAAATAGCATTAAGCTTTCTACAAAACTCCCAACATCTCAAAACCACCCCAAGATATAAAGATGACCAAGGAAAAAAGGTTAGCTTGTGTAAAACACTGGATAAAATCTAGCAACCTAAGCCGACAGCTCACAAAATGAGGAAAAGGAAATTGTAATGTGAAAGTGAAAAACAAGGAATACCTAGTTGTGGGTTTGGTGCATGGTAGATAAATAAATGGCTGAAATTCATTACAAGAACAACACCTCTTATTAATTAGAGAAATAGAAGACACTAGTACATGCATGCATAGGAAGAAAAACTGAGTGAGAGAAGCTTGGTGTGCAGTTTAAGGGTAGAATTTGAAGCTTTTCAAGAAGCAAAAATGGAGGAGAAGAAACAACTCATATATTTATTATACATGCACCAAACCTAGACACAGACGAGTTGGAGAAAGCTGGAGAAAGCTGACCTCGCTAGAAAATTTTAAAGCTGAAGTACAGAGATTAATTTGCTGGGAGTTGTTCTGATCTTCTACGTGTGCAGGGCAGATTTTAAATCTAAAACTGAGTAATAACCTTACACCACCACCTCTCTAGTCCACCTACCCAGATCAAATGTCCAGCCCACCTTTTCCCATCACAATCTTGCCCAAAATACCCTTTGTGCCGCCCCCATAGCAGTACTTAAAATTTTGTTATTTATTCCTTACACTGGATCTGTCTCAGCAAATTAGTGCAACTTATTGTGTAAAATTCAAAATCAAAATAATGTATTTTTCACTCCCAATTTCATCTAGAAAATGTTTATCATTTTAAAACCTTAAAACAATATGTAAATTATAAAGCTCATTCGTCATATTATTGTTTTGCCAATTTTAGATACCAACAATAATATTCATGGTTAGTTGCATGAATATTCAATATATTTCATGTATGAACCCCTCAACAGATTTGTTGGAACATGGTAGGCTTTTTATTAGATTTGCTCCCATTGAGCCAGCAACACCTTATTGACCATGGGTTTAATTTTTACTGAGTAATTTTTATATAGTTTTTTTTTAACAACTTTAACTTACATTATAAATTAAATCCACCTAGATGCATAGTTTTAAAAAATTTTAGCAACTGATGTGGGTATTTTTTGCATTGATTACTTTGCTAGAAATGGCCCAATTTTTATGCTATCACCCATTGTGCTGGATTGCGATCATGTGCTATCAGTCTCCATCTGCTGCTGGATTGGTCCTGATCTTACCCACCATTTTAATTTTTAAATCCATATTTTACTTATTCCCTCAATGCATATACCACTGTGTGGGACATAGAACTAATTTGTTTGTTATCTACACACCCCATGCAGTGGCAACTTAAGGAACTTTGCGCTCATCTTCTCCGCCACCACTTGAAATGCTCATAACTTCAAACGCAGCAAGTGGGTTTTGTAGCTCGTTGCCTCTAAAGGGATGTAATAAAACTACAAACACCATCTGTGTTCGGTTTTACAAAACAAAATATAATCTCTATATACCATATTTCTTGTACAGAAACTACGTCCAAAGAAAGAACAAATAAAGTTCTTCACATTTTATGTAAGGGAAACTGAAATTAAAGAGATGGACATTAGATTTATAATCAACAAAGATGGTAATGGTCTATTGGATACAATCAACCTTACAACAAGACATAGGAAGTTAAGAATTAGAGTTATACGCTTGGCTGGAAAACCTTGCCATATGAAATCATGTCTGCATGTTTTTCACCATACCATAAAAAACATTGCTGATGGAACATTCAATGAAAATGTGAAGCCATTAAATATGTTATTTTTCCAGGCACCATATCCAAGTCAGCCATAATCAATAGACAAACATGCACCAGTGTATATACACCATGTATATACATTGACTCCCTAATCACATGACTAACATTTAAGAAGGCATCAAAATTAGAGGAAAAACATGACTTACCTCATTTGCAGTCATCAATTCTAAAGGCTTCTCCCTTAGACATTGCCTTGTTTTCTTGTTGTGGTAGTATATGATTTTAGCATGTTCAAGAAAGATATGGTCATTGTGTATATCTTATGTACATGGGCATGTCTATTTTTTAAACATGACTCCAAATAGTTCTACCCATGAGTGCAAATTTTACTGTCAGAAGATGTAGCAAATAACTAGTCCAAACCATAAAATTAGAAATGAGTCAAAAGCAATTGTAATATGCACGATACTTTTCTCTACTAAGATAGAGATAAGAATGAGGAACATACTTCAAAGCAAAGAGAGACATCTTCAAATTTGTTCTTATTAATTGTAAGGGGTTGCAATTATGGAAGTAATAACTAATTTAGGCAATTTTTTATACCAAGATAGAATTGAACCAGGTCTAATTTAAAAAAACAAACCAATTATGCTACTAAATAGGCAATGAACTAAGTTCAGATTATTGACATGCTTTCTACAGCATGGGCACAAACGTGTATATCCAACAGTTTAAGTAATTGCTCAGCAGCAACAACAGCCAAACTAACCAAAAATTACCCCTATTTTTGCAATCATTACTACCCAAATCATCATCAACTCAGGTAATTGTCCCAACCCTTTTGATAATTTATGCAAGATAGCAAACCCATTTAGCTATGTTAAACCTTCAGGCTACCATAGCATCAAAACCCAACTATTGGTTAACATTGTCAGGTAGGTATTCATGGATTCTAGTGGTAGTTAATTTATGCAATGAATGGATAAGAAAACCCAGATGTCATGTAACATGGTGTACGTTATACAAGGAACTGGTTACTCGATTAAGATACATAGTTTCTAAATTAGTACTACAACACTTAAAATATAGAGAATGAATATCTAAAATTCCTTGTCAACCAAAATACAAATATAGAGAATGAATATCTAAAGATCATCATCAACCTTCTCATTCAGGTGATTTGCGGACTCGCTACTAGAGTTATCATCGACACTAATGTCCTCCATCCCCACGTCATCGCCAAGAGCTTCATCAACGTTAACTGCTTGTATCGGATCTCAACGTGATATAACTGCTGGATCAACCAACAAGGGCTCTTCATCATCTTGATTCAATGTTTCGGGCATGCCTGATTCACTCTCAAGAATGGGGAGATAGTTGCTAGTGTTATTGTCATCCTCATCTTCTAAGTCACCCCCTTTATGCTCCATTATCGTTCATCTCATCATCAACAGAAGTTACTGCGAGAATGTTGTAAATGTTCTTGCTTGTAATTTTATGAACGACCTGCCAACTACCCCCCAATTTGGATCGTTGAGATAAAATACTTGACTTGATTGGGAGGCAAGGACAAAAGGTTCATCTTTATACCATTGCCAAGCAGTATTCACTACCGTCAAGTCTCCCTGACACGAACCCCCCTTCTCGGGTCACCCATGTCATACCAAGTGCATTGAAAGAGATTTACTTTTTGCCAACCCATGTAATATAACTCTATGATATCATGCAATACACCGTAGAAGTCAACATGGGATCCCTGATGCTCGTTTTGAACCACCACCCTACTGTTCTGAGTTCATCGATGCCTTTCACGATCTTTTGTATGAAATCGAATACCGTTCATTATGCAACCGGAGTAAGATGCAACCCACGGATTTGGATCACATGCTAAGGCATATATCTCATCGTTTATCGTAATAGGAGTAACTACATGCAACTCTCGTATCTAACATACACAGAATAATAAAATCAATTGGTTATTCAAGCCAAATGAGAAGAATGTAGTTATATGACAATGGTAGGAGTTGTATCTTATGCGTGATCTGAACCAAGACTAAAATTGACTCTGGTGCTTGCGGTCAATGTTATGAGGATCCTTGGCTTGAATCTTGTTATAGTGCTCCATGTCAATATGTGTGAACCGATCAATTCCCAAGGGGACTACTAACATTATACAACAAGCTAAGATAAAGTGGACGTAAAGTCAACAATGATGCACTTATTCAATGTATTACTCAATTTCCGTGCAATTATTAAGCATATGCCATTGAGCCTTAACCATTAGTGTGTCTTGTAATTTGTGAGACCTTGCCACACCCAATGGTCTAACCTTTTGTGAGAAAATGGATAAACAATCCTCGTTGTCGGGCTCAGTTGTCCCAATACGAACATCACTATTGCGCTCCTCTCGATTGTATCTAGTTTCAATATCATAAAGGTATATAGAGCAATATGTAAGGCACTCAAGATGCACATATGCCTTGGCAATTGATCCCTCTGTCCGGGCTCTATTGTGGACGTTCCGCTTGAACTTCCCTAGATATCTCTTTGTAATGGTACATCTACCTGTATTGCACGGGTCCTGCCAAGAATGCATCGGCTAGCAAGTGAATGGCAAGGTGTACCATGATGTAAAAAAAAGCTAGAGGGAATATCATTTCTAACTTGCAAAGAAGAATTGGAATGTTAGCTTGAAGACGATGCAATACTGATAAGTTCAAATTTCGGGAACATAATTCTTTAAAAATGAGCTTAATTCTATCAAGGCTTGACGCACATCAACCCGTAAGAACCCACCAATTACAACTAGCAACAATGCTTGCATAAAGACATGACAATCATGGCTTTTTATTCCACTGATCTTTCCATCTCTAGCATTCATGCAACGAGCAATGTTCGATGCAAATCCATCAGGAAATTTTACTTTTGACAATCATTCACAAAAAACCCATCGCTCATTTAGGTTTAACGTGTAGCACCCAAGACTCATGGTCATACGGTCTCCATGATTTTGTAAATGCAATTCTTTCCTTATTCCAAGAATAGCCAAATCCCTACACGCATTGGCAGAATCCTTAGTTTTTCCTTCAATATTCAGTAATGTTCCCAAAACGCTATCGCATATGTTTTTCTCTATATGCATTACATCTAGGTTATGTTTTAAAGCCAAGTCTAACCAATAGGGAAGCTAAAAAAAGATAGATTTCTTGGTCCAATTTAGTTGATTGGGTATTCGTTTCCTCTTAGAAGTAGATTTACCAAACTGGGCATTCGTCACCCTCGACCCTTAATGGTTGTAGTCAATGCTCTTCACACCCATTGAATGCATTTTTTTTTTTTTGCCTCCAATTGTGATTTGATGCCAACCAACGTCGATGCCCCATATAGCAATGTTTTCGCCCGTATTCCAACCACTATGAAGTTGTGTTAGCTCCACATGAAGGACATGTCATCTTGCCCTTTGTGCTCCACCCAGAAAAATTGACGTATGCAGGAAAGTCATTGATAGTCCAAAGTAGCACTACATGCAACCTAAACATTTGGCCACTGTTGGCATCATAGGTACAAATGCCCTCTACCCATAGTTCCTTCACCTCATCAACCAGAGGATGCAAGAACACATCAATATCATTCCCTAGTGACTTGGGGCTAGGGATTAGCAATGATAACATGGTGTATAGTTCTTTCATACATAACCAAGGAGGCAAATTGTAAGGTACAACTAATACTGGCCAAATACTGTACGGCTTGGCCATATTATTAAATGGGTTAAATCCATCACTCGCCAAACCAAGTCTAACATTGCGCAAATCTTGGGAAAATATGCAATGCTTGTTATCAAAGGCTTTCCATACCTTTGAATCTGCTGGATGTCGCATGCATGTTAGGTCGTCAACACATGCATTGGCATGCCATCTCATGGCTTGTGCTGTCTTCTTTGACATCTATAGCCTCTGCAATTGCGGCTTCAAAGGGAAGTATCTCAAAACCTTTTGTGCCATCATTCGTTGTTTACTTGTGCTAGCAACCCACCTAGTAGCCTTACATTTAGGACATTCATTATATGATTCATTTTCCTTCCAAAACAATACACAGTCATTTGGGCACACATATATTTTGTCATAATCAAAGGCCAACCCACGCACCAATCGATGAGCCTCATTATATGAATCCGGGAAGAGAGCATCGAGGAATGTAGCTTGCAACAGCTTGATGACCATGTCAAATGACTTCACGGTCCAACCACCTATGCTCTTTATGTGAAGCAGTTTAACGATGAATGATAACTTCGAGAACTTGGAACATGAAAAATAAAGAGGACGTCGTGCGTCGCCTAACAACTCCTCAAATTTGAAGTTGGTTGGAGCATCAGAAGAGGAGGGATGTTCACCCACATTTGCATTTCCTTCATGGATAGCTGAAGTATCCATGAATGACCCATGACGGATGTCATCTAACATCTCGTCGACATCATCGATGTAGTCATTGTAACTCAATGCATCATCTTCATCCTCACCAGAGAATGTAGCACCTACGAACGGATCATCTTCTCCATGGAAAATCCATTCCGTATAGGATGGGTCAAACCCTTTGAAGAACAAATGATCATCGACGATACAAATCGAGTGGAAAGCTCTATTTCGACATCTTTTACTTGGACACCTAATCTAATCAGCTATTGGTGTGTGGGCTTGCGCCATGGTTAAGAACTGTCAAACGCCTTCACCATACACGTTGGAATGCAATCTGTCTTCAATATGCATCCAAGACTTATCCATCTTATACAATCAACAAGGCGCTTAGTGGCAAAGTACACAAATTTGGTAGTTGGAATTGGATGTGCAATAACCTTCCAAGAGAAAATTCATAAAGTTAATTGACAGATTAGATGGAGCGAAGATTTGGCTCTAAAAAAAGAATGAACTAAATAGGCCAGTTTACAACCCTTTCTTCATATTCTTTTATTTCCACCACACATCAAATTGTTTATTCTAGAAAGCATTCTATGTAATTCAAATGTATAAACTGAAAGTTGTATATTTTAGCATGGTTTGTATTATTTGGTGTTTAATTCATATAAACTATTAGTAACTAACAACAACTAGAAGTTCATGTAAAGCTCCTAAAACTTTTGATGTACCAACTAGCAAAATTTCAATTTCTAGATTTTTTTTTTTTTCTGTTTGGTGATAAAATTCACTCTAAGTTTCCTTTGTAAGTTTTGCTTCAACTAAAATAGTTCTTAATCTGAGTTAGAGTTCACAAACTGTTTCAGTGTCTAATTTCTTATTAATATCTTATATACATGTATTCATATAACCAATGAACTAAGTGAAATAACATATTCAACAATTGACAACTGTACTAAAATTTCATCTACATATACATATATATATATATATACTTATATATATGGAAAAGCTTCAAATCATTTCATTTTAGCCAGGTCACATGCATGTCATTTTTCCTTTTCCTAAAATTTTTTTGGGACATATGACTTTACATGCTGGAGATTTTTAATGATAGCCAATATTAATCTTTTCTTGCAACTGATGATCAGAGGAATAAGGTGAATATAAGAATATGTTGAGGATGAGATGTTTTTTCCTTTTTACTTATGGGAGTTGATAGTACAATCTAGCGAAGCATATAGCTAGCTAGGTCAAATGAATGATGGAGTAATGACTGGTTGTTGAAGATACATTCAAAATTATATTGTACTCACGTCACAA
Source organism: Platycarya longipes (assembly GCA_036559045.1). Lineage (NCBI taxonomy): Eukaryota > Viridiplantae > Streptophyta > Magnoliopsida > Fagales > Juglandaceae > Platycarya > Platycarya longipes. The sequence goes on along the minus strand of CM071791.1, from coordinate 39,974,760 downwards.
ACATGAGAATGTGAAAGACCCTTTCCTTTATATAATTTATGTTAATAGATCTTGCAAGTTTTGTTATTAATATGTTTATATTTCACATTTTTACTAGATACACACATGGGTTTATTACTTTGTAGTTTATTATACTAAGATCGATATATCTATGCTTGTACAAGAATTAATCAAATGATCTTTTCTCTCAAGAATGTGGATTACCTATATATGTCAAATTTATCTAACCGTTTAAGTCTAAGCTAGCTATTCCCTTAATTAGTACTGCTAGATATATAGGTAATCCACAACATGTTTACCCTTGAAAGTTCATGACCAAGCATCATCGATCTAACTTTGTTGCTTGCAAATAGTTAAAGCAGTTCGTTATTTTTTTTAAAGACCTAATTGACTATAGTTGATCATTTATTAGGTTAACGAGAAGCAAATGTTAGTACTTAAGCATGACAATAGGAATTCATTTTGCCTATACAAGTGCTCATCATTTTTTAATTTATTTCGACAGTAGCTCATTTACTGGATAGGCCCACTTAACTCGAAAGGAATGACAATGGTTCAAGACAAAGATCATTCATGGAGAGCTCTTAGGGTTTTTTTTATTAGTACTTTTGTGTTTTTGGGCTAAAGCTTACGTATGGATGAATATTTTCAATTTCTATTTATAGCATTTACTTTTTGTATTTCCAAAAGAAGTAGGTATTTTCATTGTATACATCCTATGTACTTGGGCTTATGCCATTTTCTTTGGAAATAAAATCTTTTATTAATTTTTAATATACAACAAAAAGGCTATTTAGAAAATTTATCAACTTGTCTAAGTCTGGCTAACACATCCAAATCAGAAGAAAATTATCAAAATTATAGAAGCTAACCAATTTCTACCGACTTAAAGTGAATACCTAATGAAATAAATTTGGGAAGAAAAGTACCACTTTTGAGAATATGTTACATAGAAATCATGCGATTTGCTGCTTCTACAGTTGTCCCATGTTCATCTTGCAATTACACTCACCAACCCTTGAATATTAAATCCGAGATCAGCCAAATCTCCAGGCAAACACAATATAATGAAAACTAATTATTTTTTTAATTGTTAGAAAGCATATATATTTATTGAATAATCCGACAAGTTCATTTATCTAAAAGATCAACACTTAGATAATCCTCAATGGATTATGCATATGCAAATGCAAAATTTGCATAATATCACATGATTTTGTATTTGGCTATTCCACTCAAATGGTTGCATATCCAAAGAACAATCCATTCACAAAATACCCATCACAAAATATCCTCCACAAAATACCCTCCACAAAAAACCAGTCCAAGGCCATTAGATTGTTGCCTATTTGTTGGAATGTAAAACACAAATTATTCATCACTCGCAACCAGTAAAAACAACAAGAGAAGAGATTATATACTATTTAGCACACTTAACACCACATATGAAATTGATACATGGGTCTCTAATAGGTCGGTTTGGCGGCACTATATTTTACTATCATACCACATATAAGATATGGTAAAATCTATTTATATCAAATCAATTTGAGAACCAGTAACATGGACAACTTTTAATACCATGTTGTCATTCTTCCTCTGTTTGGTGCCCAACAATGAACACATTGTACTTATATAACCGTAACTAAATTTAGTATCTTTAAAAAGTGGGTGGCAAACTTATCAGAAGTTATTGCATTTTATGACGAAAAAAAAAAACTTCCATCTTGGAATGTTCATTTTACGATAGGCATATTAACTGAGTAACCCAAATAAAAAAGAAAAAAGAACATACAAAAATGCTTTTGTTGGTAAAAGTAACTGATATGGATAAGGGACTTTAACAAGTGTTTATCCTATAGTTGGTTTTTAAAGCAGCAAATGATGAGTTAACTAATACTGGAATAGGCCTCTCACTTCCATGTATTAAATACCTTAAATCGCATATGATCTCTGCTGATATATTATAAATAATTGGGAAACATCTACCCTAGAGTTTGTAACTAACTTTCAGCAGCCTAGAAGGGCTATGTGGTTGTTGTTTCTCTTTGCTGGCCTTTGTGTCCTGCAAGTTCTTTCACTAATTAGGAGACCTCATTTCCAATTAGACTAGAGTTTGATTCATGTATAAGTATATGGCAATTGATGTGTTTGTCTTACTTGCAGGCAGAACCTATTTTTGTTGATATATAGACCCAAAACCTATAGGTGCGTACAAGGTATGCATTATTTGGATATTTTCAACATTTGAGGTGTGGGGAAAATTGTTTCTTGTTTCATTAGAATATATGAAGCTGAAGTGGCTACAGATATTTCCTCAATTACTAACCTGTTTAATAATAAGGAGAATTAATTATAGCACAGATATGTACTTATATATTCAGTTTCATCTTTAATTTAGAGAAAACTTTAAAGCAAATTAATTTTGTTCCAACTCGGCCAAACAACATTGCTGATTAATATATAAGTAAAACCAGCCAAGACAACCAAGTTGGAGACATCTATAACATTGCTGATTCAAGTGAAATGCACTAAGGAGGATGCCGGTTTGCATGTGCGTATGTAAGTGGTTATATCACTTGAAGAAACATAAATAGAATTTAGTGTTAGATTATCCTTTCAATGTATTAAATAGAATTCCAAGGCCCTTTCTTCTTGAACAATTTAGTTGACTATATAATTAATGACCAAAATAATGTTTCAATATATTTATTTTCCTTTATATTAAAAACAATTTAGATGTACGTTACTTATAACTATATATAATATATGATTGATGACAAACAACGTCTTACCACCATAATTATTTTCCTTTATTAATTAATTAAGAGTTTATCATGATTATAAACTTCATTTCAATGTATGTACTTGTATAAGCTACACGGACCAATATGCATGAAACATCGTCAATCTAATAGATCAATGGCTTAGGAATTTCTATTGTTATTTATTGATACTGTTAGTTTTTCTTTTCGGTGAATATTTAAGTCAATCTGTAAATATAGCGCCAGTGAAGTTCAGCAAACATGCAACATCTCAACCATTCAAATAAGCTCAAAATAACCTGCCAAGGAGCATAACAAACACTCTTTGGAGAGATATTCCCTGAGAAAACATAAAAGCTTATGATCCATTCAGAACAATAATATTCTTCAAACCATTCTAAATATATATATATATAATATATATATATATACTTGATTCTTTACATCCCCAAGTGTCAAGAGATCGATGGTTCTGATCAAGATGCTTTTGCTATTTGTAATTAGCTATAGTTTCCTAGTAAAAGTTTGTACAGTACGTGCATGTTTGGGTTTGAGCATGATCATTGTAAAAAGTAATTTTAAGCCTCTTCGGTGTCTTTTAAAGAAGATACTTTTATACTGTGACGTCCCCGATTTACGTTTGGGTTATAACGTAAACTGAAGTGTTAGAATAGGTAGCACTAGGCTACATACTCTCATACATGTCGAAAATTTTATGTATGTACATAAACTTATTATTATATGCGATGCATTTTGCAACAAAATAGAATCTACCTTCGTCGTTTTGCAAAAAAATCTAACTCTTGCATAAATGAATCACATGACATAAGTAAAATCATAACCTCCATAACTTCACATTTACAATAACATGTTATATCCAAGATTTACATAACTCAGTTAGTTTTCTTAAAACATATAACATATCCCACTGCTGTCTGGTAATCTTGCTATCTCACTTGATCACGTACGTGAGAGATCATTCCATCAGAAGAAAAGTATTCTATAGAACCCTCAGGGTACCTCAGAATCTTCTATGATGTCTGAGTCTTATGACAATTTATCTAATATTGCAACATCTATCATTTCATAAGAAATGATAGATAAAATTTAAAAGAGTGAGATTTTCAAGAAATCTCAATAAGTACACAGTTAACAAAATATGGCATAGACAAAATAAGATATTAGCATACATGACAAATAACAAAAACTTATAACTTGTGAAATGCTCCATGAGATACATGCATGACTTATGTTTTTCTTTTCTATACAGACTTATACCTTACATAGACCCACTATCTTTTTCTTAAAATTCTTATTTCTTTTATATTTCTTTCTTAATCTTGTGTGTCTTACTTATTTCTTATCTTCGATGGACGTTACGTATCATTGTCCTCATCGGGTTTCCTTAGCATGACGCGTCAACTTGGCCATACATATACTCGTCAGTCATTCGGGCATTACGTATCGCCATCCCCGTCGTGACGCGTTTTGTGTCAGTCATATGGGCGTTACGTATTGTCGTCCCCGTCATGACACAGAAATACTTATCATAGCAGGCGTTACGTATCGCTGTCCCTGCTAGTCATGTCAGTCGTCCGAGTGTTACATATCGTTGTCCCCATCGTGATATGACTCTTATCTTATTAAATCATGTCAGTCGTCTGGGCGTTATGTATCGCTGTCCTCATCGTAACACGATTCTTATTTTATGATGGGTGTTACATATCGTTATCACCGTCAGCACGTCATTCATACGGGCGTTACGAATCACAGTTCCCATCATGACGTGACTTTAAGCTTATCTTAGTCTTATCATATTCTTATAGAATTTTCTTATCTTATTTTCTTAACTAGACGTCATGACTTATGACAACACTTATGTAATGAAATGCGACATGAACATACCCTTAGACTTATGAATGCATAATTCATATCCCCATAAGTTCTATGACATATAAAAACATACCACTATAACATATGTTATGTTCATATGCATTTACGTCAAATAACTTCTTGACGTCAAAACATAACAAATACGCTTAAAAGATTAAATAAAATACTAAATCCAAGAGGGCTGGCCGAACACTTTATAGGGTTCAAATTTCTTTTCTTTTATGTTAATATTACTAAATAATTAATTTACATATTACCAAGATTTCCATAATTTTCATAATAGGTTTTAAACCAAAATACCTAAGTGTTCTTAAGTTATTTCACCAACAATTTCACATATGACTATTCTTGTAATTTTTCCAAGTAAATCAAAATTTCTAAGCTTATCATAATTATTTAAAAAACGTTCAAATAACTAAAATCAAAGAGATAGGAATTTAAACTAAAAATTTCCCCTTAAACCCTCATTAGGCCGAATTCCTCTGGGGTTGATTTTCTTATTGTCACTCCAATACTTCCTATTTTCACATAAGTTTCTTAATATATCGTAACAAAATATTTTCTTATGTTCTTGTAATTTTTCTTAATATTTTTTCATAATAAAAATAGGTCAAACTTAACTTGATTTCATCTCAACACTTAAACAAGTTTAAGTTTAAAAGAGTAACAAACATGATCTAGCATCCAAATCAAGTATTCTACACTAAGATTAAGTTAAATTGTGTATTTAAAAATTCTCCAAAGTTTGAATTGGTGATTGAACAAGACCCTTGCAAGTTTTCCCTTCAAAAGACTCAATTGCTTTCTTTTGAGGTTTAGGTGATGTAAAGGTTGTCTTGAAAGAGTGCTTGGCTTTCTTTTTCTACTATGAACGTGTGTTTTTCATCAAAGGGGACTATGAGAGATTTCTACACATATTTATATAAAGAGGGGCGACTCAAATGGGACTATAGAAGTGAAAAGGCTTAAGGCCAATCGGTTACTCTCCCTTTTGTCGTGTTTGAAGCATGAGGTGTCCAACCTCTTGTTAGCTCTCATGATCACTGTAGATTTAGGCTTAGCTGTAATAATCTTCACCTAAGGGTCTGATTTGTGCCATCTAGAAGTTTAAGATGATCAATGGTTCAACTAGATTCCAACACATGGAAGTATAATGCAAGAAAATCTTAGATAATTTTCAAGTGAAGTGTTTTGGCCATATGGGTTCTCCAAGGGTTAGCCGATTCTTCCAAGACCCATTTCCCCATTTTGCCACTTGTCTAGTATCCTAAGAAGCCACTTGGATTAATTTAGAAGACAATTCTAGAGCTTAGTTGGGATAACAATTGGTAACTAGCTTAAGTTGGTTCCCAACAGATTTCTGGTCCCATTCAGTTCCTCATGGTTTTTGGCTAACCAACTTTCTAGACAGATTTTCTCTACCTACCACATGCCCCCTACACATATCAAGATGTCAAGAAACTTGAGAAACCAATCAGATTTCGCTCCATGCCTAAGTAATCTATTTCGGTTTCCATTTATGCTCATTTCAGGTCAGTTCACTACTCATTTCAGGTCTGTTTCTGTAAAAAAACAAAAAATAAAAATTCTATATCTCCCTCTTAGTGATCTATATATTTTAAATCACCTTGTTCTGAGATCATATGAGAAAGATATGTTTAATGTACCAAAATATGTCAAAACTACCCGATAATACCCAATTCGTGCTCACCGTGTATTTCCTTTTTGATTTAGGTGCTTAGTTGACAATAAAGCTATCCAATAACTCATCTAGCGCCACTTGTACCTACACTTAGCATGATTTCATATGTAGTGGAAAGATATTTCACAAGAAAACCCATGCAAAGTCGGTTACTAACTCAAAGATATGGTTACTACGCTTAAGTTAGTTCCACCGACTTCAAGCCCAGTTTCATCCTTGATTAAACTCATATCTCTAAAAACTCAAAACATAAATATATCTTTCTCTTGTCTTTCCAAATTATCTTGAATCGTCCCAATCCAAAATCAAATGAGAAAGTTATGATCGAATTATCGAAAGATGTTAAATCTGTTAAAATAACCCAATTGCCTCAATTTACACTAAATTCTTCTATTTGCATCATTCCACCATTTTGAGCCTAACTTGTCAATGTTCCTCATAATAAAAGGTCAAGAATAAATAATAAATATATTTTCAAAAAGTTTCAAAGGTCTACCAAAATAACTCTAAATGAATTATAACCAAGCTAAGCATTAAAAAGGACAAGTGAAAATTCGAATTATTACATATACACTGTAGCTTTTCACAAGTTTTTGTTTATATATTTTTATGGAATTAGTGAAAGTTTCTGGGGGCAGTCAAAAGCAAATCTACGGGAGAGATAAGCACAACCGAGGTCATGGATTGCAACCAATCATGCTCCACTTAGGACATAGGAGCACTTCACTAAGGAGGTGAAGAAAACAAAAAAACATACACTTAAATTAAAAAGGAAAGCCATTATCTTGAGCTGACACCCAAATATGACGTGTTTTTAACACAGTGGAACGGATGAAGATTAAGTTGTACTATGAAATGCAAGGTGTAGAGAGGGACACTTTTCCTTGGGAATTATAGAGCCGTGTTTGGATATATAATTATAACAGCCTATTGACCAATCATCATGAGAAGTCATTAGTTTATTAAGTAATTCAATATTTTGGAATTATTTCGACAGTAGCTTATTTACTGGTTAGGTGCACATTTGACTCTCCAACACCTAAATATTAAATTCGAGATCAGCCAAATCTAGAGGCAAGAACAATATACTGAAAACAACTGATTCATCTTGTTTGTTATAAAATTGAAAATTTTATTGAATAATGCAAGTTCATTCATCCAGCTAAACAAGATTTACAGGCAAACAGTCCACCTAAATCGTAATAAAGTAAGATCAACCCTAATTATAGAGTCTCAAGTCAAGATAAACAAACCACCGAATAGGCTAAATAATCATTCAAATTAGCAATGAATGTGATATGGAAGATATCAATCACTTTATCAACATATGCACAAGTAGCATTCATATAAGAATGTAACACCCCTTCCCGTAAGATAGATGAAACAAAACATTAAAAAGAAAACACATGCTGCTTACGGAAAAGACAAGAACGAGAAAAAAAAACTCTATTTTTTACCAAAACAGTATAGATACAACAGAATCTAGTGATGGCAAGGAACTCATCAAGAGGGAAGGCTACATGCGACGGTGGTGATGGGGCGCACCTTCTGGAAGGTTCCTCTGGCAAGGTGCGATACAGAGAGAGAGAGAGAGAGAGAGAGAGAGTTAGAGAAAAAGAGAGGAATAGAGAACCGAAACAAAGGGATCACAAGGGAAAATGAAATCACTCTAACCGAATTCAAAAGCTTGGCTGAGGGTTATTGATAAACCCTAGTGCGAGAGGAGGGGGTGCAACACGGCGAGGGAGAAAACAGAGAAGGCCGCTAACAAAATCTGGCTTCAAATCTCTTGACAAAGTCGTGCAAGGAATATGCTTTGCCACCGGTGCGGGAGGTAGGGAGGATCGGGGAGGGATGAGGTTCATAAGCTGTAATTGGGGGGAGGTATCGCGCCTCACTCAGACAACTTGGTTAATTATTTCATGAAATTTCATCGCGCGAAACCAAAACTTTTATATATGGACTTATTACGGCTAAATGTAGTCGTGGTAATTATACGCACAGCTCGTTGTTAAAAATAGTATAGCCATGAAAACTCCTATTTATAACTTAAATACTTATTATGGTGACATAATCCTGCCGTAAAAAAATTTTAACTTGTCACTAAATTTTTTTAACCAGGAACAATATTTTATTACCTCCCATTTAAATGCCACGAAATTAATTGGTAGATAATAACTTGTACTTTCACAATAAATGTATTTTTTTTCCACCTAATTTTACCCACCACCCACATATCGTGGCAATAATGGGTATCTTATAGCCACTACAAGATGTGGTGGTAATAAGTCATCTTTTCCCATGATGGTATGTCGCAGAAATAAAATTGGTGGCAAAAGCCCCAATTTCTTGTAGTGATATATGTTTTGATGACATTATGATAATGCTACTTTGGGAACAAATGACAATGTTTGGGATTTATGTTTTAGTACTGGTATTATGTGCTATGAAATTGCCTATGACGTTGCTTAGATTATTTGATTTTTATTTTACCGCTACAAGAATATATTGCAATTAGTTATTTAGATGCATTGCATTTTATCTATCTTGAACGTAAGGATGTGCGACCTTGTGTTGTATATCCCGACCCCACAATCATCATTGTTCCAATTGCAGGTATGATTAGTGCGGACATCACAAAAAACAATTATTTATAACAAATTATTTACAATGAAAGTAATTATTTGCAATGAAAATAGACTGATTTTGATATAAAATAATCATTTAAAATAATTAATTACACAAACATTTTTCTTATAGTATATATGAATGGAAAGCTAGTTTATAATTAGGCCATAGTGATAGAGGTGAGGTTCTGTTCTTTTGAAGTGGCCAAAAGATCTGACCAAGTTTAGTTATATATATGAGTAATATTATATACATTCATGAGTGGCAAGCGTCGTGCAATTATTTTGAAAAAGAAAGATCTATTATTATTTTTTTCTTTTCATATGGGTAATTTATTTACTCACTTTTTCAAAAAGGATTCTACGACGGTTTCACATTCCACGATTGTAAATAATTTTTTTTCATATGGGTCATTTATCTATCTTTGTAAAGGATAAATCATATAAGTCGCAGCAGCCACAGAACCTAAATTATATAGTCTCCGGATCACAAAGTACACGCAATAACAAATGTGTATACATCAAGTTCCCACATGCAATACGTTAGTATATATAAATACATTGTTGTGGTTCCACCCTCCAACTAAATAAGACGTTTCACAATCATATATATATATATAATATATGTATATATATATAATATATGTATATATATATATATTACAATAAATATGAAAAATTATTTGTCATAAGAATGATTATTTTTGATAAAAATATATTCATTTTGGTAAAAATAATTATTTTATTAGAAAATATCTAGTTACAAGTAAGCAATTTTTTTATAATGATATATGTAGGTATGCATTTTTGTGTTCTCATGCTAATCAGCAAACTATTTTTAATATGTAAAAACGACTTCTTCTGTCGTATGTTTATTCAACTAGCTAATCCAAAAACGACTTCTCCTGTCGTATGTTTATTCAACTAGCTAATGAGAGTTAAAGAGTGTACTTCATTTTCATGCGTGACATGCAAATATAGACATAAGTCATTTACGATCTTGCAATAATCGGCCTAATACTCATTGTCCGACGAAACTAAAAACAAAAAAGCAGCAACTTTATTAATGAATTGATTAATTGGCGAATGGAGAGATAGCCAACAGTACTGGTACTCTTGTGAAAAATCGTCCCTAGTGGCGTACGTACACTCTTTTATTTAGACAATATTATTATTATTATTATTATTATTATTGAAAAATAGTTTTCTGGATCACGTTGCAACCTCTAATCGCTATCATGCATTAAGAAATGAGGACAAGATAACGTAATATTACTGTATACTCTACAGGGTTGCTAGAGCTAGAGGATAAGAGATGTGAGGAGTGTATGCATATTATATGTATAAGCACTTCGTCGTCTTCCCCGGACGACATGAATGATCACTACCCAATATTTCTTTATCACATTATATATATATATTGCCGAAAGAAAAGACAAGAATATGGAAGAAATATAAGATTTTGTTGCGATTGATTAACTGTTGTACTGTGTGTTCGACCTGCTGGCACGTAATTATATATATATATATATATGGAATATGATCCAGTACCGTTGAATGCCACTTTAAAATATATATAATATTTTCAAGAAAGAAGCTTGCTAGGGTATCCCAACTCGATCTGATCATGCTCGATCTTTGTCCTCACATGGTTCTATTAACATTTAGCTTTCTCGATCGACAGCTTGAATACCACCGGATTTTGAGCTAATCTTCCAAATAATATCTGCAATTAATTAGTAGTATTACATCATCCCAATAATCAAGCTTTTCATGTTGTTCTCATGGAGCTGGTTCTTGATCAAAATAATGTTTTGTAGTTTTCTCAGTCGAGAGGCAATGAAAATGATTTGGGACAGAAAAAGGAGTAGTACTAGCCCTGATTTAATTGGTGTACGTGCACGTTTACAACTTTGATCAGCTGTTGCTTTGTTGTATTACTTTTTGTTTGTTTGCATTAATATTTTATAGTCATGATTAACTTCTCCTTTTATATATATGCGGGGCTCATGACAGTATAAATATTACGAATAAAAACAATGAAAGCTTGTCCATTCTCTATTAAAATATGGCAATATTAAAAAGGTTTTGTAGCAATGGAAGCAATCTTTACAGCGGTTCCTCGTGTTCATAATTGGTTTCACGTTGAAATAGGTTTAATCTCCACGATTCAATCATGGATATGCCAAAGCTGCATTCAGCTCTTTGATCTCAAATATATATGGCAAAAAGCTAAAAGCAACACGGCCTTTTAGATCCTTTTGTAACAAATTTATAAAATGCAAATCAATATCAACTTTAATTTGTGGGGTTCTTAATTTCTTAAGTAACTGATTGTGGAGATTTAGTATAATTTATCGGATAGTACCCATAATCTAAATGTGTTGCTTTTTCCAATGATCAATACCTAATTTATCCTAGGAAAATGTTAGTTTGTCCACTAATTTTAATATCTCATGAATTTTATTTTATTTTATATTTTTTTTTGTTATTTAATAATTAAAAAAATTATTATTACTGTATTGATATTTTTTTAATATTTTTTAAAAATATTTTAATATGGTAAAAAAATAAAAATAATAAAATAATAAAAATAAGATTTTAGCTGGACGGTTAGCTGCACTAGTGATCAATTCAGTGGGCATGGTAGCATGATCATTTACCCTACGATATTGCATGTCATGTCATAGACCAGGGAAGAATTATACCGATTAGCACGTGGTATTGGTCCGTTCGCACAATTGGAGTACTATCAATATTTTGACAATTTATGCACTGAATTACATGACTACAATTTGTTCAATTTATCAAACAACACATTCGATCTATTTACTCGAATAATTGTTGGTTTGTACAGTCTAGTTTATTGTGTAGTATTGCTCACTCTTATTACCCAACCCGACAATTATTTGTTACAACTTCTTTTTCTTAGGGATTTTCAATGAGGTTTGTGTCATGGAATGCATGCTTAGGCCAATAGGGCTAAGCTGAAATGATTAAAATAGTTGGTATTCCCATGATTTCTAAATGTGATTGTTGTTCTATGGACAATGTTGAGGATCTGATCCATGTGCTTGGTACTGGAGATTTTGCTCGACAAATTTAGCACTTGGCAACTACTCATTTAGGAGTTCATATGGTTGTTTTTCAAACTTGGCAAGAACAAACTAATTTTTGGTTCCATCGTGTGGGTAAGAGGTGAGGCTTATTTTTGGTCTTCTTCCATCTATTATTTCTTGGAAGCTTTGGGATCGGCACGGTAAGGCTGATATCGCTAACACAATTGATTCAGTTTGGCATGTCATTAAAGGGTGGCTCTATCGGATTATGGATTTGGCTATGACAATTTCTAGAGCCTTTGCCCAAGATCACGTTGCTATTTTAAATAGGCTGGATACCCATTTTTAGCTCCCAACCTACAAAAGTTAGTGTTGTGAGATAGACTCGGTGCAGCAAGTTTGGGTTAAACTTAATTCTAGTGGTAATAGTTTTGGAAATCCTAGGCTTTCTGGCACTGGAAGAGTTTTTCATGATAATTGTGGTAATTTAATTGTGGCGTACTTTGTGTCCTTGGACATGGGTTTCAACAATTTTGCTGAAATGAAAAGTTTACTGGAAGGGGTCCATAGATGTTGTCAGCTAGGTTTCTTCAAGGTTGAGATAAAGACTGATTCTCAAATCCTTGTTAGCTAGATCAAAGAGGGCCAATATAACATTTGGTATTTAGAAGATTTTTTAGACGAGTTTCATGATTATTTTAGTTGCATGGAATATACTGTGAATCATGTTTTTCATGAAGGAAATACAATTGCGAATTTTCTTGCTAAGCAGAGAGTTGAAGATTTGAACTTGAATTGGCCTGGAGATTTTATGCTACCCAGAAGTTTAAGATGCCTTCTCCGTATGGACACTTGTCTGCGGATCTCATAAAGTTGTGCTTGATAAGTTGTTCATTTGTTTTATTTGATTTAATATCCTTCTTTGCTTGTGTTGTTTTTGCAAGTCTTTTCTTATTTTGTTTAGGGTTGTTTGTTTTAAGTTTGTTCCTTGTAATTTCTTTTGGCTATGTATTTGCTTATGTTTGGAACTTATTAAAGAATTCTTTAGATGCCTGGGGTTTAGGCCCTTTTTATTTATCTGTATTTCTTAAGTTTCTGGTTATAATCACGATTTTTCTCCGTCACAAGTGAAGACAATTAATAAAATTAGGGTATTGTCTTCTTTCTTTTTTTCTTTTTTTCTTCTTAAAAAAAATGAGGTTCAAGCAAATAATTTTCTTAACACTTATTCAATCATCAGATAAAGAATTTGCTCGAGACTTGCTCAACCGAAAACATGATAATATAAGAATTAGGGCTTCCGCCGTGTAACCCTAGCTATATATATATATATATATATATATACACTTTTGTTATGAACAATATGGCCAATTTAGAAGAGGTATTTTGACCTAAATTAGTATTGTATTGTCTTTCCTCAAGATAATAAAACCCTTTGCTGTTTCATGGACATAGGCAAGTTAGCCGTGAGAGTTTCATGTTGAGTGGTGGTATAAGGCAGAACCATGTAAATCTTTGCATCGTGTAATTGATTTCTTGTTTTGCTTTACGGTGTTTGCATTATTTTCACAATAATAAAATCGTTAAACAAAAATTAAGTTGTAACGTGACGCAACCTTGACGATATATATAATCTTAACAAGGTCATCATGTGTATACTACAATATTTTATAAGTAATTAAAGGAAATAACAACCAACCAAGTAATAGTTTATGTACTGATGGAGTTAGAAATAGGGGATTATAATCAAAAGAAGGATTAATGATAATAAGAAAAGGGAGATGTCGGGGATTGGTCCATCCGATCCCCATTAAAAACAGCCCATCAATAAAACACAATAAAAACATAATAAAAAGTTTTAAAAAATATAATAAAAAATACAATTAAAAAATAAAATTTAGTAAACACAATAAAAAATATAATAATAAAATAAAATAAAATAAAAACACAATAAAAAAATAAAATAAGATAATTTAAATGGGTAATCGTCCTCAACCCAGACGGCGTCGGCGCCACTAGCGGTGGGCGACACCGCCCACCCCATCGTGACTGCCGACGTTCGGCGACCCCACCCTTACAACGGGTCTAAGGCTACGTGGGGCACACCGGAGATCGCCGGAGGTTGCTGGACGCCGACTGTCATGATGGGGTGGGCGGTGTCGCCCACCGCCAGTGGAGACGCCGGCGTCCGTTTTTAAAGGGGATCGAACGGACCGATCCCCAATATTTTTATAAAAAAAAGTGTATGAAAGAATACACTTTAAGAAAAATAAGTATTTGAGACATTTATTTGTAATTCGAGTGATTATTTATAATAGAATTGATTTTTTTATTACAAATTAATAGTTATTTTAATTATAATTAAAATATTAGAAATATTTATTTTTTGTTATAGTGATAAGAATAGTGAGATGAAGGTGAGGGCAGACGAAATAGGAAGAAAACAAGAAGGGCACAGGTAGATAAAGAAGAAGGAAGGGCATCGATATTCAGGATACAAATCCTAAGAAATGTCGTATTATAAGAAAGAATAGTTGTACTATGCGCGAAATGTTTGGTTTGAGTGTTGGATTAGAAGTGGTGACAAAAGAACCAACAAATGGGTTTCCACGTGATGCGGGCCTTTTGGAAGGTAGGACGGGAATGGGACTGTCATTGTCCTTACTTGTGGCGGCTGTGCCTTTTGCCATTTCAATGGATTCCACAAATTTCAATGTACGTTTGTATTCATCATCAGTCTCATGTTGACAACGAAAGCCAAACTTCAAATATATGGTAGTTCCACAACATTATCTACTTATCTCTGTATATATATACCACTCGATTAAATACTAATTTTTAGAGAGAGTATAAAATAAAATATTATTTTTGAAGTAACCTTAGATTCAGTTTTAATTTAGATGTACAAGTCATGCGCATTCCCTTTGAAGAAAAATGAGATTTAATTTTTAAAAAAATAATTCTTGTAAGTTTTTATGCGAATTACGTGTTACCATTTTTTTTTAAAGGAGTATGCACTAGACCAACACATCTTAAAATTGTAAATATCATTTTTTCTCTTTTTCCAATTTTGGGAGCCAAAACTCCGGCCTCCCTAGATCTATAAATTTAAATTTTTTCTTTTTATAATTTTATAAAGTAACTTATAAAGTAATTAATATCACTAATCTACATAAATATCATCATTTTAAAACATAATTATTGTAAAAAAGATTGTGTCATGTATTATAAAAAGTTATATACATTACACTAATATTCTACGTACTTTGGTCCCACTATGATGAGGTGATATTGTCTATCAATCTTTATATTTATTTTTTTAAAATAAAGAATATCCAATATAAATAAATGTGCAATATCTTATATTGTAAGATGAAAGTGAGACCTAAATGTGATGTATCGAACTACTAGTATATTATTACTCTATTTTAAAACCTTTCTTTTGTACACAGATTCTCTCTTATGAAGTCATCGTGACGAAGTTTTCGTCTGGCGCGCCTCACACACACACATACATGTATATATAATATGCTGAGAAAGGCATATGAATGCTATTGGTCTAATGGCATCTCATTCCATTAATATAGGTTAAGGCTCGGAATTGACTGGAATAGTACAGTACTTACGACATTCGAATCTCATTACCTATTCTTAAAAAAAAAATAGAAGATAGTTATAATGTTATAAACTATGAATGGAGGTTGGAACCAAACATCAGTATACTACCCCTTTTTTCCCTCTCCCTGATGAGTGTGTAATTTATTGTTTACAATATCAACAGATTTAGAATGTTGCAGCATTTAAAGACAAGCATCACGACAACTACAAGAAACCTCTATTGCAGAAACCTCCAAATTTCCAGATATAAAAAGAACTACAAGAATCAATACAAAATAACACTGGAATTAGTCCCATAAAAAAATAAAAAGAAAATAGAAGAAAAGGGTTGTGAGTCGTCATTAAACTGGTGGACCACCTCAGAATCATTCAACAAGTGGACCACATTCTTTTTGGATTTATAGGCGCTGGTTTTAACTCTTACCCTTTTAGGTCCAAGAGCCTCATCAAATTAAAGAAGATTATTGGGTTTTGCAGTAGGAATCGAGCAGCTAGCAGTAGCACAGAATCAATTCCATTAAGCTCGATCGAATTATGGTTACCCCAGGAAATGAATAAATTATAAAATAAATAAAAGTTTAATTTATATATGGGTATGGTCATCATGTTGTTTGTGCATTCATATCCACCTATCAGGAGAATTATCGTTGCTTTTGATTCCATGATAAAGAAACTGATCATCCTCTAGCTCCAGTACTCACGGTATCTTAAAAGCGTCTCTTTTTCTTTTCTTTTTTTTCTTTCACCCTTTCTCATGTTTTCATGAAGATCAACTAGACAAAATTAGGATAAAACATAAAGATAATTGATTTGTGAACGGGGATTTGGTGGATCTCAGAGATAACCTTTTCATTTTTCCTTTGACCCCTTGTACTAGGTAGGTCCACTCCAACCCTACAAGCTTTTTAAGGCTCGGTCTCCAACCCGACCAACGGGGTAAAATAAAAGTTACTTTCCTAATATCTTGCCTTCAAAAAAACTGAAGGGCTCTACAGCCACAAATGGATCTACGTACGGATATCTCGACCGTCATTTTGTTTTTTTTTTTTTTATATATTTGTTTAATATTTTTAAATATATCTTTTTAAAAAAGTTTAACAGCATCATTATAAAATATGTTTTCAATCACTTAATAAATTAAAATAAAAATCTAATATCAAGATCTCCCGTTGATCGAGATCTCCATTAATATTATGAGTTTAGTATTTTCTTTTTTTCAAAAAAAGATTACTTATAAGTTCGTAAATAATATATGAAGTTGCTTGCAACATTAACAGACTCCGGCCTAGTGTAATTTGAAATGCAATATTTATACATATACTTAGCGAGGTAACGCTAGCTATTGATAACCTTATGCATTTTCAAAGAAAATTACAAAAATTAGCTGTTGAATACAGCCGTTTATTGGCTCCTTATATCTCTCTTTCTCTTGTCTTGCTAATTTTGTTCATCAATGAAAAGTTATTGTACCAAACCCCGAAAACCATAAAACTGTCTTTTCCTTCAACTTTAGCCCCGTCTTCCTCCACCTATTTAACGAAAGACTCCAACTCTCTCTGCCTCCATTTTCCTCTTCTTATCAACGTCATTTTCTGTGGAAGAATGACCATTAACATGATTGATGGCCATCATGTCCGTTTGGAGTTAATTCAGCTGTTTTTCTGTTGAAGCCAGTTAGAAAAGACTTCGAGGGTTTTCATGTCAGCCCTGTAATGCTTCTGTGTGAATTCAAGCAGCATAGGCCATGTGAAATCAGGGTATATCCTTGGACACACACTGTCCACCAATTCACTAGGTGGCCTAACCACTTTATCATTTCTTGGACAAAGAAAGAAAGCCAGAGATTTCCTTGGAGTTTTGTTGTTCACCACTGCCCGATGCAAGCAACTTTTGTACCTTCCATTTGAAAGAGCCTGCAAAAGACAATACCCTTCTTTTAAAGTTTATGGAAGCTAATCCAAATTCCAAGATTTCAAATCAATATTTTGCAACAAATAATAATTAAAAAATAAAAACATACAATCTGATCATCCTTAATTAACTGTCTTACCATGAAGGTGTCGCCGATATTAACAACGAAAGCATTCGAATTTGGGCTAATAGATCGCCACTCATCGTCTACAAACACTTGAAGGCCACCTACTTGGTCCTGGTGAAGGATGGTTAATGATGTTGGATCGCAATGAGGACCGGTGCCTAAAGTAAGATCAGGTTTTTGGCATGGCGGATAGTAGTTGAGCCTCATTATGGAATCGTTCTCCTGAAAATACTCCTTGAAATGGGCTCTGCTTACACCTAGGCTCATTCCTAGGAGTTCCATGATCCCTAGAGAAAGAGTGTTCATTGCCTCGCAGTAGTCCTGATAAACCCTCCTGTCGAAAATATAAAAAAAAAAAAAAACAAAGAAATCCAAACCTCAGAAACAAGCATAACATAAAATTAAAGAAAAGAAAAAGAATCTATAAAAATGGTAATATATATTTTGCTGACCCGAGATGCATGAAAGCTTCACCCATTGTATTACATAAATACTCCTGAACAATATTGGATGAGGTTTGGTCTGCTGAATAGCGGAAAGAAAGTGTTTCCTTCCATGGGAGCTTGGACGAGAACCTGCCAGTGAAACTACTGGCATAACCACAGTGCTCACCAACTTTCCTTTGAGCTCTCTGCTTTGTTGAAAGGGGGAGCTCGAAGAAGTCGTCCATGTAGGCATGAGAATCAGCTATTAGCTTAGCATCAACACCATGATTTACAACAAGAAAGAAGCCATGCTTTTGGCAAGCTTCGCCAACAAGTTTTGAGGCTTCCGCTGCAGCAGACGGGTCGCCGGAGAGGAAGCCGCCTAAGTCAATAAGGGGAACTGCAAGTTCCGGCGCATCAGAGCAAGGCTTTTCCTCGTCCGGCCATATGAACTGCTGTGGTATGTTTGATAGGTATTTGAGCACCGAGGCATCAAAAACAAGTGGTTTTTGATCGTTGCGCTCATCTTCTTCTTTTGAAGGTTGAGGAGGCATGGGTGGTATGCTTGTTATGCAGTCAATAGCCATTGCATTAATGAATTTTTAAAGCCCCAAAGGAAATATGAGTGAATCTGTAGTGGGGGAGAGGGAGAGGGAGAGGGAGGAAAATAGTAGGTTATGGGAAAAGAAGAGATAGCTAATGAAATAAGTTTGAGAGGTGGCGATCAAGGAAATTAAGCCAAGGCCGCTCTCATTGGGGAGATGGTGAACCAAAATTGGAATCTTATAGCGAGCGCTCTCCCTCTCTCAATCCAAAAATTGATTTTTCTTTTTAGCAATTAAGGACTTTGTACTGTAGTGAATTTGCAGTTTGGGTGCTTCTCAATGGGCAAAATTAGACAATGCTCCATTTTCCAGGAGCATTTGTCTTTTATATTGTTGCCAGGAAATCGTTTCCCAATGGAATTTGGCTTTTTTTGATAGGGGATATGCTAATCTCACCCCCTTTGGACAAAATTCTTCAAGTGAAAATGTTGATGTTTGAGTACTCTCTAACTAAAAGTAAAAAAAAAAAAAGAAAAAAAAAAGAAAATTAACATACATGGTGATGCACCTTTCAAGATCCCTATTTTGCTAAAACTAAGGGCTAAAATTAAATGCCCGCTTAAGAAAGGCACCACCTTACAAACCCTTTTCATGGAAACAAGATTAATTTTAGAAATTCCGACCCATTGAAAAAGGAGAAGAAAAAAGTGTGTAAATGGGGTGAGAACCCCAAAGAAAGCTAATAAACGGTTTCCCCCTATAGATTGCACCCATCACTCTGTTATAAATTTCCTTTTGTTTTGTACAAACTCAGCATTTTTTGTTTTTTTTTTTTGAAGTACTTCAAATATTCAAGGAAAAAGATTGTGAACAAAAAGGGGAAAAAATGACGTTGAAGAAGCTTCATGCAAAGCATGTGAATTGAAAGACAATCAGGGCTGTTGGTTAGTGACGAAAGTAGTTTTAGATGAGTAGCTCTTGTAGTCATGTGTGAAAGGCTATGCATGCAGGAAAAGAGGTAGAAATATGTCCTTAAGATGTTTCGGAGGAACAGAATGACAGGGAGCTAATTAAGAGGGATATAGCTAGGGACCGGCCGGGATTTTCCTGTCATGATGGAAATAGCTAGCAGATCACTAGCATTACCAAAGGAGGCTTTGGTTTGGTAGCCAAACTGTCAGCATTGCTCATTAAGGTCAGTAATCAGTATGATTCCCACGTAAAAGTTACAGCTAAAGTTATCGAAATTAAAGGAAACAACTTACTTGTATGGGTAATGGGAACGGCATAGTGCCTGAGGTAGGGACTGTGAAAGCAGGAGTGTTTACTGTTCTGGAGTGGTATGGTCCTATTATATAAGATTGGGAGAGAGAGAGAGAGAGTACGTTTAGTTCATATGGTATCCACAGGGGGCCCATTGATTTGGTGTGGGGAAATAGCATATATTGGGTTTAAAAATATCTTCTATATGCTGATCATCACAAGCGCCCCCTTTCAATATAGTTTGATCATTCCAATTGGAAGCTTCATATATATTTAAATTTGACTTTGTTTATGATTTGAGTCTTCCTATTTCAGGTTCGAAAGTTGGAACAAGTACAAGCTGTGATGATCATAATCATATGATCATATGAGTTCGAATATTAATACAGTTCCAACTTATTTCCAAACCTAATGGATCCTTGAAAACACTAGCTAGCTAGCTAGCTATCTATCACTCACCAAACATTTTTAATAGTTTATGGTTTAACTATAACAGTTAATTTGAGACATGAGTACCTTCCAATATATACTTTTTTGAAGAAATTCCCAATGTTTTGCCAAAAAATGTTGAAATAAAATTTTTGAGATTCCTGATCAATATTACGCCATTGGATAAGACGTAGTAATAGGAGAAGGCAACTAATTATAAGTGGAGTGGTGGGGATTGACACAGTGCATTGCATATATAAGGAGGAGTTGACTCTCCAGAAATAATTTCCTTGTAATAGTCATAAAACAACAAGATCAGTACTTGGAAGTCACAACCATAACTGGAAAATGAGTGCCATTTGGAAGACAATCTAGTTTTAAGTAATTTCATAATCCACTATAAAAGATTGCTAGCTTTTTGCCCCAATATTTGTCCCATGGTTTTCTAGTGGGTCCATTTGAATTTAACTATTTTAAGAATATATCAAATTAGGGGCACCCTGGTATCTATCCCACATTTTGCTGGCTGTGGGTTAATTTAGAGAATAAAGCAACTTGGTTTTGTGTAATTATGGCCTCGTATTTAAATTAAAATCAAGCTTTAATCATTTAGGGGTCTCTATGATAAGATATATATAATTATAATTAGCAGAAATGTATAAAAATAAATAAACAAAGCACGAAGAAAAATACTAACATTAGCAAATCTACTTGTAACAAGAATTAGCTGCTAGCTCACAATCCCCTCGGCTCCGTCAATTAGTAAACTTAATACGTAAAATATTTAATTTAGATGTGAGATTAGAATGTAGAGTTAGTGTTCAAACTTAAGATATTTATTATGATATAATATAAAATCATCATTGTCTCAAAAGTTTAAGCTCAAAAGGTAGATCTAATTATTTGTATCATATATATATATATATATATATATATATTTATTATTTATATCATATATATATTCTTAACAAAACAAATGGAAGACACAAAAGTTATGTTCGTTGCCAGAGCGAAATTTTCCCCTTTTGTTTAATTTCTAAGGGAGCAAAAGTTCCCTCTTTTTTAATTAATTCTCTCTTTTTTCCGGTTTTACCTGAATCGATTTAAAAATCTAAGAAATATTATAGATAAATAGAAAACTAGAAAATGAGAATGGTACTACTGGTTCCTTTGGATAACAAAACTAGGTTTCCTTCACGCATATCAAAAAGGAAAACTACGTAAATTCATCCAATTACCACTTCCTACGATATAAAAAGATTTTCTTTCGGAACTTGGAGAAACAAGAGATCAGAGAAAATTAACATCGGAAGCGCCCACAAAACACTATGTTCCAAAAAAAAAAAAAAAAATCAATTAATACCACTATGTTATGATGCCATGCAAGAAACCAATAATAATGCCCTAACCTGTACAAACAGAAAGCATACGTATCTGGCATATCCCAATTGTTTCCCCTGTGCACATGCATGTTGCAGATCAGAAGTGAAAAGCATGATCAGAGAAATTGATTCTGACAAACTCTGAGATCTTCTTGACCAAAATTATTGATTCTGAGGCATAACTAATTCCTCTTAAGGACTCGAAGAGTCGAAGGCATTAATTGGAGGATCTTAGTTAAGCATGTTCATCCAGATCGGATTTTATCCGGTTCGATTATGAAATTTTTTTATTTTTTAATAATTTTGATATTTGCACTTAAGAGATTTAAGAAATTTCTAAATTCAAAATTCAAATGAACAGACCAAAATTCTTAGTAACATTAATTGGTTAAGAAAATTAAAGTCTTAGTGACATGTATGCATAAGATGCACAGCACTAGCTAGTTAGTTTTATTTATTTATTTTGCCATAATATTCGTAGAAATATATATTGGGCATGATGATGTTCAAATCCATGCAAGTGGGTGGTTGATACATTGATATTTTAAGAGTTGGAACGCAAATTCTATCATGTACACAAATTGGAAACTCAATCATATATAAAATACAGATATTTTAGTAGTTTGATCTTACTTCTCCTTTTTGGCAAATGGAAGTGGTAACAACGCCATTCAGAAAGAGGTTAAATGACTACATGAGCTAATTGTGTTGCACTAAGTTCCATTCAGTCCAACACAATTGATTATAGTTTAAATCAGTCAATTCATTAGGAAATCAAATTGTTTGAATACGTCAACTCATTAAAAAGCCAAATGCATTAAACAGGTCAACTCAATAAAGTCAAATTGTATTGCACTAAGTTATAATTAGTACTTGAATTGATTACTGTTTAACACACTTTAATTTGTATTGTTGGAACTTTTCAACATAATGTGTGTACATGTTTAATGTTAAAATCCATATCTTAAGGTTGAACTCACAATTTTTTTTTTTTTTAAAAAAAAATGTTTTAACTATAAATTAATTTCATAAAAATAAATCCACAAATTGATTTGACTTGATAAGGTATGTCAAATTGTTAAAAAAAAAAAAAAATTATTGTACATACAACTTTTATAGCTAGCTAGCTAACATATCATATTATAAAATCATATTGATGTATGAGTTTACTTTTATGAAATCATTTTGTGGATATAGCACTTCTTTAAATTTTATCTCCTCCTAGTCAATCTTCATTTTCATAATGTTGAAATTCAGTTTGTACATTTTTAGAAATTTACTTTGCAAATCATGATACTATAAAATCATACAACCGGCCATCTCTGAAATTAATCATGTTAAGTGTGTACCTATTGTGCTTATATATCAATTTAGAGAAATCTAAATAGGTCGATCAGCACAATAATCGTATTACATAATTTCAAGTTCGAAGTTACCCCCCCCCCCCCCCCCCTCCCCCTCTTCTCTTTTTTCTCTTCTTAAACTATTACAATTTTGTAACCTATCCCAAACTATATTCAGAGAATATATTTTTAGTTTCGAATTAACAATATTTACTTTCCTTGCAAATTCTCCACTCTTTAAAATCAAACTGTTAAGAGAGAGTAACGAAGTCATACAATATCTATACATGTTAGGTTACATATATGGCAGGTTGCGTATTAGGCACAAATTGACAATTTTGATCATGGTTTGGTGGTCAAATCGTAATTATAAAAAAAACTGTAGTTTGAGTTGATGAAGTATAACTTGTCCTGAGTGGAATGGCGCGTAAGATAGATGAAATAGGTCAAACTCAGTAAGAATATATATATATATATATATATATATACATGCGATTGATTAGGACTTTGATGTTTAGCGTCTATACTATAAAATCAGTTTTCGAAGGAATGAAGCTAGGTAAGAGTCCTGTAGTAAGAAGTATAGATCACTATTCCCATGGGTTGTTACGTACCAGTACTAACGAAACAGAGAAAGAAAATTGATCCTACTTGGTCAGCCATCCGCACAAATTTTCTTGGTTATGGGTACATATTTAGCTGAAAGAAGAATTAAGAGTCCGAAAAAATTCCTCTTGAAAAATTCCTCTGAAAAATTTCGTCTTGACAGGAGAGATTAAGGTTTTATTTATTTTTCCAACTTATCTCATCTTATCTTAAACTTATCATCATACTTTTTAAATTTTCATACAAAATAAAATAAACAATTCAATTTTTTCAAATCTCAAAACAAAACTAATATTAAAAAAATATATTACGACAATATTTTATTCTTTTTTTAACTTTTATCTCATCTCATTTCTGAAAAACAAATACGGCCTAAGTCGAAGCTGATTATTCTGCTTGCATGTTCTTATATATATCCAAGGAGGCATATTGCATGCAGCACGTACAATGAAGAGCTTGGTAGCTTGGTTGTCTTCGTTTGGATATATAGTACTGAGATGAGATGATATGGTTTTAGATGCAGAAAGTTGAAAGACATTGAAGAAAATATTATTAGAATATTATTTTTTAATATTATTATATTTTAGAATTTGAAAAGTTGATTTGAGATTTGAAAAGGTTAAATTATTTATTGTATTTTGTATTGAAATTTGATAAAATTATAATGATGAGATGGGATTAAATAAAATGGTCTTATCTCACTCCTGAATCCAAACCAGGGAATGATCTAGATTAATCAGAGACAACAAGGTTTTGGCAATTTTGGGTTACATTGACGACCTCACATGCACTCTCTCTTTAAAAAGAAATGGATCAATATATATAGTCAACATTTGAAATACTGGTTTATACTGTATTAATATATCATGTTAAAGTTGCCTTCTTTATTAAATTATCACAAGTACTATTAATGAGACATATTATATATATACGTAAATGGAAGGCTATGGCTATGATCGTTGTAACACTTAAATATTCCATACTCTCAATTTGAAGAGAGAGACTGAGAAACTGAAAACAGAAACCTAGTTTTTAAGGTCCTTAATTACTGCTAGCTAGGCTTCTTATTTCGATATGAGCATAAATTATGAATGTAGTCTAAGATAGAATTAGCAAGTTGAGAATGAGACATGATCCTTAGATGATGATGATAGACAAATTACAATATTGGTCCAAGGAGGAAACCTAGCTAGATAGCGTGTCCCATGTTGAGTGCGTGCTGTGCCATTATGTCACTTTGGGTTTGTTGGTTTGCTTTGGGGATAGAAGACTTAAGAGTAAAGTAGGACAGCCTTTATTTTCCATTATGTTTACCAAAGATGAAGCTGGTGGTTTTCTTCTGTCAGTTGTACACTCAGCTTCCATATGTGATGGTCGGGGTCATGCCAATATTGGGCGATTAGTTGGTGTTTGGAGACGTGATCACCCCAGTACGGTTTGCTTCGACTTCACATTGCAGATGCACCTCCTGCTGCTTGCTTTCCCAAAATAATAATAATAATCAAAATAATCTGAAAATAAGCCAATATACTTTTTCCAATGAATGACCATAACCGTACCGTACGTGTACAAGTGTTGCTGCACTACATGGGATACCTAGACTAATGCCTGACGTCTTCTTCATGCCCATTTCGATGATCCTCTTCATATAAGGATGTGGTCGCATATTAAGGTAGCATTTGGGTTGGGTGCAGAAAATATTTGAGATCGTCTGATATTTGAGATCATCTGATATTTTCGAACTGATGAAAATACCCTCATCCAAAACGACACTTATTTCATCTCAATTGATAAAACTCACCATTTTTTCAACTTCTCATAAAAAGTTAAAACATATTTCAACTTAATCCAAACTCACTACTACTCACTTTTTCAATGAACCCACACTACGACAGAAAACTCACTCAAACACCTTGACTTATTAATAATAAATATTCTTAGATATTCTAAAGATACTCTTGGGCTCCTAAGACATCACAAAGGGTGGGCGATGATAGAGAAGCGAAGTTATTTATCAATATTAGATTATTTGTATTATAAGTAGTACCTATGAAATGGAACTATAAATTATAATCATGTTTAGAACATAGAATATTAGTGGGACTACTGTACAAGTCGAGAATCCAGGTACGGCCACTGAGTTCTACAAACACCAGGCAACAGTAGATTAACAATCACGTTATCAACCAATGAGTCCACCTGGCAGATAATCAAATTATTCACAGCCTGACGACGTAATGGCATTTGTTTATAGGGTTGGCATTTCATGAGCCAGAAATGCCAAAAGGTGTACCATTACCATAAACCATTACGGCAAATATATATCAGTTTTGATACATGATTTTACATATATAGCACATATATTTCAGAAATTTACATGGTGATGGGTTTGCCTTATTGATCGATTATTACAGGTTACCTACTGCACAGCCAAAACTGAATAGGAGGAATGTGTATGACAACTCGAGAAAAGGGACTAGTCCTTTTCTCCCTTAGAATATTACTGGATACATGAGAACTATCGTCGGATTGTGCTTTATGTGATGACAGTAGGTTTCTCCCTTCCTGTAAAGTCCTTCAACTTCGATATAGATAGTGCTAGATCTAAATCACAACAAAAAACAAGAATAACAATAAAAATTATAACGAAACAGATTGTAAAATTCAGTTTATAGAAAATTGGCAATGGAAATGGTCTAACCTATCAATGGTTTTAGAGCCGTTTGGGCATCCACATCATGTTTTGATACACCTGGTTCAAACTGCTCAATGTAAACTCTAACAGTGGCACCTGCTGAACCAGTTCCCTGTTGATATTAAAAAAAAAAAAAACATTCCTTAAAAGATGTATCCGCAAAATTATGAAGAGAGAGAGAGAGAGAGAGTGTGTGTGTGTGTGAGAGAGAGTTTGGCACATACTGATAATCTATATATAATCCTCGATCCATCTGTGAAAACAAACCGAACACCTTGCTTTGACACAACACTCCCATCAACCTGGGCAACAAAAAAAAGAGTCAAACATCTTGAGCAAGGACAGTAGATTAGGATAATAATGATGTATTATGTTAAAACTTACAGGGTCTGTGTACTTAAAATCGTCCGCAAATTGGAGGGCATAACTTCCTGTAACAGGATTGTCAGCATCCAAATATTCTAAGGGAAAGGTCCTCTGATGGCATAAAAAATTAAAATAAAATTAAGATACAAAGTTACCGTATTTTTCACCAGGCTTGCTCTTGTAGACTAAATCTCTAAGATACTCTATCATCTTGTTGGCACCTTCAGATTCACATTCCTGAAAAAGGAGTCAAATAAATTAAAGAATGCACCTCCACAAGACAATACAACTTAATCTGGTGTGGAGATTGAAAATAAAAACTCAAATTGGAGTAAAGACAGAAACACTGTGCAAGTTTCATTCCGAACATGGTATGACTTACTTCATAGTCATATCTAGAAAAGAAATTCCGTCCATAAGTTGCCCAATGTTCCTTCACAACATCAGAGACAGAAACCAATTTCTCGCCCGGTTTCTTGTCTTTGTTTCGGTATGCAATAATTGAAATCCAAGCTAAGACAGCCCTGTGATGTGGAGATATAGAAGTCACTTCACTTTGGAACTGATGGTTTAGGTAATAGAGAAATGCAGGACAGAAATAGTCATCTTTTAACGCTTGTAGCTTCATAAACTATAAAACTTGTGCTAACCACTAATTGAAAAGTCAGGTTTTTTATTGGCATCACAAAAATCGAAAAGGTACAAGTATGGGAAAACTTTGATGGGATTGTAACTAAGTTAGATACCTGATATGGTAGATCTTGATTTGTTATAATCTCGTTGATAAACAAAACTATGGTAATTAACATAAAAGAAAAAAATAAGGTTTGTATACTTGCCTTAATACTTGTATTGCGCTATTTTGTGAAATCTTACTACTTATAAAAAAAAAAAATAATCAAGTTCGTTAGATAAACACGCCAAGGCCAAGGCACCATGCTTGGCTCAGTTAAGCTTGTGAATAGAAGGTTCAGTGAATTTTGTGTGATATCTTTCACATTTTGATTCTAACTTAAAAGAGTTTTCAGCCAATTGTACAACAATACATCAACTCGTCTTAACATTTACTAACAACGGAAGAGTTTGTGTTATAGTCAATCTATAAACAAACTAACTGAGACAAATCAAGCAGGTTTTGAGCTCACAGAGCAGAAGCCATCCTGGATTTGAATAGAGATAGTGGCCCAAGGCTAGCTTGAGCTGAGGTTGAAGAATAATTTTTAAACAGATCCAAGTTCAAACTGTCAGATACTGGGCTTGGCTCAGCACGTTTGCCAGCCCTATTCAGCATACAAGCACTTGAAAAAGGCTTGTGATTCTAGTCCAATACAGCTAGTCAAACTCTATGGAAGAAAAGGTTGAGCAATTTAAACATGGATATGTTCAAAGAATGTGGATAACAAAAAATTAAGATTTCCCTTAGAAATCACTTATTAATGGCAAAATGGCATGCCACACAATGTAGGAACAAAATTGAGGCTAGGAAGAAGGGGGAGTTCCGGATGATTTTATGGTTAACAGTTCCATGGAACAAAAATCATCAGATGCTAGCAGGACAAGTGATTTTTTATTCAGCATGTAGGCACTACATTGAAAAGTGGATGGCCAAATAAAGCATGTGCTAAGGAAGTGAGAATACTTATATAGTTCAACTACGTGATGTCCCGCAGGAAATTATAGCCCTTTTTTTCTACAGCAAAAACAGTTTTAAATAGATGGGAAGTCCTGGAAAAGGTAGACAATATGTAGCACAACAATTACCCCCGAGTGCAAATGTACTCAATTACCATATGCCATCCTTCTCACGAATGTGATCGGAACCGGTTCCGAAACTCTCTTCTCCACAAATGGACAACTTCCCAGCGTCCATAAGATTTCCAAAGAACTTCCAACCAGTGGGGACCTGAAACAAAAAGATTAATAGTTTGTCAGTGGATAACTATGTCTAGATACAAACCATTATCCATTTAATAATATAGTCGAAGGAGAGCAAAAACCTCAAAGAATGGAAGGTTCAATTTTTCAGCAACGCGATCAAGAGCACCACTCGTTGGCATAGATCTGGCTAGACCCTATTAAATTTGAAATACATGTCATTTCTTTCTTTTTCTAAAACTAAGCTATTAAGAATTCCAGGAAATAAAAGATGAAGGACTTTTTTACCTTAGGGCCACTACGGAAATACGGAATCGCTTCTTGTGCATTGGCAGCAATAATTGCAACAGAGTCGGAAGGAGTAACAAAAAATCCTTGACCTAGAATCATATTTCTATCACCATCACCTATAAAGGCAAAAGTACAACATCAATCAACATAAAAAGAATACTAATTATAATATCTAATAGTGTGTGCATGTGCACAAGAAAATGCTGACATTTTAGAATTTTATAGACATTAAACACAAATTTATGCCTCTGATAGTCATCTAAAGTACCATCACTTGCAGCTCCAAAATCAGGTCCATTTTCACCATACATAATGTCGACCAACTCCTTTGCATATCTGTTTAACAAGAGAAGTCAAAATTAGTAATTCTCAAGAATAATGACAATCAGCAGCCAAACAAGTTAACTCTTACGTAAGATTGGGATCAGGATGACCATGCCCAAAATCCTCCAGAGGCACTCCATTCAAAATTGAATCCTACATGACATACCTAACATCTAATGTCAGAAGCTCCAATAATAGCAAAGATCATAGCTTCTTTCAGGATATTTTATGTGCACAACATACCAGACTGGCCCCTAGCTTCTCCACAAAGATGGGTTTGGCATAAGCACCAGTAACAGCATGCATGGCATCAAATATAAACCTATAAAGTCACATCCAATATCCGATAGTTCAAAATAATGAACTCCTAGAAATCCAAAATATGACCACAATGTAAAGGTTTAGTGATTTCCTATAAATAAATATAAAAAAAAAAAAATAGAAGTAAATAACCCTAGACAGAATGGGGAGATCTACAAAAGAAAGAATCAAGGGCCTAAAAATGTAGATACACCAATTTGTATACCTAGCTACCTGGCTAAACCATCTGATTACCAATAGGTCCTATTGAATATTTTAATGGAGAAATATAAAGAAAACCCAGGGGGTTTGGGTGCCAGCAGGGTAAGGATAGTATATAATTGTGATATCCATGAGATTGAAGTAAACATCTATTTGGATAATGAAATTGAAATTCAACAAGGTATATACTAGAAATGCTAATTTTACAAAGAAAGCAAAAGTTTAGCATTCCAAGATTTCACTATGAAGCTAACTCCCCTATGACTCTAAGGGCCTGTTTGGGAACACAATTGTTCTCAAATATTCTTTTAACTATTTTACTACTATTCACAAACTATTTCACTAATATTCATAGATATTCTTAGTATCCAAACAAGTCCTAAAAGGAATGATCTTTAAGAAAATTTTCAAAGAAACAAAAAAAAAAAAAAAATCTCTGGTTTAGAAGCACTGGAAATCTTTGCATTGAAATAAAAGATTTGTGGTATCTCTAAGAATGTAGCTCACAAGTTTAGTTCAAAGTATATCGACCAGATACTTTAAAGAGTTGTAAACCACAAGTCAGAAAATTAAGGACCAATTTACTTGATAAATACATTGGGGATGACTACTGCCCATAAGATGGTTTAAGATGCCATGAAATTAAAATGAGACTTGGAACCAAAAAACCTAAGTTCCATAGAATTTCAACACAAGCATTTTATTTTTGATAGGTTGACACCAAGGTTGAATTACAGAGTACTGGTTTATAATGCTAACAAACAAGCACTATCTATAGGTGTCAAAAATAGTAAAAAGATTGAATAGAATTTAAAAGATGACAATCAAAAGGGAATGGAAGAATAACAGGCGTGAAGATGTGAAAAGCTCAGTTACAAAAATTTTCTTCAAGGCCATCCCTGACTTAGGCCTCATTCGGTTACACACGGGATGGAGATGAGATGAGAAATCTAGTAGTGAGATAATTTGTGAACATTAGTGAAATGGTTTGAGTCATAATTTTTATGAGGTTTGGAAAATGAAAGAGAAAAAGTTTAAATAAAAAAGTTTTAAACTTAAGAGAATATAATTTTTTAATATTATTTTTGTTTTGGAATTTGAAAAAAATGATTTTTTTTTTTTTTAATTTTGTTTGAAAGTTTGGAAAAGTTGAAATGATTAGGTGATGATTAGATGAAAAAGTTGAAAAGTTGAAATAATTGAAAAACGTTTGTGTTTGAATTGTGTTTGGACGTTGAGTGAGATAAGATGATTTGAAATATTTGTAAAACCAAATCAGGCCTTAACTTCAAGTCTTCAGAGTAGCTCCACTTTCTGTCTGTATTATTGGTTGGTCAAATGGATAGCCTTGAGTCTTGGGTTAAGGAAGCAATAAAAGATACCATGACCAAATCTAACCATAAATATGCATGGTACCCATCAGTCTAGGAAAACAGGATTCAGGCAACAAATTGCATATAGAAAAGAGCAAAGCGAAGAGTAACAGTTACAAACCTCCGAATATAACCAACAGACTATCTGTCCCTGTTAGATAGAGGGCATCATACCTGAAATTTGATCGTGACAGAAGACCTTTGATAAGCTGGAAGTCAAATACACTCTTCTGCAGAAGAGCCCAGACAATTACTAATCTGAACCTGTACGAATTTTCATCTCAAGGATCTAAAGGTGCAAAAATTTTTGCCTACCTCTAGTAGCTCCAAATAGTCAGCAACCGGGTCTACCACTTCAACACTGAAGTTCCCGTACTTAGTAACTCCAAGAAGAGATAGGTCTACATCAGGAATATCTGCCACCTTTATTTCATTAATCTGCATTGAACTTACCCAATTGTCACAAACTAACAATATACATAGGGAAAAAAAAAACTAAAAAGGGCAACATAAAATAACAAATGGAAAACACTTGTACTGCATAAAAGCAAATCTGATAATTGAAATAAAATCTTTTCAGACCAGTAACAGTTGCACCTAATTTTTTGTATGCTTTTTCTCACAAGAAATCAAAAGCTCAATCATTTTTCAAAGAAGAAGAAGAAGAAGAAGAAGATTGAATAATGACCTACTAAAGTATCTGACATAACAGACAAAGCAAGGTGATCAGCAGAACAATTTGGAGAAATGCTTTAAGAGAGGAGAATGAACCAAGACTGATATAGTAAGACACCCCTCCCCCCAAGCAGTAGTCCATCTTTCATAATAATAATAAATCTTATACATCTCAATATTTTTATCAAGGAAAAATAACAACATTGAAAAATGTATTTCTCCTTTGAGTCCAAAGTTCTACCTAGTTTGGTTTTGAGACACTCTGGCATGGTTGTTTCATTTAGAGATGCAATCTTACATATAGATTAGAAGGCCGCTCCTTTGCACTTCACTGAACTTTCAATTGGGCAGGAACTGGGAAGGGAGACTTTAGAGCTCAAGGATTTCTTATCCCAGTCTCATCTGCACAGATAACTAAGTCTGCAGTTTTTCTCGCCCTTGCATGAACCATATAGACTCTTTACATTTTTAATTATTTTGTTTGGTTTGCCCTCCTTTGTCTAGGTGGTCCCTCAGTATTCTTCTTATGTACTTAGTCTCACCACTTAGCTTTCATATTTTCTTTTTAACTGCATCTATCTAAGGATCAGGGAGAACATAAAAAAAAAAAAAAAAATCACCTTAAAACGAGAAGTGACAGCAGTAACTAATTAACCTTATAAAGAAAAATGGAAATAAAAATAGGAACCAAAATGAAGAGGAAAATAAATAAATTATACTTACAGAGAGAGTGTTTCCATAAATCTTGTCAGTGATGGATTCAGGTGCAGGCTGGCCACTGTTGTAATTGAACTGGGAAACCAATAGCAAGGTTATTTTGAGTTGGAATACATTAGAGGATGTTATTGCAGGTAACATGAAATCTTCAGAATTTATGCAAGACCACCATGGTTGATTAATATGATTCTTACTGAATTCCCCAAACCCACATTGATATAATAAGGGTAGGCTTGGTTTTGCGGAATGGTTCCTTGTATGGAATATATATTCCATTATTTGGTTTTATTTCATGATAAGGAATGGTTATTCCTTTCCTCACAATTAGGAATTTCTATTCTACTAAAAAATGAGAGAATAGATATTCCCAAGGCATCAGATGTAAAATTTCCAGGGACATTATTTAAAAATAAAAAAGACCTTGGTTCGCCAGCCGCCCACAAAAACCCTCTGGGTGGTTGGACCACCCCTGTGGGTTTCTACCGGTGGCTGAAGCAAAGTTGTCTTTCTTAGTTTTGCAGGTTTTAACAAATAAGTAGGTTGATTGTTTTAGGAAAGTAAAAAATGGGCTTCCAGTACTTTTGGAATTTTAATCTGATACCAATTGGCATATCATGTGTCATCAAAGAGAGAGCAAGAGAGAGAGAGAGATCCCATTACGCTAACCAAACACACGCTAAATGTTTTCCACTAACATCTAGGGAAAAGTGTAAACCTCAATTTTAAGGGAATTCAGAGAAACCAATATTTGAATGCGTACAAAAGTTCAGGCATGAAAAACTCTAAAGAGTATTTTAGATATGGGACATGTGAGATTGAAGTTCACCTTTATACCCCAATCATATTCAGGACCACCAGGATTATGACTTGCGCTCATTATAAATCCACCATTGGCCTGTGAAAAAGTTGTTGAGTTCCAAAAAATTGGGAGGGAGGATACAAAGCCAAAGGCAAATGAACCAAATTTAGATATGCTATGTCAAGATGCTGAAGCATATAGTTAAAAGTAACATGAGCTTGCCTTTCTGTTACGAATTACAGCAGAAACAGCTGGTGTTGACAGAATACCTTCCCTGAAAAGGTATAACACATGTTTATTGGTAGGAAAGGGGTATATACGTGAGAAATTGCAGTAAAATGGCTTTGCAACATCATGACATCAATAACATTATATCTGAGTGGTGTAACTCAGCCCCACGAGGCTACCTTCCTCTCTGGTTCACCAACCCAAAGGTATGAGAGGCACTTTGAAAATCAATACATAAAGCAAATAGACTTTCAGTTTCTTGCTTTTGTTTATTGGAGCTTAAAGATTATGGTCAGGTTAATGTTATGACATCAGAATTCGCTTTGGAATATTGGCAGTTAAATGCAGATCCGTTAGATCTGAACAGAAAAGTGATTATGGAACAACTCTCAATGCATTTAGCCACCAGACCAATTAGTTGAAAAAGATGTTCTATGATATCAAAATGGCACACAAGAATCTTTTAACAGATGTTTAAGGTAGGACATTGGAAAACCAAAGAAATTCTAAGGGAATGCTCTGCAGCTGAGCTGATGCCCCATTATTCAAAATTATTGGAATCGCAGAAGCTGTAATTATCCAGGTACATAAGAGTTCCACATCATTTAAAATACTGGAGTCAAAGAAGCTGCAGTTATCAGAGGATGAACAAACTAACGAACAGAATTTCTGATCGCACCAGCGTATGATTTCCTCACTCCTTGCTGAACACCAGATTGAATATTACTGGAGGAACCTTGGGCCAGACAAGCATGAGTTGGGTTGGCATACTGAGCCTCAGAAGGATTAACTGCCCCGAACTGGTTGTTATTGCTTCCGGTTACATATAATCTCACAATTAAGCCAAAAAAAAACTTGTTTCTTTCAATGGGAGGAGAAATAAATTTGGCTTACTGAATTTGAAGTTTCAAGGGGAAATCTTAGATAAATGCTGGAGTATCATACTTCAATATATTGATATTATAATAAAAACATCACAGAATGTGTAGAATGAAATAGCTTACACATAAATATAGAATTAGAGTAACTGCCTACAGTTTTGGGCGGTGACTTTGTAATGGACCTGAGGTAAAGGACGGCTTCAAAAGTCACTCTCCAGAATTAGGGTTTCAGAGATAAAGGAGGAAAAAGGCGAGGAGGGAAGGAAAACTGTTGCTTGAATTTCGGTTGAAGGCTTTCCCTCCAACACACTTCTGTATTTATAGGTTTCTATTACAGAACACAGTGTTTAAAGCCACTCTTTCAACAATTCAGAGTTATGGCTAAAACGGCATGCATTTACATTATTACAAAAACAATGTGAATTGTAAACGACATTGTTCTATTAACCGTATTGCTACAACAATCATTAAACGGCAATGTTTTAGCAAGTTACTCTTAAAACCACAATCAGAGGCTCCTTTTTCTCTAACATAGTAGCACCTTGCCCACAGCCATGGAAGATTGTCCACTCCTTTTTCTCTAAGATTGTCCCCCCCCCCCCCCCCCCTTCTCCTCTTTTCTCTTCCTTTTTAGAGGACCTTTCCCACATGGTGAGAGAATTTCTTGCGAAGCTGCCAATAGGGTTCCCATGTAGATTCGTCCACTCCAGCACCTTCCCATTGGACCAAGACTTCCACTAAAGCTCGATTGTCCTTCTTCACACTCATGCGATTCAGAATCAACTCAAGTTGGGGCCTTAACTCCCCTTGCAAATCTACTGGAGGCAAAGTAGATATTGGAGTAACATGGTCACCAATCTTCTTCTTTAAGCAAGAGACATGAAAGACTGGGTGCAACAAAGAATAAGAAGGCAAACTCAATTTGTAGACCACCTTGCCAATGCAATGGGTAATTTGAAATGGTCCAAAATATTGAGGTGACAGTTTGAGATTGGCCCTCACTACCACAAAACTTTGTCTATAAGGTTGGAGTTTCAAATAAACCCAATCCCCAATCTCAAATTCTCTGTCAGTTCTATGTTTGTCATAGTAAAACTTCATACGATCTTGAGCTATTGCCAAGTTAGCCTTTAAAGTAGCCAGAATTTGGTCACGAGTCTTCAACAACTGATCCACAGATTGATTAGAAGTAAGACCTAGAATATAAGCTTGAAGCTTAGTTGGAGGCACTCTATAAACTGCCTCAAAATGAGTCATCTTGGTTGATGTTTGAAAGGTGGAATTGTACCACCATTCCGCCAAGGAGAAGCCAATCAATCCACAATTTAGGCTTGTCACTAGAAAAGGACCTCAGAAAATGTTCAAGGCATTTGTTAAAAGCCTCAGTTTGACCATCACTTTGAGAATGGTATGCTGAGGAATAGGAGAGGTTAACACCTTGAAGCCTAAAAAGTTCTTTCCAAAAAGAACTTATGAAAGTGGAGCCTTTATCTGAAACAAATGTCTTTGGTAAGCCATGTAGTTTAAAGACATTGTTAAAAAACAATAAGGCTACCTGAGCAGCAGAAAATGGGTGTTTCAATGGCAGGAAGTGAGCATACATGGATAGGCGATCCACCACTACCATTATGACTGAATAACCCTTCGAATTAGAAAGACCTTCCACAAAATCCATGAAAACATCAGTCCAAATCTGTTCTAGAATTGGCAAGGGCTGCAAAAGTCCAACTAGAAAAATTGTCTAAACTTTCTCGAATGAATTGCTTCACATCATTTTTTAGTCCAAGTCAATAGAACTCAAATCTAGCCCGATGCAAGCACTTATGAAAACTAGAGGGACCTGCTGCAGGACTAGAATGCAAGTAATTCAGTATCTGCTGCTTCAAGGGTACAGAGTTAGGCACCACAATTCTATCCTTCCTAAACAATAATCCATGTCTCAGTTTAAATGAAGGCACAACAACAGGATCGTGCTACAAAGTAGAGACTATTTTCAACACTTCAAGATCTGTT
Organism: Platycarya longipes; assembly: GCA_036559045.1. Taxonomy (NCBI): domain Eukaryota; kingdom Viridiplantae; phylum Streptophyta; class Magnoliopsida; order Fagales; family Juglandaceae; genus Platycarya; species Platycarya longipes. The sequence continues at coordinate 39,938,306 of CM071791.1, read as the reverse complement.
GTGTAGGCCATCTTCAATTCAGCAAGCCAATTAGGAGTTGGAAAAGACAAAGCTTTTAACTCAACTATTTCCTCAACCCAATCCCTCCTAGACAAGGCATCTACAACCTTGTTATCAACCCCTTGCTTATATTCAATTGTAAATTCGTACCCCAACAACTTAGAAAGCCACTTTTGTTGTGCAATGGTGCCTATCTTCTATTCAAGCAAGTAGTTCAAACTGTGGTGATCAGTTTTGCTGACAAAAACACTGCCAACCAAGTAAGCTCTCTATTTCTTGACAGTTAAAACCAATGCCAGTAGTTATTTCTCATAAGTAGAAAGAGTGAGGTTTTTGCCCTTCAAAGCTTGACTCATGAAGGCCAAAGGTCTGTTTGCTTGCATGAGAAATGCTCCAACACCAGTAGCACAAGCATCACACTCAATAACAAATGGCTTTGTGAAATCAAGTAGGGCAAGAACAAGAGGGGTTGTAATAGCAATCTTTAAAGCCTCAAAGGACTTAGTAGCAGATTTTGTCCATACAAATGCATCCTTTTTTTAACAAGGCAATCAATGGGGCAGCAAGTTGTCCATATCCTCTAATAAACTTCCGATGGTATCCTGTTAAACCTAAAAATCCTCTTAAAGATTTCAGACTCTTAGATAAAGGCCAACTGAGCATCGAATCAAGCCTTTTAGGGTCAATTTTCATTCCCTCCTCAAAGATTACATGGCCTAAATATTCGATTTTCTTGCAAGCAAACTTGCACTTTGACTCTTTAGCATAAAGTTGGTGCTGCTGTAGTGTGCTTAAAACAGCTACCAGGTGAGTTAGATGAGAAAACATATCCTTGCCATTGACTAAAATGTCATCAAAGAAGACAATGACAAAGGAAGGACTTAAAAACTTCATTCATGAGGCCTTGAAAAGTGGAATGAACATTTGCAAGCCCAAAAGGTATGACAAGAAACTCATTATGTCCTTCACGAGTTATGAATGCAATTTTCAAAATATCCTCATCCCTCATACGTATTTAATGGTAGACAGCTCTAAGATCCAACTTAGAAAAAATGGTGGAACTCGAAAGTTCATTTAGTAATTCATCCATCACAGGGATAGGGTATTTGTCTTTTATTGTAGTATTATTTAAGACCCAATAATCTATGCACATCCTCCATATGCCATCAGATTTTCTAACAAGTAAAACTGGTGAAGAAAAAGGTGATTGGCTTGGCCTAATCACATCTGAAGCCAATAATTCCTTCACAATCTTCTCTACCTCAGTTTTTTGATAGAAAGGATAATGATAGGGCCTTACACTGATTGGAGCAGCCTCTTTCTTAGGCTAAATCTAGTGATCATGTGACCTATGTGGAGGCAAGCCCACATGTTCAGCAAAAACTTATATATACTCTTGTAAAAGTTGCAAATTCTGCTCATTTTGCACAACAGGATGCTCATTGACAGAAGTGTCAAACAATTGAAGAAAAATACCCTTCTTAGCACCACCAGGGAGCTTAAAGGTTTCAGAATCATCAACAAGACCTCTGTGAGAAGCAGTCAGGCCTTGGAAAGAAATTACACTCCATGCCAACTGAAACTGCATACGCATGTTAATAAAATCCCAAAGGATTGGACTTAGGGTAGATAACCATTGAATACTAAGGACAACATCACATCCTCCCAAAGGCAAAATAAGAAAATCCACCAGAAATTGAAACATTTTGATTATGCAATGGTACTGCCAAATATTTACCAGTGCTCTCTATAATCTGACCATTTGCCACCTTAACTTGAATACCTTGATTAAGTTGTTCCTTCAACTTGCATCGAACAGCCACCTCAGTGTCAATAAAATTGTGAGTGTTGCCTGTATCAACCAATATAACAAGGTTCTTCTTGCCTATGGATCCACTAAGTCTCATTGTTTTAGGATCAGGTGCACCAACAATGGACTGGGATCAATCTTGAAATCATGAAAGGATTCCAGTTTTGACAAGGCACTAGATCCACCAAACAACTCATTGACTTGTAACAAAAACAATCAAGGTTTAACACATCTATGGCCAGAATGCCATTTATCCTCACAAATAACACAGGCCTTTCTTTTTCTTGTCTTGCATTTGAGAATCTAAAACTTTCTGATAAGGCAACTTAGCCAAGGGCTGATTTTTTGGCAAGCCTAAAATAGAACTCGACGGTCCAGGCTTCAACACAGGTACCTCTGCACTATTCGTACTGAAATCAGTAATAGAGTTCCTCCAAGGTTTTTGCATACTAAAGACATATTGTTCCTGAATTTTTGCTAAACCAAAAGCATGATTCAAGGACACCGGATTCATCATGCAAACAGGCAAACGGATTTCATCTCGTAATCCACTTAAAAAACAGCTCAATTTATTCTTTTTAGAAAGGCCTTTAATTCTATTGGAAAGGACTTCAAAATCAGTTTTATAAGTAGAAACAGCCCCAACCTATTTGAGTCTTGTTAAAGACTCCATAGGATCATCATATGGAGTAGATCCAAAGCAAATTTGAATTGTCTTCATAATTGTCTCCAAGAATTAAAAGTCGCTGCTTCACTCGCATCCTAGAACCAAATCAAAGCTTATGCTTTAAGGTGAAAGGAAGCAATGAAGATACGTTAACCAAGGGGAATCTGATGATACAAAAAGTATTGATTAGCACAATAAATCCAAGGAGATGGATCTCCTCCAGAAAATCGTGGAAAGTCAAGCTTGAGTCTTTTAATAAAACCGTGATTAACAATATCCTGTACAAGTATTTCTTCATCATCATCCTGCACCCCATCCTCAAAATTCAGAGGATCACCACTATCTACCGAATCGTGAGAAGAAATTCGTGAAATGTGCTACAACATCTCATGAAATTTCTTATCTTGAGCTTCTGTGTCTAACCTTGCACTCTCTTGCTATTTTAAAAGTAACACAATAGCATCTTCGATTTGTTTCTGTTGGTAGTCTTGTTATTGTTGCAAATGATTCATGGAATCCAAGACCTAAGCATAGGAACGAGTTCCTTTGGCCATGGCTGATACCAACTTGTAATGGACCCACGGAAAAGGACAACTTCGAGAGAGTCACTCTCCAAAATTAAGGTTTCAGAGATAGAGGAGGAAGAAGACAAGGGAAGGAAATTTGTTGCTTGAATTTCGGTTGATGGCTTACCCTCCAACACACTTCTGTATTTATAGGCTTCTATTACAAAACGCAGCATTTCAAGCCACTCCTTCAACAATTCAAAGTTATAGCTAAAACAGCAACCGTTTACATTGTTACAAAAACATTGTAAATTGTAAAGGACATTATTCTATTAACCATATTCCTACAACAATCATTAAACGGCAACGTTTTAGCAAGATACTCTTAAAAACACGATCAAAGGCTCCTTCTTCTCTAACATAGTAGCACCTTGCCCACAGCCATGGAAGATTGTCCACTTCAACACCTTCTAGGTCATAACAGACTTTCAGTTTGTTTCTAACCATAAAGTATCCCTAAGTAGATTTTTTCCAAAAAAGAAATTATCGACACATCCAGTCTCTAAAACGAAGTGAGGGAACTCTAACGATAAAATTTTTTCTGTTTTTAAAACTTATATTCAGCTATATCTAGATTTGCATGTGCACATGTTACAAGATGATCCATAGAGAGGAGTATAAATTAAGATAGATCAACAATTTTTTTTTTTGACTAGTAAACGATTGTATTAATAATAATAATAATAGGATTAGCCCAAGTACACAAGAAGGTTAACACCTATCTAGGAAGAAGAAAAAGAAACAAAAAAGTCATGAATGCCAAGGCCATTAAAATCTACAGCTGTGGCTCATAAAAATAATATTCTAACAAAAAGTGATCTAAGTTACTCTATAGAGCATTCTTTGTCTTCAAACATCTAGTCATCTCACTCCTTCCATAGGTACCACAAGATGCAAGTAGGCACCATTTTCCACACAGCTGTGATTTGGAGAGCTCCTTTTAAATTTGTCCAGCTGGCCTAGGGGTGTTCAAGTGGGTTCCGGACCAGAAATCCGGGTCAACCCAGCCCGGAATCAAATGACTAAAAGCGGTTTGGACTCCAACCCGGATTCACCCAGGTTGAAATCCGGGTTGGAGCCGGGTTGAAATCCGGGGATCCGGAAATCTGGTTTCTGGATTTCAAACCGTTTTTTTTTTTTTAATTTATAAAACCGGTATTATTACTTTTTTCTGAGAAATTTGTTTTGAAAATATTTATAAAAAAAACTTTTATTTTATTATCAACAAATTTCTCAACCAAAAAAGTAACAATACAAACTAAAAAAAAAAACGGTTTAAAATCCGGAAACCGGATTTCCGGGTCCAACCCGGATTTCAACCCGGTCCAACCCGAATTTCAATCCGGGTTGGAATTCAAACCGCTTTTAATATGGATTCCGAATCTAGTTTAATATGGGTTGAAAATAGGAACCGGGTATCCGGATTTCCGGGTTCCGGACCGGACCGGAAAAAAAAAAAAAAAAAAAAAAGGACCCGGATGAACGCCCCTAAACTGGCCAAGAATTCAACAACTGTGGCAGGCATGACCCAAGCTAACTCTAACCTACAGAATAGATCATCTCATAGCTGTACTTATCAAAAAAAAAAAAAGATCATCCCATAGCTGACTAGCAACCTTGAAATGTAGTAGAAGATGATCCACAGTCTCACCACTTTTCTTATACATGTAGCACCAATCTACTATGATCACCCCTCATTTCTGTAAGTTGTCCATCGTCAAAATCTTACACAAGGAAGCTGACCAAACAGAAAATTCTGCTTAGGAGGTGCCCTATTTCGCCAAATCTTCTTCCATGGGAAATTGGTTGTCTTGCGATTGTGTGAGAAACTTATAAAAAGAACGAACCAAGAACATGCCTTTACCTATTGGTATACACCACAACCTCTCAACTCCTTAAATATTCGGTCTCATGGGGTATAAAAGACGAAAAAAAATCCTCAAAGCTACCAATTTTTCAATCTTGGGCAATCCTACTAAAGTTAATGTTCCATTGCACTTGATCCCCAGATAGCAGCATAACAGCAGCCACTGAAGCTTCTTTTTCACAAGCAATCCTGAAAACTTAAGGGAATAAACCCTTAAGGGCGTTATCCCCACACCATAGGTCACTCTAGAATTTAATTCTAGAACCATCTCCCAGCATAAGCCCAGTGTTATTGAGTAAAAAAACCCTCACCCTCATCTAATATGCTTCCAAACTCCCATTCCATAAGCCCCACTCAGCTCTCTAGTGCTCCAACCCCCTAATAAACCTCCATATTTAAGATCTATCACCGACTTCTATAGAATTTGCAATTCCATGGTGTATCTCCACAACCATTTTCTAAATAAGGCCCTATAAAAGATCCTCATATTTCTAATTCCCAACCCACTAGAAGAAACTAGAGAGCATATATTAAAGAGCAGTGCTAGGTACAGTCCAATATTTTGGACTCCTTTGCAGTGCATTTTAAGAATAGCCAAAAATATCCTTATTTTATTATTGACTTGACTAAAATACCCCTAAATCAAAATACCCTAAAATTAAAACATCCCCAAATCACACGCCTCCTGCACTCCCGTATGCTCAAGACTCCCTCTCAATCTCAGTACAAAAAACAATCTAATTAAGCTGCAACTGAAAGCGCTGGCCATAATTCAATACATTACAAGAAAACAACAACAATGGATTGATTACTTGACTGTGTACTGCACCAACAAAAACACCAATGGAAAAAAATTAAAAAAACCTTTCTCATTCCCAATCCGAGTGACCAAAATTTGAAGCCCTGGTGGAGTGACCCCATTGCTGGAAATGTGCGTATTTCTCATTCTCAATCTCTCTCTGTTTCGCTCAACATAGAGCTCTCATTCACTCCTTCCGAATCCGAGCCATAACCCCCTCGTTGTAAAGCACCCTTTCATCACACCACCATACTCGCCAAGTGCACCGAAAAATCTCTTCATTCTCTCTTACAATGCCACCCGAGATTGCCTTCTTTTGGGCTGTACACTCTCACCAACTACTCAAAATCGCGGATTTGCTCAACTTGTTTTGCTCCGAAATGCAACTGGAGTTTGCTCGACTGAGGCTACAACAACATTCCATGATCGGCATCACGGGATCTCAACCCACTACAAAAAAACTGGCCTATTGTGGCATTTTTATAGCAGCCAGATAGACTATTTGAGACATAAAAATGTCACAACTGCCTATTTGGTTGCTATAGAAATGCCACAACAGGCCAGTTTTCTTGTAGTGACCCTTAGCCTTGGCTACTCTGGGCATCAAGAGAAAGAGTTGGGCAAATTTTCTCCCATCTGAAAGTGAAACCCTCGCTTATTTGGGGGACGTGGGTACTCGACTAGGTAATCCGCATGTGGTTGCTCTGAGAGACGGCGACGTTATAGTCATCTGGGTCCTAGGTTGCTCTGCGGATCAGTTTTGTGCAGATGACCAAGGGATGTAGAGGGTGAGGGGTAAGGGTAAGGGTGAGGGCGAGGGCGAGAGCAAGGACTCTGGGTCCTGGGATGGTGCTCTAATGGATTTATTTCTTTCATTTCGAGTTGGACGCAGAAAAAGTGATGAAATGGCTTGATGAAATGCAACGTTTCATTAATGGATTGCATTGCAGTCCAAATATGTGGACTGCAAATAGAATTTCGCTATATTAAACCACTTGACCAAGTGAAATTTGAACTCATCCCCCACCATTTCAAAGTGCTTTTGATTAAGAAGATCCGACCACCTTTCAACAAGTCCTATCTCTTCCAATCAACTACTCTACGTTCAATCTTCTCAATCACTGCATCCCAAATCGATATAGCCTGTGATGTTGCCCCTAACGAAAGACCAAGATAATTCATGGAAAGAGAGGAAACCTTACATCCAAGAATGTTAGCCAACTGTTGGATGTTGCAAACATTATCAACTGTCACCAACTCTGATTTGTCGAAATTCACTTTCAAACCAAATTTCGCTTCAAAACAAAGTAAGAGAGCCCTCAATGCCCACATCTGGTTTTGCTCTACCTCACAAAAAACAAAAAATCAATGTATCATCTGCAAACATTAGGTGAGATATGTTAAGAGTACCCTTATTGGGGTCAACAACCAAGAAACCAGTCACAAAAATCATTGTTAACCAAAGCCGAGATCATTTTGCTAAAGCACCTCCATAACTATAACAAATAAAAGTGGAGACAATGCATTTCCTTGTCTTGGGCCTCTCAAGCTGTAGAAGAAGAAATTGGGCTGCCATTTATTAACACTGAAAACTTCACCGTTGAGATATACTATCTGATCCACTAACACCATCTCTCCTCAAAACTACATCTCCCAAGCAAGTAAATTAAGAAATCCTAATTCACATGATCACAAGCTTTCTTCATATCCAATTTACATAAGATCCCCTTATTGCCATATTTTATTAGACAATCGAGACATTCATTGACAATGAGAACTGAATCTAGAATTTGACTACCCCTTATAAAAAGGGTTTTGGAGTTTCAAAATAATCTTTCCCAACACCTCCCCTAGATGATTTGCAAGCACCTTGGATGTGATTTTATACACCCTACTTACAAGGCTAATGGGTCAATAATCTTTCACTTCCATTGCCCCAAGCCTCTTAGGAAAAAGTGCAATAAAAATGGCATTCAGGCTTTCTCAAGTTTTCCAACCAAAAAAAAATACATGAAACACCTTTATTAAATCCTCCCTCACCACATCCCAACATGTTTGGAAGAATCCCCATAGAGAAACCATCAGGATCTAGTGCTTTTTCTTTCATCATTTTCCTCGCCACCCCATGAATATCCACCTCCTCAAAGGGTCTCTCCAACCAAGGAACACTCTGTGGCTCAATGGACTCAAAGGCTAGTCCATCAAGCTTTGGCCGCCATCCCATCTGTTCAGTAAGTGTTTAAAAAAATCAATAGCATGCTCTTAAATCACAGAAGTCTCTACACAAGCCACGACATCTATATTCTGCATTTCAATAATGAACATGGCATAGTTTATATGCACATGGTTACGCTTGCACTTAAGTCTTGTTAGAGCTTGAATTGGAAAATACCAGCATGCTTCACAACCAAAGTATATAACGGTTCACTCTATTGAAAATAACCCAATGGTAGTCAAATCTCTTTTTGGCAACTCCACTCCCATATTAGCATTCAATGACTTAGCACTATGCTTATACACAGGACCAACATTTTAATCTAGCCTCTAGGCCTCCCCCTTCAAAACCATAACTTATTTGATCCCATACTTGGAAACCCATATTCAACCCTATTCAACATGGTGGTTGGCTCTATTGATACCAAATGATAGAGACCATTGGCTAGAAGTCACTCTTGAAAACCAGCTTGCAAGGAGAGGGTTCCCAAGAACTTACATTCACATGGTTAAGCTTAAAATTAAGCCAAGCGAGACACTTCAATCGTAACAAGACGACACTTAGCTCTACTGACCCTTCTGCAAATAATTAATGGTGGAATGATCTGTAAGTATCCATTTTAGGTCTGAGAAGGGCATGAATAGGCAACTATGTCTCAACATACAATCACAACCATTCTTTTTCCCACATGGACCGGCGTATGCTACATAACGGTATCAAATTGTCCACTCAGGTGGAGGAAGGACAAAAGGTGGATACAGATAAAATAATTAGAGCACTAAGGCCAGGTAAGCATCTTATGCATCACTCTTAAGAGCACTAAGGCCAGGTAAGCATCTTATGCATCACTCTTAGAGCACTAAGGCCAGGTAAGCATCTTATGCATCACTCTTTAATTGCAGCGAATTAAGAAACTTACTTGCCGACCAAAACTTTTCCAACACCATTTCCTGCAGCAATTTTGATAATAATCTGCAATTTAATCGCTAATTAGCTGTAAAAGTACAGAACGAAACTCAAATAAAATAGCATCAATTTAACATAGTGCATTGCGCGAACAAAGATAAAACTGACCTGTGCAGCTTCTCGATTAAAATAGCGCCCATCACCTCCTAACACCAACAACCCATTCTTGTAATCCTCTGGTGGCAATGAATTGAACAATGCCTAGACACAAAATTCCGAACCAAATTGTAACCATAATACACTTGAACATCAATAAAATAATTCACTATTTCGAAGAAGCATGAGGAATTTAAACCTGGATCCAATTGGCGAGGTAATTTTCTTGCATAAAAACTTTCACCTACAAAACGTTCAAACAAAATAAACAGAAAACCAATTATGCTCTGCTTGATTGCCAAGAAATTCGCAAGTATATAAAAGCAATGAAAATTACATTTACTTGAATTAAATACTTCATATTTTACAATAATCAAGAAAAGATCCCGAACCATCCTTATTTTTCCTCTTCCTCTATTCTCTTACCAAACAAACAGAAAGCACTAGAAAATCAACCAGAACTAGCATGACTAAGCACCAACAGAAAGAACAACCTTCTTCCGGAGTCCGCTCGTTCCAGTCTTCTGGCCTTCGATCGGCTTCGTAGGAATCGAATTAACCTGAAAACCGAGGGTTAGACAAAACCAGTATCCAAAAAGCAAAGAGAGAAATTATACATAGAAGAGTGTGTGTGTGTGTGTGTGTGTGTTTGTAACGAGAGATAGAGAAACCTTGATGCCTTCAGGCTCAGCAATGGTTGTGGAAGAAGAAGATGATAGAGAGGCCTTGATGGAGGAAAAGCGTGAGGCTCTAAGGGGGAGTTTGGGAGAAGCAAGAAGAGCAGGTTTGGAGGAAAAAGAGACAGATGGGTTCGTAGATGAGACAGTGATGACGGCATTTGAAGGCAATGATGATGAAGACGATGAGGTGGATCCTGAGATAGATGAGGAGAGCAGGTTTAATCTCAAAGAGAGAGCCATTGATGAAATTTAATTCTCTTTTCCTTGGAGAGTTTTTAGAGAAGCATTGGGAGGAAGATGTTGAGAAATGTTGCTGACACTAGTAGAGCAGTCGAGTTATTTTTAAGAGGGAATCCATGGCTGCCACTTGTGCCTTTGGAAGAACACACTTATCTCTACTTCCTTACGTTATCATGTGAACTTGCTTTTCCCACTTGCCACTTCCCACTTCCCAATTCGTCCATGCATTGTTTATAGGGAATTTATATTTTAGAAATCGAGGTTTTCTGTTTTTATTTTTATTTTTTGAATTTTCATATTAGATTAAATTGTCCTCCGTAGATGTCTCTGTCACGCAGCCCGGGTAGAAAGGATTGGCCGGAGGTAAAAAAAAAAAAACCAAAGCGTTTTTGATAGATTTGAATTTTCTAAATATCAATAAAAATAAGGTTTGATTTATTTTTAAAAATAAAATGAGATCAAAGTTTAAGAAAATAAAATATTATTATGATATTTTTTTAATATTATTTTTATTTTAAAATTTGAATTAGTGATTTTAAAACTTGAAAAAAATTATATTTTATATTATATTTTATATAAAAATTAAAAAATATATAATAATAAATTAAAAAAAATTAAAATTTTTAATTTTATCTCTTAAAACAAACTAACCTAAGTTAAAGTCTAAAAATTTTTAAAATTTAAAATCTAAGGGGACAGAAGCAGGCCTGAATAATAAACACAACGGCCTGGGTCTTAGGAAAGACTATAAACTTGGACCTTCTTGCGTTGATTCTTTAAACTTGGACCTTCTTGCGTTGATCCAAAGGACTGGAACGGGTTTGGCCCAGAGCTGCCATGTGTAATAGCCCGGCCGGGCAGCAAAATCAGCAAGACCACGGATCATGATTTTCTAAAGGATTTCTGAAACATATCCAAAATTTGTGTTGATTTGATGCAGAAATAAATAGGTACATAGCGTGGGTCGTACAATATTAAGGGAATATTTATGGTGTGTAGAGAGTTGTGCCGGCATCAATTTATTTCATATTTAGTTCGCACGCCGCAGAGAAGTGCTGTAAATAAACTTTATACCATACACTTCCAATTTTTTTTTTTTCTTTCGAAACAGATAATCATTGCATTACTTCAAAATAGGGTGGTGCTACGGCCACCACCCACCTCTTTTACACTGTTAGTTGATTTTTATTTTCTTATTTTTTTATTTACTTTTTTCATATTTTTTTAACAGTTTCAAACATTTAAACAAAAAAGAATAAAATTATAATATTATTAAATAATACTTTCTTAATCATTTAATTAAAAAAAAAAAGAAATGTTGCACATCAACTATGTATAAAGCATTATTCTACAAAATAACAACAAAGCCTGAAATAAATAAAATAAAATACATAGGATCAAGGAGAATCTTTGCCGTTGTGAAGTAGACATCGAAAAATCTTGATTCAGGATATATTTCCCAACATTGGATTTGAATATTCCCTTTGTGCAATGGAATACGTGCATTAGTTTTGAGACCGATGTATATTGACTACTTTCCAACTTTCATATTTGTCGAGCATGACTCTTGCATCATTTGTCATGGCTTCTATGATACAATCTTATTGTTGTAAAGTATCTGTACAAAGTAGAGATCACCCTTAAGAGTCTCCTCCAATGAGAATATATTTCCAATCATTTTCTATGGCTAGGGTGATGCCAATTAGAGCTGCAAGTGCCTCACCATAGTTTGGGTTATAGCTCCTAGTAAAGTGAGTCAAAAGGTTTCCTAGATGGTTCTTACAAGTAGCTGCAACTGTACTTCCATTTTGACAGACAACTACATCTAAGGAGATGGGAATATGGACTTTTGAGAGAAATTCTAGCAAAAATTATTAGGACACTCTTTCCTAACCCAGGCTTGACGTTGATCATGAAAAGTCTTTAAGAATGTTATACACAGAGATTGATTGGAATGTTGTGAGACCTATAGGTGATTTGGTTCCTATGGAACCAAGGCCGTCCATAGTTATAATGACGAACAATTGGAAGTTATGGGATTCCTTAGAAGGGATATGCAATTTCACATCAGGATCTAGGATGGCAAGAATCCAGTTGGACATCTCACCTCTTACCACAACTTCAATATCCAATGGCCTGGGAGAATACCTCCACAGGATCCTCAAATAGGGACAAGATAGGAAAAGATGGCAGAATGTTTCTTCTGATGAGTGGCAAATAAAGCATAGGATAATGTCCACCGTGAGAGAGAGGCAATCCTTTAGCAATGCCCTAGTGGGGAGGATCTTATGGAAGATTTTTCAAGTAAAGATTTTAAGCTAATCTTGGATATGCATGGACCACAAATTATTCCAAGTGTGCAGAGAGTGATCATTGTTCATCCCTTAAGAATGATGTTAAGAGCTGCATAAGCAGAATTAACGAAAAAATGACTACCAGAGTGGTGTAACCACCTCGTTTTATCCTTGATATGACTGAAATTATACCGGGACAGAGGTTTTGTTTCAATCCCTCTAATAGTCTCCTTTGAAAAAAGAGATTGGAGAAGCATAATGTTCCACCCTTTCGGGGGATTAGCTCAAAGGTTCTGAGAGTTGGGTCTTGACGTATATTTAAAGATGAGTGGACAATTGTGGAAGGGGAAAGCAAGGGAATCCATGATTCTTTTCAAACCAAGGTGCTAGCACCATTGTTTATTTGCTTGCAATAACTAGAGACCAAAAAATCCTTTTGTTTCATCAAACATTTTCACAATTTTGAATCATTTGGTTTGATGATGACATCTTGCCAGGCTGAACATTTTAGGTAGATGCTAGAGAGGACATAAACCTATTAGCTAGGCTGTTTAGTGAGAAAGGGCCAACCTAACTTGGACAAGAAAGTTTTGTTAAACATGGAAGTGGTCCTAATACCTAGCCCTCCTAAGGATTTGGGTTTACAAATGGAGCACCAAGATTTGAGAGTGAAGTTATGAGGTTTCTTAGGATTGAAGCCCCACCAAAATCTCATAAGAGACCTATCAATGTTTTAGGCAACATTCTTAGGAATGAGTGTCTGGACATGGTATATGCAAAAATAGAGCTTGCAACAACTCTAATTAACATAGTCTTACCTACTTGAGAAAGAAGCTTAGCCTTCCACCCTTCTAGCTTGTTTTGAAGTTAAACAACTTTGTGTCTAGTAGTCCCATTGATTTTGCTCCTGGTCCTAAAAATTTTTCTTCTTCTTTCTATCTTGTTTACTGCTCTATTGTTCATATGGATCTTCATGACACCATGATTGAGTTTTTTAAGGTGGATTTTGCGTCCCTCTTACAAACATTCTTTTATTACTCTTATTCCTAAAATGGATAGACCCTCCTGTATTTCAAATTTGGGATCCATTAGTTAATGTCAAGTGGCTTATAAAATATTTTCTAAAATTTTTGCCCCTGACTAGTGACCTTGTTGCCCAAGTTAATCTCAATGCATCAAGGTGCTTTTGTTGAAGGTAGAATAATCATTGGTATCATTGCTTTGGCTCAAGAACTCACTCATAATTTACTTTGAAAAGCCTGTGGTAATAATGTCATGCTTAAGGTCAACATAGCGAAATTCCTATGACAGAGTCAATTCATATTATAGTACTTTTTTTAACTTTAGCAATGGGTTATCTCCATTCTTCAGAATTGCTTCTCTAATAATACTTTCTATATTTGTTTAAATGGTACTAATTTTGGGTATTTTATTTCAAGCAGGGGGCATTTATGACAAGGTGATCCTTTATCTTCCTTACTTTTCATTCTTAGTGAAGAGTCTTTGAGTAGAGGCCTCCACAAGTTTATGGTGGATGGACAGATTTCTTCTTATGTTGTCATTTGTGGTTGTACCTCGATTTCTCATAATTTGTTTCCCGACAATCTGATGATCTTTACTAATGGCTCCAAAAATATTCTCAACACTTTTATGAAGTTCATCTTCTATTATGAATGCATGTATGGTCAAAAGATCAATCAATACAAAAATATTTTCGTACTATCCCAGAACATTTGTCGATTCAAAAAACTCATTGTTGAGCCTACTACGGGCTTTCATGAGAGTGTTTTCCCTACTACTTACCTAGGGCTCCCATTTCTTACGAAAAAATTCTTTTATCTACTGACAATAACATCCTTGCCAAAATTTATAAAAAGATAGCTAGTTGGAACGGAAGTCTTATATTCACTGGTGGTAAACGTATTTTGATTAAATTAGTCTTATCCTACATTTCAATCTACATCCTCTATGTTCTAAGTCCCTTAAAAAGAGTCATTGACTCCATTAATAGATCTTTTGCTAATTTGTTTTGGGGTGACTCTAATGGTCATCCTAAGAAGAAATTAATCTCGTAGAAGCATATTTGTCTACCTATTTCTGAAGGTGGTCTTAGTATCAGGAACCTTTATGGTGTTATCAATGCTTTTTATTGTAAATTGACTTGGAGATTTATGTCTTCTAATTCCCTATGGACAAAACTCCTTTTCCAAAATACATTAATAATATTCACTCTTTGGCCCTCATTAAGGCTAAATCTTTCCACTCTAACTCTTGAAAAATTGTTTGCAACTATCTACCTATTATTGATTAGGAAGCCAATGGAAAATTAAGGATGGCACCCTAAAGCTTTGGCATGATGACTAGATAGGGAATGGTTTGTTGACCCAAAAAGATTTTAGTATCTCTATCCTAACCTTTTTTTTAAGTATGTGTGCTTTTCTATGGGTTGGAACATTGACAAACTTATGGCCCCTTGGTGACCACGCACTCCTTCAGGAGGTCTACAATTATCCGGTGAGACTTAAGTTGAGCTACGGGTGCAAAAAAAAAATCGAAAAATCGGTAAACCGGCCCGAACCGGTCCAAACCAGATCGGTTAGACCGGGTTTGAATCGGTTCAGTCCGAAATCAATTTTTAGAAATACAAAACCGGTAAGATCCGGTCTGGTTTCAGATACAGTTCCTTTCATTTTAAAACCGGACCGGTCTTAGTAATTATATATTTTAAATTATTTTTTTTAATATTATATAATATGTTTTTACATTTATATATTTTTTATATATAATACGTAATAACATAATCATATATAAATAATACTATAATATTTATAAAATAAAAGTTTAATTTTAAAAATGATATTAAAATAGTTTTTATAATATTAAAGCAGTTTTTTTATAACAGTTCTTTTTTTATATAACATTTTTTTTATATAACATTTTTTTTTTTAATAACAGTTTTTATATTATAGATTTTTTTATATAACAATTTTTTGTTAGTCTAACAGATTTTTATGATAAAAAAAAATAAATTTTAAACCAGATTTAAAAAAAAAACAAATATAGATTTATTTTTAAAAATTTACAGTTTATTATAACCGAAAAATTTGACCAGAACCGATAAAATCGGTACTATCGATTTTGGAGGATAATCGGGGCATAATCGGTTTTGCATTTTATAAAATCGGTAGTACCGGTTCGGTTATATATTTTGGCCAAAACCAAACCGAATCGGTTACACCCCTAAGTTAAGCCTTGATTCGAGGATTTGGAAACACATCAATGAAGGTAATTTTAGTTTCAAATCTGCTTGAACCTTTTTAGGGTTACTACCCCCTTTCCTATTTGCTCTTTATATCGTGGATAATGTTCTCCCTATCGAGGTTTCTGTTTACATTTGAAAAGTATGGCATAATGGCATTCCTCTAGATGATCGGATCTAGCACTATGGTATCTTTCTAGCTTCCAAATGTTTTTGTCGCTCTAAGGGCTTTTTAGAGACAATAAACTATGTCTTTGCAGACTGTGTCCTCACCAAATGGGCTTGGCATAAGTTTTCCTCTATTTTGGTTTCAGTTTCACAACCCTTGGTAAGTGGAGGAATCAAGTTACTCCGTGGTGGGTTGCCTTTAGAGGTTTGGACCAATTTTATATTCTTGCTAGCCTTTTATCATCTCTCATTCTTTAGGAGATTTGGATTACAAAGTAAAAGGCTATCGAGGACTTACAATGTAATACTTTTTCCCTTGAGTCTCTTCGCATTTCTCAAATCACCATTTGTGCTAAGAGGGCAATCTTAATGAAATGGATTCTTCCTCCCTTTGGGGCCCTCAAGTTCATTATTGATGGTGCTTCCAAAGGTAATCATGTTCCTTCTGGCTATGGTGGTATCCTTAGGTTCTCTAATACGGTAAGTTTATCCTCTAGTTCAATTGCATAAGTATATGCTTGGTTTGCATGCTCTAGGTGGTCCTAGCTTTATTGACTCTAGTTCTTTATTCTTTTACGTGCCCTTTGTAATCTTCATTTACTAATTTTCTCATCTCATCTTCTTTAGAAGCTTGGTTTTAGGATTATTGTAACCTCATGCTCTTTTTGTATATGGTATTTTTTGGTCATAAGTAAGGGTTATCAATAAAATTGGGATTCCCTACTCTTCTTTAAAAAAGCTGGTGTAAGATTTCCATTTAAAATTTTTCATACTACATATATTATTTATAATATATACCATTAGATCAATTGATTGAAGAAGTTTGTAGGATTTCATCCCACCAACCAATTAGCTTGTAGATGCCACCATGCAGATTGATTGTCCATTAATTTAAAGAAGAGCATCTGTAACATTCTTATACGGCTGTAACAAAGTTCTAAAGCATGAGCCTTATAGCTAGCACATATATATAGTTTAATTAATTACCTAGCTTGTGCACCTTAATGTTAATTGTAGGGGTCAGTTCAATATCCTATAATTTAGCTAAGAGATAAGTTTGAAAACCAAGTTAAGAGATAAAGTGAATAAGAGATAAGACAAATTAACTCAATAAAAGACTTCACAAGATAAATCGCGCTCGATCACTTCAAGGAAATAGACCTCTATATAAGGAGGAGATCCACCAAAAATCGGATGAACTCTCCACAGGCTCTCTAAAGAAACTCCTTATACCAAACTCCACTACATATAGTGACTACAAACAATCTTCCCTAAATTCCTCCATTGTATTGTAGATATATAGCCATGAGAGGTTGTAAAATCACTCACTATAATGAATTTTGCCCCTAAACAACCCGTGGACGTAGGCATTATGCTCAACCACGTAAATCTCTGTCTCTCTTTATTTATTTTTATTTACTTATTTATTATGTATTTTATGGATGATTACGAATAACACCATATCAAAACCCACATCATCATCTTGGATTGGGAATCATTCTTTCCTCCCTTCCAATATGTTGTGCAAATTAAGGCATTAATAGGTGGCATTGTCTGTTGAATCAATTTCTTATTCTTTGCACCGGAAAGGGGAGTAGGACGATTTGCCAATTCACCAAATTGTCTCCAGCGAGCCAGATAGGTTTACTCTCAAATTAAGGATTGGTTTATTTTCACAAACTATCTCATCTCATCTAATCTCATATCAAACTCATAATTACACTTTTTCAAATTTTCATATAAAATAAAATAAACAATTCAATATTTTCAAATCCTAAAATATTTTTTCAAATCTCAAAAAATATATATATATTAAATATATATTATAACAATATTTTATTCTTTTTTTAATTTTTATCTCATCTCATCTCTAAAAGTAAACCAGGCCTAAATTCTTGCTTTTCATTTTATTTTGTTAATATTTTTGTTGCAAAAAGAAAGAAAAAAATAAAAATATATGCAAATACCCCAAATGTGCCATGCACGTAAGACATGTGCTGTGTATGGGAGGAAGATACCATGCATGTAAGACATGCCAATGCAAGTGCACAAGAAGCACGCATACGATCGGTGTAGGTCGTTGTGCACTCGATGACCTCGGGACAAGCAATGTGACCACGCCACCTCCTCGTCGTGGCGGCTAAATATCCAGGGAATCCAACAGGGTGGTTGTCTAAACCTCATTAAAGCCACTCACTAGGAATACACGGCCTCTCCAATCCTCACACACCGTGTGGATCTTGCTCGCCATTGAGTGAAGCCACCAGTAATCATCGTTTGAGTTTTCGGTAGGTCCTGTCACCATTGTGACACTCCATGACACAAAAGTTGATGGCGAGGTCACTCGCACCAAGCATAATGCCGAAGGCAGGCATTCGTGGGCTAGTAGGACTGTCACTAGTCGTCTCCGTGCATGATGTTGCCTAGATTCGGCCATAAGGACAAACGGTCAAATAGGGCTTTATGCCAGCAATTAATCCATTGGCTACAACAGCCCTTCTAAACTCATCAGCACTCCCTTTGGCCCACTTTCCTTGTGGCGAGGAAAAAGCACACCGCAAGCGTTGTATTTTGTGAGTGACTACACAGAGACGTGGACACCCACATTCTCGCCACAAGAAGCCACATACTGATAATGATCATTTTCTTTATAGGCTGGCTCCCACAGAGGCGAGAAATAGCCTCACTCCCCTAGCTCGCCACCCTTGTGGTAGACAACAAGCATGTAGCACCTCCAGTGAGGCAACGAGCATGTAGTAACAAGCCTCACCCGATGCAACTTCTCACTAAGTTATGGTGACCAATGTGAAGTGCCTTGAAGCGAGCAGCAACCTCGCCAATCAGCTCATTCATGGCAGGTAACAGCGCATGGCGCACAAATTTTTTATAAATAAAATAATTTTTTCTAAGCAAATGAACAGGAGCACAGAGACAAAAGTAGTACACTTTAATTATTCAGGCGTCTAAGCTCACCCATGTGTCCCAATTCATACAAGACAAACAATTGCTATCATTGCAAAAGTCAAAAGAGCTCAAAGATGGGCAATTTTTCTATGTAAAAATTATTTAGTAGCTAACAATTTCAGTCGAGAAAGACTTAATAGCATCAACTAAATCATCATGGTTTGTCTCTTTCAAACCTAAGATCTTAGTTTAATTTACGGTAACAAATTTGGTTATAGAGGTTTTCCCATGAAATTCATCAAGGTTCCACAAGAATTCAAGTTACTACACGCCTCGAGAATATACTTCATAGAAATTGCCCGCATGGCACAAAACATTGGCTACAGAAGCCTTTCCTAGGTGTTGCCACACTTCTTAATTTGTTTGCATCAAAATAGACTGCCTGTTATCGATCACAAGCATCCCCGGCCTTCATTAATGCTTGAGCATGGCCATCTGCAAGCATTGTACGTGTATCACCAGCCTTCACACTCTAGTGAAGTCACATGCATGGTTGTTATCCGTGGTGTGACAAAGAGAGTCAGGATGTATGGATGATCCTTAAAAGAGACCATGGTATACAGTTAATAAATAAATTGAAAATATGTTGTGAGCCAGAAACTGAATTTTTGGCAGATTGTTGATGAGGTCCTTTCTGAAAAAAGACGATTGTGGATGCATTCCTTTCTGGAAAAGGACGCTCCGTTGATGAATTACTTTTTGGAAAATGATGGTTTGATGATGAGGTCTTTTATGGGAAATGACGGTTAGTTGTGTTGTGCTCTTTTCTGGGAAAGGATGTTGGTATGTTTGTTTCGCTTCTTTCTGGGAAAGAGCAGTTTAGCGTTCATGTGGGATTTCTTTCTAGGCAAGGAAATTTTTTAGTGTGGATTTAAATTGTTTAGTTGAAAACTTTATATTTAATGTTGTTTGCAATTATTTGTTTGTGTGTTGACTGTTGTTTAATGAGATTTGCATCTCATGTGGTGTATTTGGTCTACCTACGATTCCATCCATTGTAGTTTTTTATACAAAAGATGAGGATGAGCCCGAGGGGCTGGCTCCTCTGAAGGAGTAGTCTTATGTGATGACAAGAGAGGGATTATAATCCAAGATGATGTTAATTATCTTTTATTTCTTTCTATTGGATAACTGTATAATCTCCACTTGGAGAATTATATTTCATGTTGGTTTATAAGTTTTTAGAATTTCTGGTACTAGAATGAATAACTTTTTATTTTTTGCTGCGATTAATTTTAATTCTACACTTATGCATATTTCACACACACCCTAAAAGCACTAAACAATATGATGATTGACCCGTGTGATGATCATCTCGGTGTCGTGAGTTCATCTAAATTTCAGGGGGGAGTCGTGAGCGCCACAAGTATAAAAACAAACGAGACCTTAAGCAACAATGATGAGTCCAAAGGCTCGCAATGCCCACAAAAAAGGGCGTAGAGATCAATAGACCATGCGATCCTTAAATATTAATGACGAGTCCAAAGACTCACAATTTCCAGAAAAAAGGTTTTGAAGGTTAAGAGACCACTCAACCTTAAAAGATCGATGAAAAGTCTAAAGACTTGCGGTAGCCAAGAAAAAGGGCATTGAGGTCAACAGAATATGCAACCCTTAACCACCAATGACGAGTCCAAAGAGTTGCGATGCCCACGAAAAGGTAAAGGTCAGGGACCGCCCTATCCCACTCACACCTCGTTGAGAGTAAAGAGATGGAATAAGCCATCAGACTACTTGACCTCCCTTGTGACAAGCCAACAAGCGGGAAAGGTCAAAGATTGCCCGACCTTCTAAACGCCCAATAGGCAGGCATCTCTAAGGACTACCCGACCCCTTTCACTTAGACAACAACATAAGCACAACATCTTCTTTAGCAAATTCCAAGTGTACACTCATGCGACAACTGTCATTAGCGGGTTACCTTAAAAAATGAGCCTCCACACTTCACAACCGCCTTGCTTGTGTTTCCTTCGAGAATGAGTCGACGGGCTTGGCAATCACTTAAGATGGACCCAGGGACTCGACAAGCTACTTGACCACTTAAGTGTGGGTTACTGCAAACAAACTACAATATCAAAAGTACTAATTACATAAGGGGTAAAAAAATCCACTACTACAAACAATAGTAAAAATAATCATGAAAATACACACAAAAAACTAATCGTGGAAATATGCGCTTTTTACCAACAATAAACAATCTCTTAGAAGAATATCCATACAAATAAACAAACTAAAGCTGATCTTCACGATCGCATCTAATGCAGTCGAATACATCTCTCGCCAAATTAGAGTTCCATGCTTGTACCTAAGGTAGTCGAGTGCATTTCCCGTCTATCTCTCTAAGGTAAGCTTCTCAACACTTAGCATAAACCATACAGAAGAACCTGGGACCAAATATGAAATCAGAGACCAATTTTCAAAATTTATTTTGCAGATTATTGACTTGGAGATTCTCAAGGCTTTCTTATCCAGCTAAACATCCTTAAGAGTTGTGGGCATCTATAGGAGTCAAATCAGCGTCCTATAATTTAACTAAGAGATAAGGCCGAAAACTAAGTTAAGAGATCAAGTTAATAAGAGATAAATGTTAGATTTTGGCCAAACTATAGTGAGTTGCTTAAAAACCTCCTACACCAAACTCAACAATTGTACAGTAAATTTGGGCTTTAAATTTTTCACTGGCGCAATTTGACCAGCCCAAATGGCTGCAAATAATTTTCCTTAAAAGAATTATTGATTTTTTTGCTTATAATAATGAATCATGTCACAGCAATGATTTTGCTTATAATAAATAGATCACTACCTTTCAGAATTGTCTTATGGAGAACCTTGCTAGTTAGCTCGAAAATAATATTGGGTGTTTTTCCATAATAGGGTCCATTAATTAGCCTTTCTAAAAATTTTAAAAAACAAAAATAAAAAGTTCTTGAAGCTCTTTCAAGTGGATCCTTTAATATCAAATTAAATACTTTTTTTAAAAAATAAATATTCAAATTATAGTTATAATTGAATAAATGAAAATATTAAAATTAATATTTTAATAGAATAATGAAAATATTAAAATTAATATTATAGTTTTTATTTGATGTTGTTAAAAAGTAACTAGTTAAATTTATAAAAGTGAATTTTTTAATCAAATTTTAGATATTTACAAATTATAATAAAATAATTTATAATTTTATAAACAATAGTAAATAATTTATATATAATAATAACGCAATCTATAAATAATTATATTGCAACATATTGCAACATAATTATATTGCAACATACCCGAGAGCACTTTTTGCCAATTGAGTAGTGATACGTACGATTATTTTATAATTTTGAATAAAATAATATTTTTTGATTTTTAATTTGATTTTTAATTTGATTTGATGTTTTACAATTAAAAAAATATATTATTTTATTCAAAAAAATATTTTTTCAAATCTACAAAAACATCATTTTTAATTTAAATTTTAAAAAAGTTATAATTTTAAATCAGAATAAAAATCAAATTTAAATTCAAAAAATATATATTTTTTAATTTATAATTATAAACAAATTATAAAATAATCGTACAAATATAATTTTTGTTGCCAATTATACAGTAACTTCGTGCCAGCTATGAAACGTGTCAAGACCATGCTCTCTAAAGCTATCAATTGTCACCAGTATCTGACAAAAGTTTCCTGACGTAACTGTCTCGGCGGGATTAGCTTGACGTTCATTAACTTATCCAAAAGGTCATTTCATGTGTCACATGAGGTGACTCAATATAAAACTGAAATGATTACTTTACAAGAATATATGAGCCCTTAGTTATTTATTTATTTATTCATTATTTAAAACATCTTTGATCTCGCTCAAATTTAAAAATGAGATGAGTTTAATTTTTTTTAAATATTATTATTATTATGGAATTTAAAAAATGTGGGTTGAGATTTGAAAAATGTGTATTAAAATTTGAAAAAGGTGTATAGGAATTTGTGTTTTATATAAAAAATTATAAAAATATAATAATGAAATGAAGATGAATTGAGATGAGTTGAGCTCATCTTCGAATGAAAACGGGGCCTTAATCTTTTCCAGAGTTTGAATATTTTCCTGGATTTCATTAACTATTTCCATATGAAATATATGTGTCACTCTTACCATTTAATTTTACTGTTTCGTGTTATCCTTGTGATTTTTTATTTTGGTTTTTATTTAATTATTAAAAAAATTTTAAAATAAGATTACGATTTTGTTTTTATTTTTTTAATTACTTGAAAACATTAAAAAATACAAATAAAAAAAATCATAATTTACATTAACAAGAGCTCAATGGGATCCCTAACGGTAGGAGTAGACCCACCCATTTCAATATATCATGTGCTTAGTAATTTCATTCAGGGGGACTTTTACACATACAGCTATATATTATACATCTCATTTTTTATTAATATTTTTAATTTTTTTTGTTATAAAAATTTGGAATATGAGTAAGAAGTTAAAGAAATATATATATTTAAGAAAGAAATTTTAAAAAAAATTAAAATAGTTAAAATAAAAAAATAATTATTTTTTTAATTTTTTTAAATTTCTTTTTCTTAAATAAATAATTTTTTTACTCATTATTCATATTTCAAATGTTTTATAAAAAAAATTTAAAAAAATTAAAAAAAAAAGATGTAGTGTATAAACATATGTTTAGAATTTCTCTTTCATTCAATGAGTAGTGCTAGTAGGACAATTGCAGCATATCGTTAGGCTAAATTTTTTATTTTTTTATTATTTTAAAATATGAAAAAAAATTAATACACTAATAATTACTTTCTTAATTATTAATTATTAGATAAATAAAAGAATTAAAAAAATATTTAAATACATAAGATTTCAAAATAAACTATCAAAATAAATAGACAAACTAATATTTTGCTCATTCAATTCATCAAAAGTGGTACACTTACGTCCCGTACTTCTATTCATGCTAACTTTCATAATAATAATATTGCTCGTTACGAATGGTACAAGATTACAAGAATAAAAAAAAGAATAGTACAAGAAAAACCTCAACTACAATTGAACGGATACTTCAATAAGGAAAAATGTTGTGGTTCCGAGTGTCTTGATTGTTTTTTTTGATTTATTTATTTATAAATAATTCAATAAATATTTTTTAGTAATATTATAAATTTCTTTTTTTAAATATTTAAAAATATTAAAAAAAATGCTTGAAAAAATGTAAATACAATTCTCGAGATCCATTATCAAGACAATGTGCCGGTGGCTATAGTGCCACTCCTTCAATAAATAGTAAAGGTTAGAATTGAAACTTGTATTGACAAGGGCAATTTCAATAGTTTGTTTTTTCTATATTTTAAAATACATTAATAAGACTCACTTTTTTTTTAAAATTTATTTTACATATTGACTTTTGTAATACGTTTTACATCAACTTATCTATTTTTTTTATATCATTTAAATATTATAATTTTTAATTATTTCAAATATATATTCTCTACACATAATATATTTCAAATATTTCTCTATACATTATATATTTGCAATATTTGCAATATTTCTTTATGTATACTATAATATTTTAAATTACTTAAACAATAGAGTAAAAGGGATATATAAAAAAAACCCGCCTTTATTAATTGACATCAAAATTTCTGCATGCATGAAAGTTGAAGGGACTATAAATGGAGTGGTAGAGAGTTAAATGAGAGATAAGAGAGTGGGGCCTGTGCAAAAGCGATAAATTGTTAAAATAAAAATAAGATAAAAAGAAAAGAAGAATGAAATCATGAGAAAGAAATAATTAAAAAAACTGTTAGAGAAATGAACAGTAACCTCTACATGTAGAGGATTTACTATAGTTGAATTTAAAATAGAAATAGAATAGAATAGAATAGATGATCCATTGGAAGGGACTTTTGGCTATTTTTCTTTATATTTTATATAAACTTGTGTTTTACAAAAGTTATTGGGAATGCTCTAAGACTTGTACTTCTCTCTTTTGGATAATGAGATATCTCATTTATCACAAATTATTATATAAAATTGTAATGATTAGATAAGATACTATGTGATGAGTTAAAAAATAAAATTATGAAAATAAACCACACCTAAAACAATTATGCACTCTGCTAACTACGACCAAGTTCAGAGGGAATAAAACAATATCCTTAGTCATTTGACTATTAATCTCGTGTTTTTTATTTTTTCCATCCATGATATCTACAAAACAAGTTCACCATATTAAATTTCATATTCATTTAAGCCTGGTTTGTTTTTATAAATAAGATGAGATAAGATTAGATAAAATTTAAAAATTGAATAAAATATTATTATATTATCTTTTTTTAATATTAGTTTTATTTTAAAATTTGAAAAAGTTGTTTTAAAATGTGAAAATGTTGAATTGTTATTTTATTTTGTATGAAAATTTAGAAAAATAGTAATGATGATATAAGATAAGATGAGATGAGATTATTTGTAAAAACAAACTAGGCCTTTAAATTATAAGGCATTTTGTTTTGTTTATTGTCAATATAAGATCTTTAAAAACATAATAACTAAAATACTCATGTTTAAAATAAATATACTATCATCTCAAATGAGATGATCAAGAGAATCATATATCTTCTTGCTAAAATATATATTTTTCAATATTATTTTTATTTTAAAATTGAAAAAAATTGAGTTATTTATATTATTTTGTATAAAAAAAATTATAATAATTAAATGAAATAAAATGAGATAATTTTTTTTTTTTTTGTAAAAGTGAACGAGTCCTTAGAGTTTTATATATTTGTGTTGATGTTTTTATTTTCTTTTGTGTATCCTTTTTGAATAGTAATGGTCTGAGAATAAAAAATAAAAATAAAATTCATAAAGGAAAATTATTTATAATTAACGAAATTTATAGGTCTAATTTATTTCATAAAATCGGTTCAACAACAGACGATTGCTTATTCCTTATAAACACGCTCAAAACCTTGTCAGATAATGTGAGATTATTCTTCAATACCTTCTCTCAAGTGCATATCAGTATTTTTCCTAATAATTATCACGTGATAAGTAATGTGGGTTCCCATTTGTTTTGTGGTAAGCTTTGATACCATAAAAAGATTTATGAGACTAACTCATCTCATAAAATTAATTTAACAAGAGATGATTATTCATTTTTTATTAACACACTCAAGATATATATATTTTTTTGAGCAAGTGATTGATTATATTAAACAAAGAATAACAATATACAAATTTAAGTGGAGTGAGAGTGTGTGGATCAGTAATTTTACTACTTTTATAATTTAATATTATACATGTAGTGTTTATTAATATAAATATTGTGTTAAGAGTTGATTGATATTAATATTATTTTAGTGTACTTGTGTTTAAAATATTTGGATATTTCATCTTCTTTTAAAATTATTTCCGTGTTTAAAAAGTAAGCTAATGTATTTCCTCATAGTATTATATTGTAATGCATTTAATTTAATGCTTAAATTTAATATCATCATTTTATTATGTTGGCATTTAAATTAAAGTGTTGCAAAATATTTTATTTTGATTTAATGTGTTTAATTAATTTATGTTATGTGTTTTCAGTTTGGGCTTAAACTTATAATTATATATGTATATAATATAGATATATATATATATATATGCTGTTGGGTTTTATTTAATTGGGATAAGAGACTTTCAGATGGGGCTTTTATATATTATATGTATTTGAAAATAGGTGATGGATTCTAATAAGGGAGACGCTGGGGACCGGTCCAGCTATCCCCAGCGTCTAAAGCAGCCCAACGTTAGTTGGGCTGCTTTATGATGAAAAACACATTAAAATAAAATAAAAAATATGATTAAATAAAAAAATGAAGATTAAAAATATAATAAAAAAATAAAATGAACAAAATATAATAAAAAAACACAATAAAAAACATAATAAAAACATAAAAACATAATAAAAAACACAATAAAAAAATAAAATGAAGATAAATTTAAGGGAATTCGGCCATGGAGAAAATGGAGCCCCCGCCGATGGCGGTGGGCGACACCGCCCACACCATCGGGACTGGCGGACTCAGGCGACCTCAGCCCTACGACGGCATACGGGTCCGAAACGGGTTGAAGGCTGCCGGGGGCACACCGGAGCTCGCCGTCGTAGGGGTGAGGTCGCCTGAGTCCGCCGGTCTCGATGGCGTGGCGGTGTCGCCCACCACCACCGGGGGCGGCGGGGGCTGCTTTGGTGGAGGGGGGCAGCCCGTCTGCCCCCCAGGATTTCTCTTTTAATAAACCAAGCCCAGCTCGTAGCCCTTAGTAACCTAGCCTTTTTATTGCTGGAAAATGATGCCGTTTTGGCGTTCTTCATGTTGAAATCCCTGGCCTCTTCTCTTATGTGCGCCAGCTCCTTTATTTGCCAAAAAGACACCGTTCCTTCATCAGTTTTAATTTTTTTTCTGGCCTTCACACGTTAGCTTCTTCCTCGGCTCTTCTTTCTTCTTTTCTCCTTATTTCTTTTCCTTTCCTTCCCATGTTCGGCGACTTCAAGCCTATGATATTCCATCTCCTAAATCGCAGCTTTTTCCTTCGATTTTTCATCCATGCGTTACTCTGTTTGATGCTCAATACATTAAGGAATATTTCCCCTCTGTTTTTGTTGTAGATCGCCTCTTTCTTGAATCGCCTCTTTCTTTCCAGTGATGAGTCTTTGTTTTTATCTTTGTTTTTCATCTGAAGATTTGAAGAATCATTTCCTTTACAGCTGATGTTTGTCTTGGTTTGTTCCTTGCGTTTCACGCGTGAGTTTTCCACTCAAGATCGATGCTTCTGTGCACTAGTTCAGCCTATATAAAGGGCTCTTCGACCCGCTTGCAACCCGCATCTAAGACCCTCTTTTCTCCTTCAAAAATATTGCGTGTTTAGCCTTCACTTAAGAGCTTTTGTTTTTCTCATTTTCAACTAGAATATTTCCTTTTTAAAACCCCCCATAAGTCTGATCTTTTCAGTGGGTTTTAATCGTCGTTTTACTCGCCGTATTTCACTATTTTGAGGAACATTCGGTAAGCCTTTCTACTCGTATATTTGATTAATTAATTTAAGTGTTGTTTTAAATTTCATATGTTGATCTTAATTTATTTTTGTGATATGATTTTATTTATGATCAAGTGTTTAGTTTAGTTAGTTAATAATTGTATTTTATTTATTTACAGTAAGATGATTAATTTATTTGGCTGCAATATTTGGGACAATTATTTGAATTAGTTATATGTATATATATTGTTCTATTTACGTTATTGGTTTAATTAAATTGTTAGGTTTATTTATTGGTTTTATTGGTGTTTTAATTAAGTTTGATTTTTTTTATTTATTTTAGTTGTTTCCAATATTAATATTTATGTATTTGTGATGATCTATATACGTTGGTGTTTGGGTTTGATTTTAGCGGCGAATACGTGGTTGGAAGCTCGGAATCGCTATTCGGCATTTTCGGTAACTTCAGAAATTATTAGTGAACGTACTGTAAATACTTTCCAAACGAATTTTGAGATTTAAATATATTTTTATATATGATATTTGAAATTTTTACGTGAAACTTGAGTTATGGTTTATTAAAATGATTTGTTTGAAGGGTTTTATAAGTGAGAAACAGTATAATTGGGTTTATGGATTTTAATGGTTTTTGATTGAGTCATAACGAGGACGGCGATACGTAACGCTCGTTATAATCAGTGGTAGGGGTGGGCAAAAATTCAGAATTTCGAATTTCGAATGGCTTCCGCTCCGATTCCGACTCCGATCGGAATCGAAATTCGGAAGTCAGATTCGGAGTCGGAAGACTTCCGACTCTGAAATCGGAGTTCGGAGTCAGAGTCAGGCAAAAGAAATGCTCCGAACTCCGACTCCGAACTCCGACATTTTAAAAAAAATTCCAGATGCAAAACGACGTCGTTTTGCATCTGGGATATTTTTAAAAATGTTAAACGATGTCGTTCCAACTAATAAGGAACGACGCCATTTTGAAACTGATTTATTGCCCCCTCCCCCCCCCCCTCCGGATCCCCTCTTCTCTTTCTCTCCTCTTCTTTCTTCTTTCTTCTTTCTTCCGCATCACATTCCGTTTCTCGAGTCCAGAGTCCAGAGTCCAGCAGCCCGCTTCATCTTCGATTCTTCTCCCTCGAGCAACCGCTTCCCCAACCGTGACGCCGCCGTCTGAGTTTCACTGCGCCGGACCGCCACTGCCGAGGAGAGCCTCCAAGTCTGTATTCGACGATTCGTAATCCTATTTTTGGTATTATTTAGGGTTTCAAAATAGGATTTTATTTTTAATTTTAATTGAGGATTGTGTTAATTATTTTCAAATGTATCAATTTTGTTACTTGTAACGAAATTATAGTGTTTAATTTCTTTATTTTTTCAAGCCTCTAATTTGTAGTTGTTTGAGTTCGCCGTTCGGTATGCCGTATGTACGTCTTGCATCAGTTCGGTCTGCATCAGTTTGGTCTAATTTGTAGATCATATAATTGTGTTTTAATTCCTGGATGATTTATCAAAGGCTTAAATTGAGTTATATAATTAAAACTTTAAAAGTTGAATGGGGACGTTGTTGATAACTTGATGCCGATGGTTGTGTTTGGCAGCTTGGCTGTTTGTTGGTACATGTAAATGGAGTTGGATTTTTTGAGCTCAGCTAACATTCCTAATTATACACATTCCTAACAAAATGATAAAGACACATATACACCACAGCTAACGTGTATAATTTCCTAATTATACACATTTCCTAATTATATAAATTAACAGCGTTAACTGCATTCTTTAATCAGCTGTATTCGACTAGTTTGGGACAAGGAAGTGAAGATAAGCTTCTTTGGGATCCTTCCAAGAAAATGATGTCCAAGATTCATTTTTTCTACAAAGTCATCATATTCCATTATCACAATCCCTTTCCTTGGAAAAGATTTTGACAGAATATGGCCCCTTTAAGGGCTGTGTTTTTGTGCATTGACAACCTCTTTAGGAAAGTCCTCATCATGGATAATTAAAAGAAAAGACACATTGTGACTGATTGGTGTTGCATGTCTAAGGGGAGTGGGGAGTTCAATGGCCATCTTTTACTCCTTTGCAAGATAGCTAGTGTTGTGTGTAGTAATTTCTTCACACACATTGTTTTGGCTTGGATCATGCGTAGAAGATTAGTCGGCCTTTTTTACCCTTGGACATTGTGGAAGATGGTGTTCCTACTTGCATTATGTAGTGTATTTTGAAGGAAAAAAAAAGGACAAGAATTTTGAGGATTGTGAACAGAAGCTGAAGGAGCTCAAAATGTTTTTTTAGTACTCACTAACCAAATAGAATACATAAACAACTAAATAAACAACTAACTTAATTTTTCCCCATGCATGCAATGTTATTTTTTTGTTTGAAATTCTTAAGTTCTGTCACTATTGCAATTAAAAAAAAGATGCAGACCTCTTCATGGGAATAAAAAAGAATCATATTATGCCTTATATTCAGTCATTCTAATTTTATGAATTATAGAGTAATTATTTGGTTCCTTTTTACCCTAAAACAAAACTTGGGCTCTCATGATCATCTGCCATAGACTAGAGAACGAAATTTTTACTCAATAACTACATCTTCCAACAGAAATAACTACATCTTTCCTACTTTGCTTTCTCGGATTTGAAATGGAACAAAGTGATATATTTGGCCTTGGCCCTTGAGGACAGTCTTTATTTAATTGTAACAGTGTGCATTTGTTGGGAATGTGCTTTTTTATATGATAAGTTAGAATGCAAGTGTGCATTTGTTGGGAATGTGCATTTGGCAAGCTCTAGGTGAAGATAGCGAAGTAATTATATAGTAAGGTCTTAGAAACAATATGACATTTTTTTATTCATCTCATCCTTTTGATAACACAAAGGAAATATACTAAAACAGTAAAACTTCTCTATCTTTCATTGAGTATTGTGGATTGTATTTATACACAATATAAAAGAATAAAAGAATATGTGTTGGTTACAATAATTTGAGGGAAATTCTAACTACTTTTTCTACTCTGCTATTCTAGAAGGTTTTGTGCTATTGTTGTAATGGGCATGTAGCTCGTCTCTGCTCCTCTGTTAGGGTATTATTTTGTGGTGGATAATGATCGACACAAGACCTATATATAAATTATAATATATAAATTATAATAATATAAAAAATTGATAAACTATTATGATCTTTGACTCATTTACATGATTTCTATATTACAGTTCTTTAATCAAACATATATACTATATAGTTAGCGGCGTGAGTTGGGTGATGTTTTAATCGCATATATATAAACTTATATATAAGTCAAACATATATAACATTTTTTATATTGTAATATTTGAATTTCAGGTCTACTTAACAGATGGCTCCCTCACGCTCACATAGTGCCAGTGAGACTCCGACTCCATATGAGACTCTGGATGCCAGGACTCCGTCGGCATCCCAAGCAGCAATACCGAGTTGGACTCGGAGTCGATTACCTAGCTCCACTCGAGCACAGACCTCGTGTGCTAGTAGTGGATTTCCACTTCCAGTCAACATAGAATTAGAAGCGGGAGATTTCGATCAGTTTATGGAGGAGGAGGATATGGGTCTTGGGGACGATCTGGTTCAAGATCCGGATATACCAGTACACCCTGCAGCTATGAGGCCACTCCGTTCACGATCAAATAAAAAAAGATCGTGGACATGGGAACATTTCACGAAAGTTGATGGTGGGGATCCTGAGAAGCCACGGGCTGAATGCAACCATTGTGGCACTCAAGTTGGGTGTCATTCAAAAAGACAAGGCACCGCTTGTCTATCATCACATCTCAATGGTTGCCAGCGATACCAAATAGCGAAGGGGCTGGCGTCAAGAGGTTAGTGTTTTATTAATCTCATAGGGCCATATGTATTATGTATGCTAATTGATTTATTCATTTAACTTTAAAGTTTAAAGTTTAAAACTAATATTGGGCCATAAATTATTATATGCACTCGCAGGTGGGTCTCAAACTAATCTTAGTTACGAGACCTCTACAGCAACTGATGGGACAGGAAACCAGATGAGAAATCTGGTGGTCCCTCAATACAGTGAGAAGGTGTACCGTGAGGCACTTGCAGAGATGGTTATAGAGGATGAGATGCCATTTAACATTGTTGAGAAGAAAGGGTTTCGCAAGTTTGTGAAGCTGCTTGAGCCAAGATTTCCACTGCCATCCCATTATACAGTATTGCGTGATTGCATGAAGAGGCATATGAGGGAGAAGGCAGAGATGAAGAAAATGTTCATCACCACTGGCCAGAGAGTATCATTTACGACTGACACATGGACGTCTATACAGAATACGTCGTACATGTGTATCACAGCACACTACATTGACAGTGAGTGGAATCTTAAAAAGAGAATTATTGGATTTAAAGAAATAGTTGACCATAAGGGTGCATCAATAGGGGCAGAGATGGATGATTGTTTGGTGGATTGGGGCATCCAAAAGATGCTATGCATTACAGTTGATAATGCCAGTGCTAATGAGACTGCCATCGAGTGGTTTTCACGGAATACGAGGGTAAGATACAATGTGATTAAAAATCATCAGTGTATCCACGTTCGATGCACTGCTCACAACCTTATTATTGGTGAGCCTCTTTGGTTTTGATTTTGTACTTTATATTTTAATATTTTTATGATTAATAATTTTGAAAATGGTATCATTTTTCAATGATGAAACAATTAAAGGGATGGAAAATGTAGACGACTCCATCAAGAAAGTCCGTAATATTGTGCGGTATGCGAGGGCTTCTCCCCAAAGGCTGCGGAAGTTCAAGGCAATAGCAGAATAGGTTGGGGTTGAGTTTTCAAAAATGTTGTGTTTGGATGTTCCCACTCGATGGAACTCCACATATCTGATGTTGGATGTGGCCCTAAAGTACCAGAAGGCATTTGAGCGGTTGGAGATTGAGGATGGGGGTCTGAGGTATGCCCTGCTGGAGCCTAATGGAACGGGGCTCGGTCCGCCAGACAGTACGGATTGGCAAGCTATATCAGAGTTTGTCAACTTTTTACAGATTTTCTATGATATTACTAAGCGGGTATCTGGATCCACATATGCGACGGCAAACATGTGGTTCAGCGAGATCTCAATGGTACACCACCACTTGAAAGAAGGTTGTGCTGACCCGAGCGGACTGTTATCTGGTATGGTATTACAGATGCAGTCGAAATATGATAAATATTAGGGGCAAGTTGAGAAAATAAATCGATTGTTGTTCATAGCATCGATCCTCGACCCCCGATTGAAGTTGGCGGTGATAGAATGGTGGGCAAATGAAGTTCTCGGGACAGTGAAGGCAGCTGCATTTATCGCAGCACTTAAGGTTGATCTAAACGACTTATACAGCCACTACAGTATTAATAGCCAGCCTTTATCCTCAGCAACTGCAGGTAGCTCACATTTGAGCTCGAGGTCAGGACCTCTTTCAGATGCCCGTACCCGTCAGGCCAGTGCAGACAGTGTCAGTTGACCCCGAGGTTTCAACGTATGACGTCGTTTCAAGCAAGGTCGGCGAGAAATCCACTACAGTTTACGAATGAGGTTTATCGGTATTTATTGGTAGAG
This sequence comes from Platycarya longipes, assembly GCA_036559045.1. NCBI lineage: Eukaryota > Viridiplantae > Streptophyta > Magnoliopsida > Fagales > Juglandaceae > Platycarya > Platycarya longipes. Next base: position 39,905,091 of record CM071791.1, on the reverse strand, counting down.
GTCGATGAGCCTACAGATGAATTTCAAATCTTAATATGGTGGAGGGCTAATTCTTCAAAGTACCCAATCCTCTCCCGTATTGTTCGAAATGTACTAGCCGTTCCTATCACTACAGTTGCATCTGAGTTGGCATTTAGCACCGAAGGTCGAGTGTTGGATGCTTATCGGAGTTCATTGGCACCGTCAACTGTGGAGGCCCTCATTTGCACGCAGAATTGGATTAGTGATATTTCTTCTGGACTAGAGAGCATTGGCATCGATGCTATTAGCTATAGACTTGAGTCAGGTAAAATTAAATTAATTAATTTACTTTTTTTTTATGATTAAAGTAACAAAGTGTATATAATTATTTCAATAACTATTTTTTATGATTTTATAAATCTATCTAACTTATATTGTCTATAATTTCACAGATCTACATATCAATCCTGACATACTTGCCGATGACTGATGATTCGATTAACTACATTACGATGGAGCGGTTGCATATATTTTTTTCTCTACTTTACATTGAGTGGTTTTGTAGTTTGTACTATTATTTGTATTATTCAGTTTGTGCTATTTTTTGTATTAGTCTTAGTATTGTAAATTATAATAATATAATTTGTATTATTTGTTTATCAAATATCAACTATTAAATGGTAGATTATTTAACAATAATCATCTAATTTATTATTTATATGTAAAACAGATAAAATACATCAAAAAATTGGCTCCTTTTAACCAAGTAGAATCATAAATGGGCCAAAAAATTTGCACATTTACTCGGAGTCGGTTCAGAAATCGGAGTTCCGAATTCAAATCGGAACTCCGACAGAACTCCGATCGGAGTTCGGAGTTCCGAACTCCGATCGGAGTCAGAGTCGGAAGTTGTTTTCGACTCCGACTTTAGTCGGAGTCAGAGTCGAAAACTCTGAACTCCGACTCCATCGGAGTCGGAGCCCACCCCTAATCAATGGGTGTGAATGACATAACGGGAACGGCGATACGTAACACTCTTTATGGTCATTATGTGTGTATTTCATATCGGGAACATCGATACGTAACACCCGCTATGAAATGAGTGTGTATGAGTCATAATAGGGACGGCGATACATAACGCCCATTATGATTGGTATGTATGTCATATCGGGGACGGCGATACATAAGGCCCGATATGATTGGAATGTTTGTGTCATGACAGGGACGGCGATACATAACGTCCATATAACTGGCATGAATATGGGATAAGCAGGGATGGTGATAGAATCCCACCTGCAATACCTGTCTATTGTGTTAATTGGTTTTATGTAGATTATTTTCTGGGAAAAATGGTTGTGTTTTTTAAAGGATTTACGAATATATTTTTCTGAAAAATGATGGATGATTTCATTGGAGTTTTATTTTGAAATTTTGGAGTATGTACTTTATTTATTTATTTGAGAAATATGATTTTAAGACTCATGCATATGGTATCTTGTTTATGCATTTTGTTGTTAGACAAATGTATTTAATATCTTGGATTTTGTTTGGGATTTTTATTTACCTGCGGTACCATTTTTTGGTATCGTAGATTTTGATGCAGAGAACGAGGAGGTTGAGCCTGAGGAGGCGGCTCCGCCGTTGGAGTGAATTAGTGTAGTTGGTTTCCTTGGATGATGTTTACTTAATTCTGATGATTGTGTATTGTGTTTATTTGATCTTTAGATGATTGTATTAAATCTTCTGTTGGAGAATTTACCTTAACTTGCTTTGTAATATTTTAAAACTCTGGTACTTAGATATTGATTTTAGTATTCACTACGACTTTTATTTTATGCATGTCACATGTTCACACACTTAGCACTTGACGTTGGAAGTGCGTGACCCATGTTTTCATCATCCCGAAATCTTGATTCCCGTATTATTTTAAGGGAAAATTTGGGGGCGTCACAGGTGGTATTAGAGTAGTTCGGATCTGGGTAAATCCATACGTTACCTAGGGACAGTATCAGATGATTTTATTTGTTTTGTTTATTTGTGGTTTTGTTTTATTCGTTTAAATTTGGAGAGCGGGGTTGAAGGTTCGTTTTGCCAGGACAGTGGTGAGACCACGTATACCGCAGACTTTGCCAGATGATGATTTACCACGAGGCGATGGGAATTTTTCTTTGGCCAGAGCTTTGAATCGCATGACTGACTTTCTTCGGCAGGGTTCTCGATCGCAGCCTAGGGTCGAGCAGGAGGAATGCTCTTATGAGCGATTTTTGGCACACCGTACCCCTCCTTTTTCAGGCGAGGAGGATCCGCTGAGGGCTGATAGATGGATTAAGGATATCGAATAGATGGATTAAGGATATTGAGAGGACATTTGAGATTTGTGGCTGCCCGGAAGCTCAGAAGGTTCTATATGCGAGCCATTTACTTCAGGGCGAGGTGGCATCTTGGTGGGAAACAAAACAAGAGCTTCTAGTAGAAGAACTTGAATCATTTGCTAATGTGACTTGGGAATGGTTTAAGAAATAATTTGATGATCGTTTCTTTCCAAGATCAGCTCGGCGTCAGAAGGCTCGAGAATTCACCAATTTGACTCAAGGAAGCATGACAGTAGAGGAGTAAACCCGCAAATTCATGGCACTTGAGAGATTTGCCAGTCACCTCATAGCAACGGAGGAGTTGCAAGTGGAGCATTTTCAAGAGGGTTTGCGGCCGGAGATTCGTAGGCATGTGGCCTGTCATCAGGCATCAACCTTCCAGCAGCTTGTCGACATTGCATCTATTGTTGAGCGAGAGTTCGCTATCCCTATTACTTCTCCCCCAAGCCAAAAGAGAAGAAGTTTCCGTGAGGGCAGTTCTGGATCACCTCAGAAGTTTGTGTCAAGGACCGGAGTTCGTCCTCAACCATCTACCAGAGTCCGTATAGGAGGACGAGTCCCAGTTTGCGGAAGATGCAATAGAACTCATAAGGGCATGTGTCGTTAGGGAGATAATCAATGTTACAGTTGTAGCTAGATGGGACATTATGCTCGTGAATGCCCAAGCACAGGTCAAGGAAGTCGTGAAGGTCATCGCGGTGGCAAAGCTAAACAAAAACAGCCAGTGCAAGCATCGGTATGACTTGATCAGGATGCAGGAGTCGTCACAGGTATGACTTGATCTCACTCTTGGGTTTGTTGGTTTGTTTGTTTTAATTTTTGGTTTTCAAGTTTGTAGTCCCGATATGTTCAGGAAGAGTTCGGTTTATGAATTCCATTATTGTACTTTGTTTGATTCGGGTGCATCACGATCTTTTGTGTCGGCTACATTTGCACGGATTTATAATCTTGCTGTGGAGCCTCTATCTCAATCCATGGTAGTGGCCCTACCTAATGGCGAGACGGTGTGTTGTTCTAAGATCGCTTTGGGTTGCCCTTTGGGTTTTGGAGATTTGACACTTGATGCAGATTTGATCGTGTTTAGATTGCTTGGCTTCGACATTATCCTGGGAATGGATTGGTTATATCAGCATTTCGCTAGTATCAATTGTCGGAATAGAGTTGTCAGTTTTCAACTCTCTAGTGGTGATTGCATGGAATTTGTTGGTAGCAAACTGAAAGAGAGACCTGCAGTTGTGTCCTCTATTCAGGTAAAGAAGGATATAGCTTGTGGGGCAGATGCCTTTTTAGTTTGATTAATGTCTTCCCCATCTACGAATGCGTCAATTGTTGGTATCCCAATAGTAGAAGAATATCCCGATGTGTTTTCAAATGACTTGCCTGGTCTACCGCCTATTCGGGATGTGGAATTCACTATCGACTTGGAACCTGGAGCAGCTCCAGTGCACAAGGCTCCTTATTGTATGGCACCTGCTGAGTTGAAGGAATTGAAGACTCAGTTGCAAGACTTGATGGATAAAGGATTTATTCGACCCAGTTCGTCACCTTGGAGAGCGCCTGTGTTGTTCGTCAAGAAGAAGGATGGAATCCTCAGGATGTGTATAGATTATTGAAAGCTTAACAAGGTGACTATCAAGAATAAGTACCCTCTACCTCGGATTGATGACCTGTTTGATTAGCTTCAGGATGCCGCAGCATTTTCAAAGATTGATTTAAGATCAGGGTATTATCAGCTGAGGATAAAAGATAAGGACATACAGAAGACAACTTTCAGATCGAGGTACGAGCACTATGAGTTCAAAGTGATGCCACTTGGATTGGCTAATGCTCCAGCAGCTTTTATGGATATGATGAATAGGGTGTTTCGACCCTATTTGGATTCTTTTGTTGTTGTTTTTATCGACAACATCTTGGTCTACTCTCAGAGTACTGATAAGCACGTTTATTATCTCCGTCTAGTTTTGGAAAAGTTGAGAGAGCATCAGTTTTATGCAAAGTTTAGTAAATGTGAGTTTTGGTTGGAAGATATTAAGTTTTTGGGTCATGTTATTTCTCAGTCAGGGGTAGCGTTTGATCCTAGCAAAGTGGAAGCGTCGTTAGCATGGCCAAGTCTTTCCTTGGTGCACGAAATTCGAAGTTTCTTGGGTTTAGCCGGTTATTACCGAAAGTTTGTGGAAGGATTTTCTCGCCTGTTTGCACCCCTTACTGCTTTGACAAGAAAAAGTGCCGCATTCATTTGGTCTGACAAATGCGAAAGGAATTTTCAGGAGTTGAAGCAGAGGTTGACTTCAGCACCTGTCTTAGCACTTCCCCAACAACATAAGCCTTATGTGGCTTTTAGTAAAGCATCCAAATTTGGGTTGGGATGTGTCCTTATGCAAGAGGGGCGAGTCGTTGCTTATGCGTCTCGTCAGTTGAAGGATCATGAAAAGAATTATCCTACGCACGATTTGGAATTAGCAGCAGTAGTCTTTGCTCTTAAGATTTGGCGACATTATTTGTATGGAGAAGTTTGTGAAATTTATACCGATCACAAGAGTTTGAAACATCTATTTTCGTAGAAGAATCTTAATATGAGACAAAGAAGATGGTTAGAGTTGATCAGTGATTATCAGTGTGAAATCAAATATCATCCTGGTAAAGCAAATCAAGTCGCCGATGCTTTAAGTCGAAAGTCTTATTTGGCAGATGAGTCTGAGTCATTAGAGTTGGGTTTCCTTCTTTTTAGTATGAGGAAATTGTTGGTGGAGAGTTCACAGCAAGATGAGGAAGTTTTGGTTGCAACTCTTAGCGTTCGTGTTGATGATTTTGCAGAATTAAAGACTCTTCAGAGGAAAGATCCAAAACTGCTCGACATCTGGAGAAGAGTTAGAAAAGATAGAGGACCCGCACATTTTAGCTTAGATAAAGAAGGAATCCTCCGATTTCAGAATCGACAGGTAAAAGCAACAGAATCAGAATTTAAAGAAATGATTTTACCAGAAGCCCATGCCGCTCCCTATTCAGTTCATCTCGGGAGCACGAAGATGTATCAGGATTTGAAGAAAAGCTATTGGTGGGAAGGGATGAAGAGGGATATTGATTTGTTCATTGCAAAGTGTTCCACTTGTCGTTAAGTTAAAGCCGAACATCAGAGACCCGCCGGTACTCTTCAACCTCTTCCTATACTTGTGTGGAAGTGGGACAACATTGCTATAGACTTTGTAGTGGGTTTACCAAGGACACATAGCGGGAAGAATTCAATTTGGGTGATTATCGATCGCTTGACTAAGAGTGCTCATTTTCTACCAGTTACTAATACCAACACCTTGGGTAAGTTAACTCGGTTATATGTTAAGGAGATCGTACGTCTTCACGGAATACCTAGGACTATAGTGTCGGATCGAGACCCTCAGTTTACGTCTTAGTTTTGAAAGGGCTTACATTCAACTTTGGGCACCAGATTGAAGTTCAGTAGTGCTTATTATCCTCAAACAGATGGCTAGTCAGAGCGCACCATTCAGACTCTTGAAGATATGCTGTGACCTTACGTTTTGGAGTTCAAGGGTAGTTGGGAGCATCATTTGCTACTGATAGAGTTCGCTTATAATAATAGCTTTCACGCTTCCATCCAGATGGCCCCGTATGAAGCCTTGTATGGAAGGAAGTGTAGATCCCCTTTGTTTTGGGATGAAATTGGCGAGAGTCGATTGTTTGGACTTGAGATCGTGCAAGAAATGAAAGACCAAATTCGGATCGTCAGAAACAAGATGGTGGCAGCGTAGAGTCGTCAGAAGAGTTATGCTGATACCAGAAGAAGAGATTTGTCTTTTGAAGAAGGAGATTGGGTTTACCTCAAGGTATCTCCTATGAAGGGTGTCAAGCGTTTCGGGAAGAAAGGAAAGCTTAGTCCGAGATACGTCAGTCCCTACCAGATTCTCAAGAATATTGGACCTGTCGCTTATCGGATTGCTCTACCAGACTACTTCAGTGATGTTCACGATGTTTTCTATGTGTCGTCTTTGAAAAATAGTTTCGGTCAGCAGGAATCACGCTTCGTCAACCCTGAGTGCATTCAACTTCAGCCAGATTTGACTTTTGAAGTTGCGCCAACTCAGATCGTGGATTGGAAAGAGCAACAACTGAGGTCCAATATGATATTTTTAGTTAAAGTGTCATGGGGAGATCTAGTGGCTCAGGATTTCTCTTGGGAGAAAGAAGCGGATATGAGAGAGCGATATCCGTATTTGTTCGAAGACCAGTAGATGTTTTCTCTTTTCGGATCGCTTGTATGAATCTCGAGGACGAAATTCCTTTTAAGGGAGGAGGATGTGAGGATCCGTAATTTTACTACCTTTATAATTTAATATTATATATGTAGTGTTTATTAATATAAATATTGTGTTAAGAGTTAATTGATATTAATATTATTTTAGTATGCTTGTGTTTAAAATATTTGGATATTTCATCTTCTTTTAAAATTATTTCCGTGTTTAAAAAGTAAGCTAATTTATTTCCTCATAGTATTATATTGTGGTGCATTAATTTAATGCTTAAATTTAATATCATCAGTTTATTATGTTGGCATTTAAATTAAAGTGTTGCAAATTATTTTATTTTGATTTAATGTATTTAATTAATTTATGTTATGTGTTTTCAGTTTGAGCTTAAACTTATAATTATATATGTATATATATATATATATATATAATAAGAGACTTTCGGATGGGGCTTTTAACTATATATATATATATATATATATATATTATATGCATGGGCGGACCCACGTTGGTGGTTGGGGGGCTACAGCCCCCCCAAATTTTTCAAAAATATTATGTAGTATATATATTTACATATATATAATATTAAATTACTCCTCAAATTATAAAAAAATTAAAAATTACACCCCCAAATTTTTATTAAAATTATTCTCTCTAATTTCAATATATATATAATTTTATTTTAACTTTTAGCTTTGTTGAAATTCAAATTTCAACTCACCTAGTCTTATAATTACTTTAACAGTCTAATTCTAAAAAAAAAATAATTATAAATTTATATAATTGTCAAAATTGATTGATTGTATTCATTTATATAGTCTCACTCTAACTTAATAATATAATTAAGAGATATAGTTTGTTAAAAATTTAACAGCAGTATATCATTAGTCATTAAAAATTTCTTATATTTATTCTTGATTTATAATTTTTTTTAATCATAAAAAAAATATGAGCAAGTTAAGAACAAATATTTTTTTTTTTAAATGTGGGTAATTCGAAGAGTAATACGTTTAGAAAGTTTGATAACAACGAAATGTGATACTTCTATCACTAATGAGCATCTTTTTAAAATTTATATATAGTACACATTTTATCGATCACCCCCCCCAAACATAAAATTCTGGTTCCGCTCCTGATTATATGTATTTGAAAATAGGTGATGGATTTTAATAAACCAAGCCCAGCTCGTGGCCCTTAGTAACCCAGCCTTTTTATTGCTGGAAAATGACGCCGTTTTTTCGTTCTTCATGTTGAAATCCCTGGCCTCTTCTCTTATGTGTGCTAGCTCCTTTATTTGCCAAAAAGGACACTGCTCCTTCATCAGTTTTAATTGTTTTCCTGGCCTTCACACGTTAGCTTCTTCCCCGGCTCTTCTTTCTTCTTTTCTCCTTATTTCTTTTCTTTTCCTTCCCCTGTTCGGCGACTTCAGACCCGTGATATTCCAGCTCCTAAATCACAGCTTTTTCCTTCAAATTTTCATCCACGCGTTACTCCGTTTGATGCCCAATACATTGAGGAATATTTTCCCTCTGTTTTTGTTGTAGATCCGTAAGTCACATGCTTGAATCGCCTCTTTCTTTCCAGTGATGAGTCTTTGTTTTTATCTCTGTTTTTCATCTGAAAAGTTGAAGAATCATTTCCTTTGCAGCTGATGTTTGTCTTGGCTTGTCCCTTGCATTTCACGCGTGAGTTTTCCACTCAAGATCGATAAAAAATATTGCGTGTTTAGCCTTCACTTAAGAGCTTTTGTTTTTCTCATTTTCAACTAGAATATTTCCTCTTCAAAACCCCCCATAAATCTAATCTTTTCAGTGGGTTTTAATTGCCGTTTTACTCGCCGTATTTCACCGTTTTGAGGAACATTCGGTAAGTCTTTCTACTCGTATATTTGATTAATTAATTTAAGTATTTTTTTAATTTATTCATGTGTTGATCTTAATTTATTTTTGTGGTATGATTTTATTTATGATCAAGTGTTTAGTTTAATTAGTTAATAATTGTATTTTATTTATTTACAGCAAGATGATTAATTTATTTGGTTGCAATATTTGGGATAATTATTTGAATTGGTTATATGTATATATATTGTTCTATTTACGTTATTGGTTTAATTAAATTGTTAGGTTTATTTATTAGTTTTATTAGTGTTACTATAAATTATTGGTGTTTTAATTAAGTCTGATTTTTTTTTAGTTGTTTCCGATATTAATATTTATGTATTTGTGATGATCTATATGCGTTGGTGCTTTGGGTTTGATTTTAGCGGCGAGTATGCGGTTGGAAGATCGGAATCGCTGTTCGGCATTTTCGGTAACTTCAGAAATTATTAGCGAGCATAATGTAAGTACTTTCCTAACGAACTTTGAGATTTAAATATATTTTTATATAACAACTATGTGTTTAGTTGATGATTGAGTTTATTGAATATTGAATATTTTTGTTCATGGTGATATGCATTGTGAAATTGCACGATAGTTCATGTGAATATATGATATTTGAAGTTTTTACGTGAAACTTGAGTTATGGTTTATTAAAATGATTTGTTTGAAGGGTTTTGTAAGTGAAAAACAATATGATTGGGTTTATGGATTTTAATAGTTTTTGACTGAGTCATAACGGGGATGGCGATACGTAACGCCCGTTATGATCAGTGGGTGTGAATGACATAACGGGAACGGCGATACGTAACACTTATTATGGTCATTGTGTGTGTATTTCATATCGTGGAAAGCGATACGTAACGCCCGCTATGAAATGAGTGTGTATGAGTCATAATGAGAACTGCGATACGTAACACCCATTATGATTGGTATGTATGTCATATTGGGGATGGCGATACGTAACGCCCGATATGATTGAAATAATTGTGTCATGATGGGGACGGCGATACGTAACGCCCTTATGACTGGCATGAATATGAGGGTAAGTATGAATTGTGGTAAAGTTTCGCCTGCGATACCTGTCTATTGTATTAATTGGTTTTATGTATATTATTTTCTGGGAAAAATAGTTGTGGTTTTTAAATGATTTATGGATATCTTTTTCTGAAAAATAATGGATGATTTAATTGGAGTTTTACTTTGAAATTTTGGAGTGTGTGCTTTATTTATTTATTTGAGAAATATGCTTTAAGACTCATGCATATTGTATCTTGTTCATGCATTTTGTTGTTAGACAAATGTATTTAATATCTTAGGTTTTGTTTAGGATTTTTACTTACCTGCGGTACCATTTGTTGGTATCGTAGATTTTGATACAGAGAACGAGGAAGTTGAGCCTGAGGAGGTTGAGCCTGAGGAGGCAGCTCCACTGTTAAAGTGAATTAGTGTAGTTGGTTTGCTTGGATGATGTTTACTTAATTCTGATGATTGTGTATTGTGTTTATTTGATCTTTGGATGACTGTATTAAATCTCTTGTTGGAGAATTTACATTAACTTGCTTTGTAATATTTTAAAACTCTGGTACTTAGATATTGACTTTATTATTCGCTGTGACTTTTATTTTATGCATGTCACATGTTCACACACTTAGTAATTGACGTTGAGAGTACGTGACCCGTGTTGTCATCATCCCAACGCCTTGATTCCAGTATTATTTTAAGGGGGAATTTGGGGGCGTCAGAGGAAGTCCCTTACAATCATTTCAAAAAGTTAATACAAAATGCAACATGAAAAATGAAAATCAAATTAATGGCTCTCAAACAAAAATGGGTAGATCGGAGCCAAATGAATGACCCTCGTCCAAATTTCAATAAAAGAAGGGGATCGCTAAAAGACGGTTTTAGGCCACGGCTAAAAGCTGCAGTGGTAAGATGTGTGCTGCATCATGTTAGTTTAGGACAACTATAAATAATTTCCACAACCACTTTTACTTGATTCTTGGTTATTAAATGCAGGAATGTAGCAGGATAACTTTTTGAGTCGAGTCGTCGGCAAGAGATCTTCAACGACGGTGGTGGCACGTATGCCACATGCGCCACCCAAAGAGGTGATGAAGTAGGCCCAATCGAGAGATTCAAGGCCTCTGAGGCCCATGGAAAGATGCGTGACTCCAACGTGCCACCAAATCACGACTACACGTAAACCACGCGCATGGCTAAAGTTGCATGTGTAGCCAATACGCTGGGCCGCTGGCCAGAATCGCATACCACCTCTGCAAACATATAAATTAGCGGTTGGAAGGGCTTTTGGGGTCGCGTGTGGAGCTTGGAGGGAGTAGGGAATCAGAAGATCACCCATGGACAACAGTAAATTGGAAAAAATAGAAACTAAACAGGAAAGATTAAGAAAAGAAAAAAAATATAAAGAGAACGAAAATAGAGGAGAGGAGATAATCGAACCCATGGCTGCGAGCGGCTTACGCCCTTGAAGGGAATGGAAAGGGTCGTAGGCGAGGGACAACTAGGAGAGAACCTTTCTACAGGCTTAACACATTCAAGACCTTGTCAATAAGGTGAGGTTATTCCTCACCAATAATTAATGGAGGATTAATGGAGGAGTGAAGTGGTGAAGTGAAAGTTTGACCGAAACGTACAAATACAGGAAGAAGGTGAAACGTGGGCCCGGAAGATAAAGAAAGTCATCATATGACTGGAACAAACGAGTGACTGACGTGTCACCAAAATTGCTGGGGCAAGGGCTCCGTGTTAACGGACCCTCGCATAAAGCATGTTCATGCCGGTGTTTCAAGTTTTAACGAGACGGTCCGTTAACAAGGAGCCCCGTGCGAGTAGTACCTTAGCGGTGTTCCTGTGGTCGCGCAAATGGGATGGACACGGACTTGAGGACGACTTTTATAAACTTTATCCATCAATCTAGAAAAAGAAGGAAAAGCCTACCGTACCCAGGTCGACACGTAGCACTGCCACTTCCGTAAACTCGCGCAGCAAACCTCATCTCACATAACAACGGTTGGCCCCACCATCCCTGTCGCTCTCTCTCTCTTGCTCGGCTGAAGAAGGAAAAGACAGTGGGGGAATAGAGACCTCTACATAGATTTATTCAGCAAATAGTTTCCTAGAGCATAAATAATCGATTAGTTAAAATTTGATTATGGTTTGATTCTTTCAAGAATAAAATTAAAATTTATTATTATATATTTTTAAAATTTTTATATAAAATATAATTAAAAAAATAATTTTTTTAAATTTCAAAACTATTTTTTTAAACCTCAAAATAAATTTAATATTAAAAAAATATATTACAACAATATTTTTTTTTAACTTTTGTCTTATTTCATTTCATTTCATCTTATTCCATTTCTGAAACAAACAAACTCTAAATTTAATTATCTATTATTGAATAATATTAAATAATAAATTCTTTAAATTGATCACTATTTTATTAAAATACTAATTTTGATCTTTCTGTTAATTTTAATTCTCATTATTATTTGGATGAGAACTATTTAATTATAACACGATGTTCTATATATAGATTCAATTGTAGGAGAAATTCAATCGTAGGAAAAGTTCTACGAATTAAAATCTCAAGAAAAATTCAAATAGTAGGAAAATTCAAACAAAATTAAATCATAGCACAAATTATTAGAATATTCACATGAAGAATTCAATCGGGGTATATATCCATTATCTTAGTATATTAGTGCATCACATTCTTTCTGATCTATCTGCTGACAAGTGAATATAAGAGTAATTTTCTAGTTAGTATATTACTGTGTTACAAGAGTAATTTTTTATGCCTGAAATAAGATTTGGCTAGTAACTTGGCCAGTGAAAATAACTTTGGTTAAAAATACTATATATATATATTGGTTAAAATACTATTATAGTATTCTTGTGCAATCTAGCTAAATTTTGGTCAAGATTTAGCTAAGTTGATTCTAATACTAGTTCTCTAATTAGAGCAATATTGGCATTAGACTTAGGGTTGTTCACACGACCTGACTCGGTCCGAAATCAGACCTTGGGACCCGACCCGAAACATCACCATTCAGATTCCCGTTATCAATAAGCCGACTGAAACCCCCGATTTCTCTCATCCCAATTCTAATCCCTAATTGATTTTTTTTAATAAAAAAACCTAATCAATTTGTGCCAGAACAAGAAAAAACTTTCTCCCATTGAAACCTTATCAAGGATTATGCCATTAAACAGTCATATTGCGTATGCATTTTGATTAGAATACTTAACAATCTAAGAGGCATCATTACAAGCTTTCTTTAATCAGAATACTTAAATCGCATGATTAGGGATCCAATTGACAACTTTCGCATCAAGAACATTATATGCCGAGCAAGGGTAGAGGGAGGGTGAAGAGAGAGAGAGAGAGATCAAAGATCAGTTACGAACTTATAATTCCATTTCTTGGATCTACCGAGCGATGTGCCTATGGTAGTGTTTCTTCTTGGGAGGTTGTTCCCTCTCTTGCTCATTCCTAGACTTTTCTTCAACTTGTTCACTCCCACTCTCCTAGAAGCAGTCTCCCTTTGAATTGCTAGGGGGGTGGAAACGTGAAAGTGAAATCGAAATAGGGTTTAAATCGAAAATGGGTATTATTGAGAATGGGAAATACCCGTTTTCGATTTAAACCTTATCGAGTTGGGTAATCGAGTCGGTTAATTCGAATTTGTGGGTCGGGTTCAGAAAGTTGGGCTTTTTGTTCAGCCCTAATTAGACTGGTTAGATGTTAGTAAAATTTTAAATATAACTAAGGTTTACATAAATAGCCTGCATTGGATCAGTTAAAAATCTTTAACTTAGATTTTGAAGTACAATAAATTTAAAAGAAGGAAAATAATAAAGACACCAATGGTTGAGTCTCACTCAGAGTCCCACTCCCATTTTTTTTTCTTTTGACTTAATGATTAAGAAAATATTATTTAATAATATTATAATTTTTTTTTTCATTTTTAAAAATATTTAAAAGCATTAAAAAGTAATGTAAAAAAAAATTATAACTATTGGGACTCAGAGCGGGCCCCAAATAGCAGGGGGGTAGTAGCCCCTTAAAAGAATATCCAAAATTAGAGAGTTACTATTCACCCATCACATTCACATTTTATTCACAAATAATCAACAAAACTTTATTAAATTCTTTTTAAAACTTTCATTAGTAAACAAGGGTATATTATGTCCAGATTTTCCAAGAAATATATTTTTGTAACAAGACTATATTTATGTTGGATAATTAGCTAGATTGATATAAAAATAGTTGGAAAACAATCATTTTAAGTACAAATTAAATTATTAATTAATATATAGGGTATATTTTCAAAATATAAATAAATTTATTAAAAAGATTATTATTAAAATACGTAGTATTATATTATTATTTTTATTTTAACATGGATAGTTCAATGTAGATTAATATCTTCAATGACTTTTGTTTTAACCAAAGTCTCAATTTTTAGCTAAATTCTAGTCTCAATTAATATCTTCATACACTATATTTATTTTCATCTTAATTTTAATTTATTTCATTCCTACTAATTTAATTGAGTTCTTGTACTTATCATCTATATACTATACGTCTTTATTAAAAAAAAAAAAAAAATCATATGTAGTATGTAGTATGTAGTGTAAAAATGATCAACAAAATTTTTCTTTCAGCAAAAATATTTAGAAAAAGGTGTAAGATGCATAGTCGATGTTTTCTGTTGATAACTCTCTTCCGGATGGATTAAAAAGAAAAACACTGGAAAAGATCAAGATTGTGGCTTCATTTGAAGAGTAATAAAAAGCTAACCTAAGTTGTAAATTTTACATATATCCCTTTGCATAACTGAATGCGGGTTAAGGAAAGATTTTTAACAATTTGACTACTATTTCTCTCCGGTGAGAAATTTCACTTTCACTTTCTCTAGGTCCCTACAGCTCTCTCTCTCTCTCTCTCTCTCTCTCTCTCTCCTTTAATAAAAATGCACGCAGGTATAGACGTGTTCTCTGTCATATTCTCAACCACCAAGGGGACACCACCCATTTTTTGTATCCAGAAAAGGACAATCTCGGTGAGAGCGAGAGAGAGTGAGAGATCAGTTTCTGCGCTTTATCTATCGGTGCAAGAAGGTAAGGGGAGACAGACAGAGCGAGAGATGGGGAGGGGGAGAGTGGTATTGGAGAGAATAGAGAACAAGATCAACCGCCAAGTTACCTTTTCCAAGCGCAGAAATGGTCTGCTTAAGAAAGCCTTTGAGCTCTCTGTACTGTGCGAGGCTGAAGTTGCGCTTATCATATTCTCCAGCCGCGGCAAGCTCTTCCAGTTCGGCAGCCCTGAGTACCTCTCTCTCTCTTAGCATGCTGATTTCTATTCCATTAAAACATCAAAGTATTGTTGTTTGGTGTTTACTTTGTTTAAATATACTACCAATTAATTATGAAGGAGACGAAGAAAGAAAATAAATTAAGAACGAGTGTTTGCTTTGCTACGCTTCCTCTTTAATAGCTGGAAAAAGATTTTCGTTTTTGTTGTGGGGAGTGCCGGGAAGCGTAGTGGCAGCCATCGGTTTCATGACACGTCCGATCGTCCTCCCGTGTCGTTCTCTTTCGGCGGATTGATGCATATTAGGAGCCTTGTCAAATCGGCATAACCCCTTCTGAGTCTGGACGTTCAATTGTCCTTTTTCTGTGGTTTTCCTGGTTCGGTTTTAGTATCTAGGGTTTCTCTCTCCATGCGTATGTGTATGCACGCGCACTTTGCCTTTCTGGCTGCTTTGAGAAAGAATCTTTAAGCTTCAGAGAGAGAGAGATCAGAGAGAGAGAGAGAAGAGAAACTCTGGTTTCTTCTTTCTGCTAGGTACTGGGCATTTATATGAGCAAGGGTCTTCATCATGGTGATTTTACTTGAAACATTTCAAATTCTTTCTTTCTTAGGTACGCAACACCCTTATCTTTCTTGTCACTTGAATCTTGATGATTAATCTCGGCTCTAGATTTCTTTTCCTTATATTATCATTCATTTCTTTTTTTTTTTTTCCCTTTTCTTTGTGTTTTGCTTCTACAAAAGTGATAACATAAATAGAAGAAATGTTCTGAGAATATGTATTTATATATTCTAAAATAATCTTCATCTAGGATTTATGAAACCCTAGGAACTGACGTAGAGCTGATCTTTTGATGTACAACAGATTGGCTGATAAACCACTTTGTGAGCAAGTTAACTGGCCCATGAAAAATACTAGGATATGATGCGGCGAGTTTCGTAGAGCTAATTCCCACCTTCTGGCCTCTGATATTCAAATAATAAAATGATTGAAATAATATGGCAAAACTAACAAGTGTGACATGAGGGATCACCGACCAGGGATGTTTGCGATCGACGGTTTTCTTTTATTTATATTGTTATTTTCCTTTTTATTTATATACTAGTTATTCTCACCTTGAGATTTCCCTGGCCTATACACTTTTGACTAAATACATTGATCTTTCCCTATTCCTTCATGTTTATAACTAGACACCCGGTTCTTATTGGTTATTACCCTTATAAACTCTAATAATTAAGACTTGATCAGAAAATATGGAGATATATATTATCACATCTATGGTACTCGCGGGACATGGGATAAGATGGATATTTCCCTGCTAGATACATTTGAAATTTGAATACAACTTGGAGAATAAACATGATAAATTGGGTAAGTATACTGATATAAAATCAACTTGCATGGAAGTTGATCAAAATTATCATTTTTGCAAATATATGTTTGTTTAGGAGGTCATGATTTCTCAAACTAACCGATCAAATTAATTAGGAGATCACCTAGCTAGCTATCTATAACTTCTCAAATAATCCTATCATAATTTCTTATTTTTTCTTCTTAGATTTCTCCCTTGTTACGTAGCTATACCATTATGGATGTGAATTTAAATACGCATTTGGGCGCAGAAGGCTAGCTTTTGCACAAAGCTGGACGAGATTCTTGAAAGATGAAATCACGTTCGACATGATGGACCTCCAAAGTTTTTCAGTATGAAGATCTCTCTTTCTTATGTTTAGTGTCAGTGAAATTTTAGTCACAGAGAAAAGTACGAGAAGACAAGCTAGCTAGTAGTTATACTTGAAAAAAAGGAATCATAAGACCAGAAAATTGGTGAATGAAGCTGAAACCATTATAAGGACAAAAGAATGGGTGGAAGAAAAGAAAGAAATGCAATGGAAGCAGCCAACAACGACAGAAAATTGAACGAGATGATCTGATACTTATAAGGAGAATTGAAAGTTATTCCTCAATGTCAAGTTGATTTTGTAGCCCGTCACCCAACAACAAATGAACAGGCAACAAAGTATAGTCAAACTGTAGTTTCCTCTTTGCCTTTTCCCCTTAGGACTACAGACAACTTAGAGGAGGCCGAAGGAATGACAATATTGCATAATTTGGTATATATGGTACGTTGGCACGGGGGATTAAGATGTCGTGCTAGCTTCTGTATAGACATGATCTACACATTTAGAAGAATATACACGTTACATTGAACACAGCACTCTAGGAAAGAATGAGGTTCATGTATAAGTTGTTGGAAGAAATGCATGTATGAAATAGTTCTGAAGAAAGTTTATCTATTCGATTTTTTCTTGCAAGTGCTAGTGTAGCTATTTTAGCTTATACATAATATACTCGTGCAGTAAATTGTAATGCTCATTTCATGAAATGGCCCATTTCTCTCTGTTTTCAGGATGAACAAAATCCTTGAGCGCTACCGCCAATGTTGTTACTCGCAAGACACCGACGTTGTTGAGCAGGGAACACAGGTTTTGTCCAAAATATTTCTCAACAAAATTTCAATCTGTTCAATGATGATTTTAACCTTGATAAGTAGCTTATCTCAGATTTCCTATGATAATATGTGAGTCGTGATCTTATTTTTTAATTAATTCTATTTGGTCACGTACTATGTCTTCTCTCTCTTAACTGTTGAAAATGTTTAAGAATATTTTTATTAGATTGTTTAAATTTATTTTTTAAAAAATATAAATTTCTACATTTATTAAAAAAATTTGATTATATTTGACTAAAAAATGAAAAAATAAAAATAAAAATACTTTTTATAAATAATAAAATTAAAATTTTATCAAACAAAAGTCAAATTTTAATCATCAATTTTTTTTTTTTTATAAATATATACATTTATATTTTAAAAAAAAAAAATTTAAACAATTCAATAAAAATATTCTAAAATAAAATAACTTTTACTGCAAGCAAAAAGTACGCGTTTCTTTTAAGAATCTAGTACATTGTTATCGGAAATTGTGAAGTACAATTCACAATAATATCTGACCTGGGTTATGCGGCTTGTGATGATTAATTGCACAGCTCGTTCTTATTTAATGTACTGTTCGATCTCCTTATTCTGTTGTTCATTGCAGACCTTATACCGAGAGATCACAAGATTAAGGGCCAAATATGAATCTCTTCAGCGCTCACAAAGGTTAATTCATAAGTACCAAAATTTCCATCGACTGACGACTCATGGTTTTAAAGAGCCATATGTATGAGGCATATTGCCTTTTCGTATCTCTTCTGAGCATAGTCACAGACAAGAGATACCATTCTTCTCTAAAAATACGTGCATGTCAACATTTCACTTTCTTATTTATGTGTTTTAGGCATATGCTTGGAGAAGATCTCGAACCCCTTAATCTGAAAGAGCTGCAAAATCTTGAGAAACAGCTTGACAAAACTCTCTCGCGAGCTAGGCAACGGAAGGTAAGTATAAGCTTGGTATTGGTGCAAACAGCCCAAATGAAACCACAATAAACTAATATTAATTACACATTCACATGATTGTCACAACTTACGGAGTCCATCGACTAATTTGCTTCCACATGCAGAAAAGTTCAACATTAGGAGTTTATTATTTTGGAGGATAAGTATGTTCTATTTACATATACATATACATATATATATATATTATGATAATCTAATATTTGTACTAGTGAAAATAGACTTATCACCAAAGTTGATGACATCTTTCAATATAATGACACTCCCATAAGTATAGATGGACTGATCATGAAAATTCGTGGTAAATATATCTTTTTTTATTGGTATCCACATGTGCACTTCAATTAATTCAAAAGAAAAATCTCCCAGTCTAATAACTCTTAAAGATTATTTACCCTTAAGATATTTTGAACCTTAGATCAAGGGGAGTATATCCTTAAACCCAAGGCTTTTATCACTTGAGCCAACTCCTAGGGGTTAACTCGTGATAAAAATATATTTAACTCTTTAGTCATTATTTCTAGTCTATCATAAGGAGATTTGTTATAACTTGAACATTTTCTAGCACCATTAACGCCCCTATGAAATTCGGAGCAGCTAGCTTCACATAAAAGGCGTTCCTGTAGGGTAGGGTGATTGCATATACAAATAATGGCAGCCATAAAATCTCTACAGAATTAATCATGTGTATTCCTAAATCTTTAATTTGACTAAAAGCATGAAATCGTGTAATCATTGACGGATAGCTCTATTACACGAGCGGAAGTGCTTTTGACAACTAGGGAGGAGGGCATGACAAAACAAAAAACGTAGGGAAAAATTTAAGTATTTTGCAGGCACTCTTTATATGAACAGTGCTTACATTTTGCCCAGGTATTTTTCGGCCTTGTTCCTCCCTCTGTGTATGTATCGCGATTCTTACAAGTTAGAGTGATTCATCATGTATATATATAGCCTTTTGGACAAGCACCATGGTGGGAAATAACTTGATGTGACATCCCACGTGCCACATCTATGGAAAGGCTGTAGTGAATAGAATTCTACATAAAAATCTGTTGTCCCGGCCTTGATAGAAATTCCTAAATCTTTAATTTGATTAAAAGCATGAAATCGTGTAATCATTGACGGATAGCTTCTATTACACGGGCGGAAGTGCTTTTGACAACTAGGGAGGAGGCATGACAAAAAAAACGTAGGGAAAAATATAAGTAGTTTGTAGGCACTCTTTATATGAACAGTGCTTACATTTTGCCCTAGGTATTTTTCGGCCTTGTTCCTCCCTCTGTGTATGTATCGCGATTCTTACAAGTTAGAGTGGTTCGTCATGTATATATATATATATATATACACATATATAGCCCTTTGGACAAGCACCATGGTGGGAAATAACTTGATGTGACATCTCACGTGCCACATCTATGGAAAGGCTGTAGTGAATAAAATTCTACATAAAAATCTGTTGTCCAGGCCTTAATAGAAGAACTTGTTGATTTTTATAATGACTCAATGAGTTTCAATTATAACTTTAGCTAATGTAGCGTATCTTGAGAATAGAGCATTCGGATCCACATAACAATTAACACAACCGAGTTACTCACTCACATGACCACAACCAACCCATGAAATTATCTGCATTGCTTCCACCAAGTACGTACTCAACATCAAGAAATCCTCGTTTTTTCATAAATAGTAATTACATTGGCTTCAATATGCCTGTCATCATGTTTGTATTAGCTTTTTCCTTGAGAGAGAGAGAAAGAGATCAGAGAGAACATTCGGTTTGAGGAAGCGCCCGTATAACAAAGAAAAAAGAAATGGGGAAAGGAGCAGAAAGTGAAACAATAACATAATTTTGCCATTTCTCATAGTGCAAATATTTTGAGGATATATCTAAAAGGCAATAATGACCAAACTCTTTAAATTGGAACCATTTATTTGACAATAAATCGTAGAATATATTATTAGTAAATAACACCATATGGGCATGCGCAAGCTTTGCTACATTATCTAGTAGTAATATTTCATACTTGTTATAAGTTATATATATAGTAATAATAGTCTAGTTTTTGTTTTAGTGTTATGTCTCTAGAGGTACCTTGTTTTATTTATTTTGTCTGTATAATAAATATTTAAAAAAATATAATTTTTTTTTTATAAGTAAATAAGTTTTATTAATCAAAGAATGGACATAAATGCCAATTACAAAGTATAAAATGGTCCATGCCAATTACAAAAGGACATTAGAAGCAAGAAAGTCATGTAGGTCCATGTCATCCACGGCAATTGCCCACGTACATAAGGTTCTAAAAAAGAAAATATTTAACTCCTCTAGTGATATTTCCTTGTCTTCAAACGTCCGAGCATTACGCTCCTGCTATAAATACCACATAATACATGTAGGGATTATCTTCCATATTTTTTTAATCTGTTGCAAACCCCGAATAGTGGATTAGCATGCCATAACTTCCACCATAGACTCTGGCATAATCCAAGTTAGGTCAGTCCACTCTTCTAAATACCTCATTCCAAAGTGCCCTGACTGCATCACAATATTATAGCAGCAGATGATTCACCTCCTCACCTCGTCTCCTACACATACAACACCAATTAGTGATGACTACCCTGCTTTTCCTCAAGTTGTCCGTAGTAAAAATCTTATCCAACGAAGCAGTCCACACAAAAAATGAAGCTTTGGGAGGTGCTTTATTCCGCCAAGGAATTTATGTGTTAGGTGCTTGTGTGAGAACTTTAGGTGTCCACCACAACTCACCTTCATTCTGGCTATTCAGGCATATGGAATAAATTAGACTACAGAGCTCTGCAAAAATGGTCATCTCCCAATCTTGTGCCAATCGATTGAAGTTATTGTGCCAATGTACCCTCCCTCTCGAAATCCCTAAAACCTCCTCCGGCTCCACCTTTGCTTCAGAAGCCCTTGTACCACACTATGAAGCCCATACAAAGAAAACTCTCGAGCATATCCACAAATGTGTGTTTATTTTTTTTCACTTTGCAATTTCATTAACATCCATACTAAACATATTCTATTCTTGCTAGTTAATTGCCATACACAATATAACATATATGCATATATATATATATGTGTATATATAATTACAGAAGCTAAAGATGTAATATTAGTCCTAGGACATAAGCCATTTATTGACAGTACATAAGATACATTATATCATAGTACTATATATACTTGGTAAGTATGAATTATATACATATATTTTTTGATAAGTTAAAATCTTTATTCATGATAGTGTAATAGGCGAAGCCCATGTACAATGAAATATACCCCAAAAAATAAAACACTTGGTTAATTTTAATAGAAAAAGCAACAACAAAAACTCATTGGCTACCCCTTTATTGAGTACAATAGCAGAAAACCAACTAAGCAAACTATTTAAAAAAAAATTCTAGATTCATCTACATTATGTTCCCTATTACTAAAACACTTATAATTTCTTTCCAACCAAATGCACCACATAATACACAAAGAAATCATCTTCCATACAGTTACCACTTGGAAGCAAGTTTGAAGACTGGTCCAACTTGCTAGTAGGTCAACTGCTCTTGGCATATTCCAGATCAGTCCAACTCTTCCAAACACACCATCCCACAATACTTTAGGCACCTCACAATGTAACATTCTAATAAAAAAAGGTGACAACAAAAACTCATTGACCGCCCCTTTATTGAGTACAATAGCAGAAAACCAACTAAGCAAACTATTTAAAAAAATTTCTAGATTCATCTACATTATGTTCCCTATTATTAGAACACCTATAATTTCTTTTCAACCAAATACACTACATAATACACAAAGAAATCATCTTCCATGCAGTTGCCACTCGGGAGCAAGTTTGAAGACTGGTCCAACTTGCTAGTAGGTCAACTGCTCTTGGCATATTCCAGATCATTCCAACTCTTCCAAACACACAATCCCACAATACTTTAGGCACCTCACAGTGTAGAAGTAGATAATTCACTGATTTCACATCTTTCCTGCACGTAAAGCACCACTACAAAATAATCATTACACACTTTCTCAAGTTATCTATTGTTTGAATAATTCCTATTGCTATTGTCCATACAAAGAAAGCCACCCAACATGAGCCTTCCAAATACTCTTCCAAGAAAAACAAATATGTTGCTGATTAATCAACACCTTATAAAATGATTGAACTACAAACTTTTTAAAGGTTGTGTGTCTCCAGCACAATTGATCCCTGCTATATCTTCTAGTTTCCATTGAGTACAACAATTTGAAAATTTTGAAACATCCTTTACTTCCCAATCTTGGACAAGTTTGAAAAAAATGACATCCCAAAGCACCACTCCATTAGAATAGCTCATCTACTTTGAAACTAAAGGTTGTTGATTAGTCAATTTGAAAACAACTAGATAGGCTTTAAACAATTCAATATCTCCACACTAAACATTGAGCTAGAATCTAAATTTTGAACTATCCTTAAACTTTTCCAATAAACTTCTGTAACTTACTCCATGCAAACCCTTATACTTCTTGGTGCACCAATTCTCCAATCGCTTACATATTTTTAAGCGATCACCCCCCCCTAAAAAAAAATCTCCAATCGATTAGTCAATGATATCTCCATAATCACTGCCCCAACAATGCATTATTTTAAAACTACACAATCTATGAACGTTTAACCCCCAATCCTCAATCTACAATCAAGCAACAAACTTTTTTCCACCTTACTAAGGGAGTCTTAGACTCCTCTCCCAAACCACCTCACAAAAAAACTCTATTCAACTTTTTAATACGATTAGCCGCTCCAACTATTAAAGGGTTTAAAAAAGTATTTTGAATTTCATACTGTATTGACCGGTCTATGCTGTACCAAAACAGTGATCGATACAGAAATAGGCATATTTCGTACTGGCTCAAATACTGGCCATACTGGCTAGTATTTCGGCCGTACCAGATTTTGGAATTTTTTTTTTCATTTCTTGTTATTTTTTATCCTAATTCAGATTAGACTATTTACATATATAATTTATTCATATATTGACTATTATTTTGAAATATAATTTATATATAGATTTATATATATATAATTTTTTTACGTATAGACTATTCAAAAATGGTACACGAAACAATACCAGTACCGAAATATTTCATTCTAGTATCTTGACTGGTACGCTCACTGGTGCAGTAATTAAACTATTGGTTTAAAACAAGGAAATAAGCTAAGATATTAGAGATGGTACTCTTTATAAGAGTGATTATACCATCTTTAGATAAATAATTTATTTTCCATGTCGCCAACCCTCTTCTATATCTTCTCAACCACCCCATCCAAATGTGCTTAGCCTTAAATAATGCCCCTAACAGTAGTCCCGAATACTTCATGGGCAAATAAGCAACTCTACACCCCAGAAATTTTGCCAAGTTATGAATATTATGAACATTTCCCACCGAGACCAGCTTTGATTTACTCAATTTCACTTTTAGTCCGAAAATGGCTTGAAAACATAACAAGACAGCCCTCAATCAAAACTTGAATATGTTCCAAACAACATCACAGAAAACAAGGGTATCATCAGTAAAAAGCAAGTGAGATATTGAAGTGAAGCCATTAGAGTTAGATTCCATCGAAAAACCTGAGATAAATCCTTCTCCTACCACTACCTCCACCATACGGCTCAAGGCCTCCATAACAAGAACAATTTTTTTTTATAAGAAATTTGATTAATCTACGTAAATAGGCAAAACCTGAGTACACATGTGGTATACAAGAAAGTGCCTAATTACAAGCTACTCACTACGAAAAGTAGCATAAAAGTCATTAAAACTTGCTCCATTCAAAATAATAGAAGAAGCCCAAAGCAATGAAGTGTAATATAAAAAAGCCTTAAAGCTATCTGGAGAAGCATTCCCTATTTTCAAAACATCGACTATTTCTTTCATTTCATGTGCATCACATTAAGCATAGAGGTACCATCTTCCAAATAATTGCGATGTGGCGGTGGTCCCGAATCCCTCTCCAACACAACAATAAACCCAATACCCTTATGGGCATAACCCATGCAATACCAAGCCTAGTGAAGATATCATCCCATAAAGCCTTGACTACGCCGTAGTGGAGTAGTAAGTGGTCTGTTGAATCGTTGGTGTGCTTGCACATGTAGCACTAATCTGTTAAGTAGAGGTTGTGCTTTTTCAGCTTGTCGATAGTCGATATTTTTCAAGATGCTTACCAGCTAGAAAAAGCAACTTTGAGGGGGGCATTGCTCCTCCAAATGCTCTTCCAAGGGAAGGCATTGGAGGGGTGAACTGTCAATACCTTGCAAAACGAGCGGACTGAGAATCTCTTGTTCCTTGTGTATATCCATAGAAGTTGTCCTTTTTTCCCACTTGTACTTTTAGCGCATATAGAATATTATAGAAAGCAGTAATGTTGTCCACCTCCCAATCATGTACAGCTCTGGAAAAACTCACAGACCAAAGAATAGAATCTCCAAAGATACTCATATAATCAACCACAACAGCATCCTTATTTGACGTAATCCTATAAGAGAGGGGAAATAGTTTTTTCAGGGCAACCTTACCTCACCAAATATCATGCCAAAATCTGATTTGTGTGCCCCTGCCCTTGCCCATCTCAAATATGAAATTACCGAATATGTCATCTTATCTATTCCAAATGAATTTCCAAACACCTACCTCGTAAGCCCTTTTTATTGCATTAGAGCACCGATCTCCCTAAATGCTTCCATATTTATTATCAATAATGCTTCTCCAAATTGCTTCCTCTTCCTGATGGTACCACCATAGCCACTTATTTAGAAGTTCCTTATTGAAAAGTTCTCAATTTCCTGATCCTCAATCCTCTACAAGACAAAGGGGTGCAGACTTTATCCCATTTAATCAAATGGAATTTTTTCTCATCCTCTAACCCTCCTTATAAGAAATCACAAAAAACTTCTCTAGTTTGTTTGCCACCTGTAGGCAAAGGGAATAAAGATAAAAAGTAAGTTGGAAGGTTAGAGTGTGCTCTTAATAAGAGTGATTCGGCCACCTTTAGACAAGTAGATTCTCTTCCAACCCATCAATTTACGTTAAATTTTCTCAATACTCTCATCCCACATTGCCTTAGATTTATGAGCAGCTCTCAAAGGAAGTCCCAGGTACTTCATAGGCAAGAGAGACACCTTGCAACCCAAGATGGCAGCCACTTCGCCTAAGTTGTTAACCAAACCAACTAGAACTAATTCAGACTTTGAAAGGTTCACTTTTAGACTGGAGGTCGCTTCAAAGAAAAGGAAGAAGGCTCTCAAGGAGCGAATCTAGTCAAGATCCGAATCGTAAAAAATCAACATATCATCAGCAAATAGGAGATGAGTGATTGAAATGCTATAATGCACGAAATTACCCACTAAGAAGCCTGAGATGAAACCCCTGTCCACCATCCCCTCCATTATTTTACTCAACACATCCATCACTAGAAAGAATAGCAAAGGGGATAAAGGGTCCCTTTGTCTCAAACAGAGAATTGTTAAAAAAGCCTTTGGGAGTACCATTGATCAAAATATAGAATCTGACTATTTGCAATGTTTAATCTACTGACACCATCTTTCCCCCAAGTCGTGCCTGCTAAGTATATTACAAGAGATCCCAGTTGACATGATCAAATATTTCTCCATATCCAATTTACACAAGATACCTAGGGTGTCGTTTATAACTCTAGACTCCAAACATTCATTAGCAATAAGGATAGAGTTTAGAAATTGTCTTCCTTTTTACAAATGCATTTTGTGACTTTGAAATGATCTTTCCCATAACTTCACTTAAGCGCTTCGAAAGAAGTTTTGAGATGATCTTATAGGCCTGACTCACCAAAACTTATGGGCTGAAAATCTTGCACCTCCACCGATCTTCCCCTCCATAACAAGAACAAATAGAAATAGAGATAATGAACCCCCTGCCTTAAGTCTCTTGAACTCTAAAAATATCCAGAAGGCTGCCCATTAACTAAAATAGAAAATTGGATAGTTAAGATACAATGTCTTATCTAACGACACCACTTATCACCAAAACTGCATTTTCCAAGCATGTATAAAAGAAAATTCTAGTTTACATGATCGTACGCATTTTCCATGTTAAACTCATAAAGAACTCCTAGAACATCTTCGCGCATACGACTATCTAAACACTCATTTGCAATCAGCACATAATCTATGATTTGTCGACCTCTTACAAAAGCATTTTGAGGTTTAGAAATGATTTTCTTTCTCACTTTACTCATTTGACTTGCTAAAACCTTCAAAATAATCTTATAGACACTACTTACCAAACTAATAGGATGAAAATCTTTCAACTCTGAAGCACTTACTCTTTTTGGGATCATGGCTATAAAAGTGGCATTTAACGACTTCTCAAACTCACAAAATTCATGAAATACCTTCATTTCCTGCTCCCATACAATCTCTCAACAATTTTGGAAAAAAGGCCATAAAAAACCCATCCGATCCGAGAGCTTTGTCTCTCCTCATCCCACAAACCACCCAAAACACCTTAAGCTCTTCGAAAGACCTCTCAAGCTAGCCAGCTGAAAAATCATCCACATCTACGAAATTCAAGCCATCAATTTTGGGTCTCCAAGCTTCCATCTCACTTAGGAGAGAACTATAAAACTCCACAACATGCTCTTGAATCTCGTCAAGTGTGGATGGCAAATTATTTTCAGTTTTTAACAATTCAATGACATTGTTACACCTATGAGAATTAGCCATTTACGGGGGAAAAAAACTAGTACACTTATCCCCCTCTTTAAGCTGTAAAAATCTTGATTTTTACCCCCATGATATTTCTTTACTTAAAAGAATCCTCTCAATTTTTGTCATCACTTCTTTCTTCTTAGAAAAAATCACCTTACTTTTCCCTTCAACCTCCAAGGATTGAAGCTTATCACAAAGGGATTTTATCTGCTTTTCTACATTCTCAAAAATTCCTTATCTATTTCTTCAAATCAACTTTCAAAAATTTAAGTTTACTTGCTAGAACAAAAATAGGAGTCCCTTCAAAATGATACGAAATCCACAAGCTTCTTACCTTGTTAATGAAGCCTTCAACTCCAAGCTACATATTCTCAAATTTAAAAATACTGTTTACTCTCATAAATACCTCCACAATCAAGGAGAATGGAAAAATAGTTAAAACATGTCCTTAGCAATCTTTTTTGGCATAACTTCGGATAGTGAGCCTCCCATGAAAACGATACTAAGAATCTGTCCAACCTTGAGCTGCCTCTAGAATTAGACCGCATATATTCACCCCCCACCAGTGGCAAATCCAGCATTTTCAAGTAAAAAATCAGTTGAGTAAATCCTCCATAATGGTAGTCATAGAAGATAAACCCTCTGTCTCCCTAGGAAAATAGATTATATTAAAATCCCCACAAACGCACCAAGG
The DNA here is from genome assembly GCA_036559045.1 of Platycarya longipes. NCBI lineage: Eukaryota > Viridiplantae > Streptophyta > Magnoliopsida > Fagales > Juglandaceae > Platycarya > Platycarya longipes. Next base: position 39,877,374 of record CM071791.1, on the reverse strand, counting down.
CAAATCTCACAAAAAATAAAATCCTGACACTTCATCTCACATTAAGTTTCTCTCTTGGTCCCTATTGGGTCCATATACACTTGCCAACTCCCATGTCCACCCATATTTCAGATTTCTTAGAACACATTGCACCGAATGAACACCAATACAATCTTCTAGCATCTCAACAACTCTTATTTTTTGTAAGTAAGAAGTAATTTTACTGATATGAATGAAATAGGCTTAGCCTATATACACACGAAGTGTACAGAAAAACGTCTAAATACATCCTAGAAGTGCTAAATTAAAGATAGGAACTCTTGGACATTGTTCTCATTAAGTACAATGGCTCAAAACCATAAAATAAGTGTGTGAACAAAAGAAATTCCGAAGTTCTGGCATTGAGTGCTCCCTAATTTAAAGTCCTGTGCATTCCTTTTTGACCAAATATACCACATAATACATAACAGAATCATCTTTCATGCTGCTATCACCTAGGAACAGCCTTGGATTTTCTTCCAACAATCGAGTAAACCAACCACCTTTGATGGCATGACCTAAACAACATCCACTCTTCTAAATATCTCATCCCACAACTCTCTTGTCACCTCATAATGCAACAAAAGATGGTCCACAAATTCTCCATATTTCTTACACAAATAGCGTCAGTCCATCACAATGAGCCCCCACTTCCTTAAGTTATCCGTGATCAAAATGTTACCAGGAGCTGCATCCACACAGAGAAAGCTTCTTTGGAAGGTGTGCAAGACCTCCAAATGCTTTGTCACAAAAAAATACATTACCTTGTGAAGTCAGTATTTTATAATATGCCTTGACTATGAACTTCTTGCTATTTATGACTTCCATTGTATTCTATCCCTTGTGCCGTTATACTTCTTGAGGAGTTTATGAAGCTAAAAAATCTAAATCACGAACATCCCTGGTGAATTGGATAGTCTACTAGTAGGAAACATGAGAAAATGCAAGCCAATTCGCCACCAAATCCTCTCTATTAACTCCAATACCATAGAGAGCTTGCCAAGAGATGTTCTCCACACCAAACATCATACAAGAACCTGATTTTGGTGTCCATTCCAACCATAAAACGAATGTTGTTTTCAAGATACCGTCAACCCCCTAATATATTTTCACAAACCCACACTATACAACTCTCATTACATTGGTACACCACCCTCTCCGGGCACTTCTATATCTAGCATCAATAACTTCCTTCCAAAACAACTTCCCCCCCAAGTGATACCTCCATTGCCATTTTTCCTGTAGCGTTTTACTAAACCAGCAAGTGACCCTCGTGCTCTCTCTCTTTTCTCTCTAAACTTTTTAAATTTCAAATTTGAGATATCGACGTCACCCACCCCAAACCAGCGAGTGACCCTTCACCGCTGGCACAGATGAGGTCGACGGTCCCTAGCGACTTCGACGAGGGTCATTTGGTAGTAGTCAACTATACGGCGACCAGTCTTTTTAGCTAGGTCTCTCTGGGATCTGTAGTGCTTTCTTCCGTCAACGCCATATTTGTGTCACCGTCACCAACTCTGACACAGACAAGACTGACGACCTAAGCAAGGGTTTTTCCAACACCAGTACCCCTCCGACGAACGGTTTTTTTAGGAAAGTTTGATCTTTCCACATCAATCACCCACAGAACGGGTCTTCTGAGCAACGTCGGTACCTCTCACACCTTGTAGAACTAGCACTAAGCAATTTTTTCGTTAGTCACCCACAGTACTACCAATGGATTTCTGGGCCTGGTGATTTCAAAGTTTTTTTTGTGGGTTAATCATGGGTGTTTTTAAACAACTATTAATTGAGACGAAGGTTTTTATCTTGGCTTTTAAGGGTGGAAACTATCGCATCTTAGAGAGGGGTAGGAAAGTTTTTAAGGAGGTTTTGCTCAGTCACGCCAATGCGTGTTGGGTCGCCAAAGCAATCAACGATTGTGCTCTATCGGGAGGGAATAAAGAATTCTACAGGACGTTTAGGGATGGATCAAGAGATCTCTTTGCTCATAGGAGGGCCAACTCTTTTGGTCAATTTTTGGAAATAACAAAATATGGTGGTGGCGACAGAGGACGTGGTTTGCTAGTTATCCTGGAAGGAGTGGAAGGCAAGAGATGGAAAAGTTTATTTATGTAATTAAAGCAGGTTCTGTCGTCTAAGAAGTCACAGGTGCCTGAACTACATCTGGGTAGAGAAGTTGAGAAGGGGAAGGAGAAGGGGAGGCAGCTCAAGTCATATGCAGAGGTTGCAGTGGGCAATGTAGGGAGCAAGGAGACTGTGCATGGTGGCCATCGCCAACCTTTAGTATCTGAGGGTGATGGCATGCAAAAGGGAGAGAGGTGCAGCAAGTTTTCTAAGAAGAATTACGTAGAAGAAAGCGAGTTACAGAGGTCTTTATTTTTACTTAAAAAAGAGGTGACGGGTGTAAAGAATATACTAAAAACATTCAAAAATGATGTTAAAAAAGTGGATCAATGAACTTTTAAAAGGCCTGAGCTTGGGTCGCCGTTCACGAGTTTTATCCATAACCAACAAGAAGGCTCTGTTTCAAAACTTGAAAAAGGAAAATTTAAGGGCCTGAGTCGTGGAAGCCCAAAAATGAAATGGAAATCGAAGTCGGCTTCGGTGAACATTGAGAAGGTGCAAGAAGGTTTGCGAGAGGTTTCTGTTTGCAGGGGAGAGACTTTTGAGCTTAAGGCGGTCTTCGACCTTGTCGCCGACTTCCTCTGGGTTAACCCCAGCCTTCTTGGTGTCGATAATCATAGTTGTTGATAATGAGTCACCTGTAAGCAAGGGAGAGGCTTCTGCGCCCGGGGGGCCACAAACCCAGTCACTATCTTCCTCTGGGCTGACCCGAGTCACGACAGATGTGGTGTGTGCAGAGTCTTTAGAGCAAGTGGTAGTTTTGGGGGAGGGCTTGTTGTTGGTGCCTTGTGATGATAAGTTATTGTCGGGATCTATGTCAGGAAAAGTTGTTGTCCTTTTGGTATCTCTTCCTCTATCATCATTACCTGATTTGCTTTTGCAAAAGGTTAATGAGATTCAGCATATTGTGGGAATCTCACATGGAGGATGTGAGGATCAGTTTAACACGCTACTCACTGCAATTGAGGAGGGCCATTTACACGATACCAAATCAAGATTTAAGAATAGTAGAGAGCTGTAGCGCCTGTCTTGGGCAATCACCTACGATAGTTCAACTCGAGGGAAGACTAAAGGGAGGAGATATTGAAGACGTTCTCTTTGTGGGTGTTCGAGTGGTTATTAGTCTTTGGGAACTATAGGTTAGGATTGAGGAGGTGTGTTGTACTCCATGGGTATTTTGGGCTTGAGGTACTTTGGATAATTTTCTTGGGCTTGTTGGATATTTTGGGCTTGAGGTACTTTGGGTCAATTTCTTGGGCTTGTTGGGTTTTTTCATGGGATAGGTGTTTTCGAGCATTCATGGGCAATGTGTTTTCTTGTATACTTCCAGTGTACTCGTTTACTCTTTTTGATATATATAACATTTTTACTTATATAAAAAAATTCCTCAAATTGTGCACTCACAACCCTCTGCTCAAGATTGGGGAGCAAGTTTTCTTCCAATTAACAAGATAAAATTTGGTTTTCTCTCTCAATCCACCCCATAAGAAAGCTCGATAACTTCTCGATCCAATTCGCTACCTTTGCAGGCAACGGAAAAAAAGATAAAAAAAAAAATAGGTTGAAAGATTAGATAAAGTGCTCTTAATCAGTGTAAGTTGCCCCCTTTGATAGATACAATTGCTTCCACCCAATCAATCTTTTCTTTACTTTCTCATAACCTTGTCCCAAATAGCTCTACCTTTAAAAGTTGCCCTCAACAAAAGACCAAAATATTTCATAGGCAAGAGGGACACTTTACAACTCAAGAGACTTGCCAGGCTATTGAATCTAGGCACCACACCCGCCATCACCATCTCAGACTTACAAAGGTTCACCTTAGGCCCTGACAGGACTTCAAAGCATAACAAGAGTAATCATAGAGCTTGACTTTGGCCTAGATCCCCATAACAAAAAAGAATGTGTCATCTGCAAATAAAATATGTGAGATAAAGATAGAGCCATAAGTACCATTATTCATCGAGAAACTGGCTAAAAATCTCCATCAACAATTTTCTTCACCATTCGACCAAGTGCCTCCATAATAACAACAAAGACAAAAAGAGACAACGGGTCCTCTTGCCACAACCTCCAGGAACTGTTAAAGAAATTCATTGTGGTACCATTAACTAACATTGAGAAACGAGCGGCAGAAACCCATTATTAAATCCATGAACTCCAACTATCACCAAAGTCACACCTCCCTAGCAAGTAAATGAGAGAATTCCAATTCAAATGCTCATATGCTTTCTCCATGTCAAGCTTGCATAGAATGCCTAATATGCTGTCCTTCAACTTATGATCCAAGCACTCAATGCCAATGAATACTAAATCAAGTATCTATCTCCCCTGAACAAAGGAATTATGAGGTTTGAAAATAATGTGTTCCATTACCAAGCTTAACCGGTTAGCAAGAACCTTTAAAATGATCTTATAAATCCCTCTCACAAGCTTATAAGGCGAAAATCCTCGACTTCTATTTCCCCATGTTTCTTTGGTATGAGAGAAATGAACATCACATTGAGACTTTTCTCAAACTTTTTAAGGTGTGGGGTTTAAGAAAAATCTGCATAACATCATTTTTCACAACCTCCCAACAAGTTCGGAAGAACCCCATCGAAAAACCATCCGGCCTCAACACTTTGTCTTTAGCCATAATGTTTATGACCTTATAAACCCCATCTTCTTTAAAAAGCCTTTCCAACCAACACGCACTCTGCATATCTATAGACTCTAAAGGCAAATCATCAAGCTTTAGCCTCTAACAGGTCGGCTCTATAAGCAGAGTCTCATAATAATGCACAATATAGTTTTCTAATTCAGGGGGAGGAGAGAACTTGATTACCTGAGTTAAGTGTCTCAATAGCACTGTTGTGCCTATTTGAATTAGCTAATTTATGAAAGAATCTCGTGCATTTATCCCATTCTTTTAATCAAAGAGTTTTGGATTTTTGTCGTCACGAGGTCTCTTCCAATAACAATACCCTCTCAAGTTCAGTCACCACCAAACTCTTCCTCAACATTACTTCTTTAGAGGTGTCTCCTGTAAATACTTGCCCCTCCAACTCCTGTAGCTTCGTCATTAAAGAAGGCTTCTGGTTGTCAATACTTCCAAAACAAGTTTCATTTCTTTAAATTTTGCTTCAAACCTTAAGTTTACTTGCAAGAATGAAGCTGATATACCCGTTAGCTGATAAGGAGATCACTAAGAATGAACGTTCTCAACAAAGCCATTCTAGTTAACCACATATGTTCAAACTTGAAATATCGTCAACCCCCATGAATACCACCACCATCTAACAAGAAAGAAAAATGATTCGAACAAATTCAGGGCAACCGCTTCTACCACGTCCACCATTCTTTTATCCCACATTAAGAGAGCACCATTAGACACTCCCGCCAAAACTAGTAAGACCAGCCCACATACGAACACCCCTACAAGCAATGAACAAGTCTTCTATCAGACCCACAATTTTATTTCTTGAAGGCACACCACATCTACTTTCCACATCTACAATAATAATTTTATGAGAATGCACTTATTGTGATCATTAAGCCCCTGCACATTCCAAGAGAGAATCTTAGATTTCATGAATAATGGTGAGTCCCCTCTTTTTCATTTTATCCCTTTTGTCACCCCCCTCCTTAACTTTATAATTAATAGAGCATTTAATGCTTTTGAGTTCCCTATCTCTCTTTGTGGCAGGCTTTGATCGACCATCTTTGATAGCAACAAGAAAGGTCTTGAATTGCTCTTCAAAACTATACAAGACACCCTAGTGCATTCTTGTATCTCCTTATTCTTCTTAAACACCCAATCCAAAATAAACATCTCTGAGTTGAAGCTAGAAGGGAGCAAGCATATTGGCTTAACATCCCCCATCAAGACCCTCCCCCTCAAAAATAACCCGTTGCGAATGCACATGCACCTTTACTGAAATCTACTTAGTTCTCAGGTCTTTACCCTTTACACTAAGTTTGATACAGATTTCAGAGCTGGGACACCACTACATGGGGGCAATGACCACTACCTTTGCTCCATGTGACTATCCATCTAAAGAGAAAGGGCTATCAAGTGCTACAATGTTGTCAACTCCTAAAACTTCACTCCCTAGCATACAAACCAATGAGGTTGTAATTGGAGCTCACTGTCAGCCTCTGTCGACTTTGTCTGTGCAGGTACTAGGGCATCAAATGCTTCCATATCGACAGACAAAAAGGATATCTCGGTGTTGAGCTTTGATATTACTGTTGTTGATGACAAAGCTTATATCGGGACTTCAATAGCTTTTGGCGAAGTTGCTTGAGGCTTCACCGATGATGGTGGCTTGGATTCACTAGCCAATGGCTACTTGTGAAATGTATCATTTTCCTCCAAAAAGGGTTTTTCTACTGCGATCTACCTGTGGCTTGAGGCCCATCACCTAGGCCCAATAACTTTTATTTACCCTTAAACTGAACCGAGACATGAGCCTTCTCTATAGGCCCACCATATAAACCCAAAAGTGTCTCTTAATGCATGCCGCAGTCGAGCCCACACCTTAGCCCACCTCATCTTTGCCTTCAACGCACCATATCAATATAAGCACTCTATTATACATAACTTTTAACTGACTCTACAATTCGATCAGCTCCTTTAAAATGCTTTCCCTTTTTTTACCCAGAAGCACCCCTGCCATCCCTTCACACATCTGAGCCCCTTTCGAAAGTGCCATCGCCTCTTGGCTTTTGCAGGTCTGCCGATATTGCTCATTACACGTCTCAAGGTATCTCCAAGACCTCCCTATACAATCGAGGCAATGAGATGGCTACCGCCATCGATAGTGGTAAAAAACTCGCGTTCCGACCTTCTCTGTCATTGCTGTCGCAAGCTTCCTCCACCCCATTCCATCCATATCCCTAGTTATGAAGATGAAACTTCAACAACCCCCACCATACTCCATTAGAGATGAAAAGGCCATGAGATTGGAGCATCATCGTGCAATGAATCCTCTGTCCTCTTCTTGATGAGCTATGAAGAACCCCTTACTCCCAACCTTCAGACATTCCTCCAGAAGCAATCTAAAGGGAAAGCATCTGTAACAGTGACAGACTACCTATCTCCTCCTCATTGGTACCTACTTCAATTACATCCAATTGTAGGTCATAATTTAACCTCTCGTGCTTTTCCATGTCAGATACTCATTCTCAGATTCTTCTTAGATTCTACATGAATTTTTCCATCCACCTCCCACTATCTACTTCCTATAAAATTCAAAAAATGCTTCAGCAAATTGGTGCCCTCTTCCACCAACCTTGTATGAATATCTATTGAAACTAGAAAGTCCTTTTGACCTTCAAAATCTCGACGATTTCTCCTACCACACTTTTCGGCGCTTGAGGCACTACCTCTAACCCTCTAGAAGCTTCTATAGTAACTGTTGGCATTTTCTATGCCATGGTTAGAGCCGTCAGCTTGAGTATTGGCACTGTTACATTGTCTTTAGAGTTATCCAAGTTAGCCAAGACAACCTTGCCTTTACTCACAAGCATCTCCTCTTTTCTTAATGAGGTTGTCGTCAAAGATGCACCAGCTACCACCATCGATCTAGTTTGTGCAGGTATCGAGGTGTTGAGTGCTAAAGAAATGATAGAGATGCTTGAGTTCTTACCTCCAATCTCTAATAGTACTACTGCCGATGGCGGTGCTTTCGTTGAAGCTTCAACTACCTTCGACGATGTCGCCCGAGGCTTCACTGGCGACAGTGGCGATGTCTCACTCACCAATGGGCCATCGACTTTCTGCATCTTATTCCTCTAGAATGGGCCATACCATTGGCCATTCTATTGTAAAGGCTCGAACTTCCCCATGGGTTGTAGCCCATCGCCTAAACAACATACTTTAGACTAGACCAAGGCTTGAGCCTTCCCTTTAGGCCCACAAACATGACCCAAACCCAATGGCTCCATCAAACCTGACCCGCTCTTCATTTGATCTTAATCCAGACCGCTCCCTAAGCCCAAGCCCAAGCCCAAGCCCAAGCCCAAGCCCAAGACCAAGCCCAGACCCATCTCATCTTTACCCGTTACGCACTATATTAATCTCTTCACTTTGATAGACATCTCCTCCAACATCTCCTGCATATCCCATAGCTCCTTCAGAATACTTTCCTCATTTTGCCTTGCAATCCCCTTGTCATCTCCCTCTTGTCTCTGATCACCTGTCGAATAGGATGCACCTCCTGACCTTTGTAGGCCGGGCTAGCTGACTGCCACATGTCTCAAGCTATCTGTAAGACCTCTCTATACAACAGAGACAACAAAAAGCTTCTATCGTTGTTGGTGGTAGAACTCTCCCCTTACCACCTTCCTTGCCAACCGCCTTCAACATTGTCGCAAGCTTCCTTCACCTCATTCCATCCTATCCCTAAGGATGAAGATGAGATGTAACTGCCACGGGAGTTGGAGTAATGCTGCACGATGAACTCTTTGTTCCCTTCCTGATGAGCAGTGTGATACCAGTTGCTCCCACTCTTTGGACATTCCTCCAACACTCTTACCCGTTGTGTAGTGTTTAACCCTAACCTCAAGTTTTGCACTCCTTTCCAACCTTTCTCAATAATAAACACATCACGCCCATCTATTCTTACAGACACATTCGATTCAATAGCTAAACTTCTCATGGGAGGCAGTTTCCAGCTTTCATAGATGCTCCAAAAAACCCATCGTCAAGAGCCCACAACCACCATCGTTGATATGAGTTTACGTAACGGGGTGTAGTGTATGGAGAGAAAAAAGTTACAAAACTCTTTATCATTCTAGTGAGCAAACACCCCCAATCTTTTCTTATGTGCTTCCAGACTCCCACTCCATACACCCCTTGTATGAATTATATATTGAATAAGCATACACTTATGTCTAAGTTGTATTTATAGTATATGGTTATACCTCAGTTGTACACTTTTATAAGTAATTAGACTTCATTAAAAAAGGCCCAACAGGCTTAATCCAAGTGGCACATAGGAAGTATGCAATTGAAGTACTACGCCCATCTAGAAGGTGAAAAAGAAACAAGAAAATTACAAAGTTATAAAGGCTGTTAAAGTTTATATATCGAAGCTATCCAATGGAAGGAAGTATTGGAAAGAGAGTTTTGAAGAAATAGTCATTAATCAACCATTCATTTATACATATTATCAAGCATATCGAAACCAATATCAATGTTTTGGCTAGGCAAACTTGAAAAAAAAAAATCTCCAACCCAAAGAATTCATAGGATTCAACTATCTCAAAAATTCTGCTTAGATTTCTGAGCCTTAGTAGTATTCCCATCACACACATGGTGCATCATTAATATCTTCAATATTTTGATCTATAGCATAAGCCAAATTAATGCACTTACCTCTTCCACTTTTTTTTTTCAGAATAGTTGTCATATATTGGTTATAAGTCCTTCACAAAGTCATCCTACCCTACGTGAAATTGGTTCAGAAAATGGTTTTGAGGTTGACTATTACAGGTCAAGATGGGTATTCAGCATGGTCATTGCATCAAGCCTTAACCCTCAACACACCAAGTTTCTTCTCTATCCTCACACCTCTAATTACTCATGGTCTTGTATTTCCCCTTCACATTCATATGCTTCACCATTAATCTGAGCATTTGGTCCTCCAGGTCCTCCTTAATGTGCTATGGTAGTGGTAAAAAATCAATATTTGGTTTCGGTACCAACTGATGCAATATTACACACTGAGAATTAGCTAAATATTGTGTGTGCTAAATCTGCTAAATCTCACAGGTCTTCTCATGCATGTAAAATGCAAAGAATCATAAAATAAGAAAATTCTCTCCAAGGAAAGTATCATGATTAATAATTAGAAAAATAACAAGTAGTTCAGCCAAAACCAACCTTAGAATGCTTAACCAGTGTTCAATTGAGATGAAGCTTCTTAGAAAAATCAGACTTTTGCAATATAAGTCACATTCTCTGGTCAAAGCACATCATATATAAGCTCTCCTTCGCTTAACATCCCTCTCCTATAGTACATGTTTAAATTGGCTTCCCTAACTCTTTTAAAGTATAAACCCAGATTTGGCTAGCTCTTTCATGTGCCTCTGTAAATGATGTTATAATTTATGTACTATGTCAAAGTATGGAACTAATTGAGCGGTGGCATATGGGAATGACCTAATGAGGATGTTAAGGATATCTATGAGGGAGTTTGGTGAATGGATTCTCAAATTGCCTATCAGGGACAAATTTGTTGGACTTCATTATAATTTCGATGGGATTCATGAATTGTCACCTTGACCTTTTCTTTTGGAAGATAAGCGCATATATCTGTAGGGGGGAGTAAATTCTTGGACTTCATCATATATAAATTGTTCAATTGTAACTTTGACTTTTGGGTTATGAGCGTATAATATGAGATTACTCCTTTCTTTGCTAGGGTTGTTATGTTGGATTTGTTGCATTAATTAGATCAATAAGATCCCATAATATTATTGGTCATGTGAAAGAAATTCTTGGACTTTGTAACCGTTGAAGACTTCGCATATGACTGCTGTGTCTTCAATGGGGTTTTTTTTACAATGGACTTGTTTTGATGGAATGGCACTGCAAGCAGAAAGACGAGAATTAGCTTAAAGCAAAGCATGACCAACTGCCATCATCTATTTTATATATTTTGATATAAGCATTGGCTTATTAAACATTGTTTTCTCTCTATTGAATCTTCGATTTGTTTTTTTTATTATTCAAATGCAGACAAAGATAATGTTAGATCGATTAGAAGAACTACGGCAAAAGGTAAAGCATTCAAAACCAATGATATATACCTTAATTTGCTTACATGAATTGCTAGGGTTTGCAGGTACAATGGTTGTAGTTCTGAACTCCTTCCAATTTAGTCATAACCATTTGTTTCATGAAGATCATTTGTGGGCAAAAAGAAATCATCAATATTCGTTTGATTTCCCTAGTTATATTCTGGATAAACCTTGCTTGAGAATCACCTAGGGACATTGTATATACTTGAAATGTCTGGTCTCTTAGGGCCAACTAGCTAGCTAGGAGCTAATCGAACTCTCTCGTTCTTTTCCCTTTTGTGGATAGATGGCCTAAAAAATAGCTATATGTGAACTATATGCAAAAGTATATTGAGTCAAATTAATATTTTTTTTAAAAAAAAAAACTTACTAATAAAGCCTAGATTCACCAAGTATATATACAACTACGAACATCTGAATGGCATTCCAAAAAAAATCGTCGAAAGTTACAATATTTAGATATATAATCTCTATATACACCCGAAGTCTTTTCCTTACCCACTCACTACATGCCGTCAAGACCGACCTCCTTTGACCCTTTTTCGAGCTTGATGGCTAGGTATATAGAGTTTGATAATTTGCTATTAAGTTATTAACGGGAATGGAGTAATCTACTTTTGGTCACCAGTACTTTAGGATGAATAGTCTAATTATAAAAGTTACAGTGTTAGGGCTCAAAGCTGTGTTTGGCATTAATGACTAAGGATGACCAGGTCTAATCGAGATTTCACATGAACTTACACAGGTTACTATTTTAAATATTTGATGAGGCATGATATTTCTAAGTGAATCATGAATTATTCTCGTAATTAGCTGTAGCGAACTTCATATATTTAAGAATATATAATTGATCGTCAAACTTATCAGTTATAGTTTATTTTTTTCGAAAGTAGAACTCCGTAAATATCATAAATGAAACTCCAACCCATACAATGTTTCCTGACCATTTACAATGAATCTGGAACTTCTTCTATCCACACCCTTTCTTCATCAATACATAATGCAATATTATCTAGTTTATGAGCCACTGTGTTCTTATTTCTATAGGCAAATTGTAATCTCCACTCACTTCTATTTTTTAACACCTTTCTAATTAATGTCTTCTACTAGTTAACCATGGTAAGTCATAACTTCATCATCACTATTCAATGCCGTGATGATAACTTTTGTATGCCCTTCCAAAATTACCTTCTGCAAATTCAGATCCCTGCATATCTCCATCACTTTCCATATTGCATAACATTCTACTACTTTATAATTTCTATACATTGCCTCTGTGATCGGATGCTGCTACCAAAGCCTCTCCCTTCTCATCTATGATTATGATCCCTCTCTCCATTCTTCTCTCGTTGGCATCTAGGGAAGTATCCCAATTCACCTTCACAAAATTTGCCTCTGGCTTCTCTCATATCAGCTTATTAGTTCTGGCAACAAGTGACAAATATTCTTTCTTCTGAGCTTTCTGTACTTACTGGCATTCTTCCAATCCTTCCGCTGCTGTCTTTAGCTGTCTTTTTGGATAGTTTAGCCTCTTTTAAAAAAAAAAAACTCATTTCTTCTTAACCTTACTTTCCTTAACTAAATTGCAACGGCCTCCTCCAATTGTATCTTGTTCAATCTTCTCATCATCTTTTCCCATAGATGTAGAAATTCATTTTTCTACCCCATTCCACTTCTGTACATAGATTTGATCATCTGTCCATACATCATTAGCTATTGGGCATTCCCAAAGAGCATGCATTATTGACTCCACTTCTGTTTGACAAATTGGACAGCATGGGTCTTCAACAATCTTTTTATGAAACAAACTCTTCTTTGTTTGTAGCAGATCATTCTCAGTCTTCCATACCTGGCACTTCTAAATTCCAAATACGCCTCCATCTACTATCTATTTGCCCCTCCTTTAAATATTCTCCCTTGATATTTCGCATTTTCTAGCTTTAGGAAATAAGCACTCCTTATTGTGAAAACACATTTCTTATATGGCCCCCAAATGATCTTATCTTCAAGATTTCCTCTGCGAAGTGGTAAGCTAATGATCTGATCTACCTCTTCACTTGCAAATATAGATCTTACCGACCTCTCCTCATCCAACTCACATCTTTGCTTTAAAATAAGCTCTTTTACCTTTGAGTTGAAAGTGACGTCTGTACAAAATTGAGGATGGTGTAGGCAACCATTTTTTATCCCAAATCTGAATCTTGGTTCCATTTTCCACCCTCCACATCAGCCCCTTTTTAGCAGATCTCTTGCTGTCCATATACTTCTCCATGTCAAAGAGGATTTTGTACTTAGTTTTGCCTCTAGTAGAGTCAAGTTCCTATAATATTTTTCTTTAAACACCACAACAATGAGTTTGGATTTTGAGTGAACATCCACCCTTGTTTACTATGAGTAGATTTATGAGAAGGTTTATTATGGTTTGAATAAGTTTATATGTGGCCATATTCAATTTTGGTTACCCAAATAATTTTAAATGACTTTTACGTAAATCAAGTGGGATAATAAAATAGCATGTCTCCTTGTAAGATACTTAAGGGTGATTTACATGTCACACTCTTTTAAATATATTATATATTTATTTATTTTAATAGTTTTATATTTATATTAAAACTTTACGTAATTAAAAATAAAGATACTACTAATTTAAAACTAATGGTTACATTCCTTGATGGAAGGAAACAACATTTAGTGGAAAAAGTTTTCAGTCTATCTTTCTTTATATTGATAGATGTGACTGATAGAGAATCACAGACCTTATTTATAGATAGGCTAAGACTCATTTCCACTAAGTGTTACTTCCTTCCATCAAAGAATGTAACCTTTAGTTTTAAATGAGTAGTATCTTTATTTGTAATTACCCAAAGTTTCAATATAAATGTAAAACTATTAAAATAAATAAATATATATAATATATTTAAAAGAGTGTGACACGTAAGCCATCCTTAAATCTCTTACAAGGAGACATGCTCTTTCATTCTCCCACTTGACTTACGTGAAAGTTATTTAAAATTATCTGGGTAACCAAAATCGAATATGATCACATATAAACCTACTCAAACCATAATCTTTATAAGAAAGATATAATATATGAATCATGGCAGTTATATTATTATATTAACATTTCCTTCCATGTATTATATTGTATTAGTCTTTTTAAAGAATTTTTCATATGTGGTACATCTCTTTATGAATGACTTCCTATAAGTTATTCTAGATCTACACTTTATAGAATGGAAGTAAATACTTTATGTGCACAAATAAAAATATTATTGTTGACAACAAGTATTATATGCAATGAACAAATCAACCATAAAATGAGCTCATCAACACATGCTCTCTACATGTTTCAAAAATACCTTTATTGAGAGCCTTTTTGTCATGGGATAATCATAAATGACATACTTGTATATTCTATTGAGACTTCTTGATCCTTAACTCTCTCTCTCTGAAAGCAAGATACTTTATAACAATTGTTTACTTTTGCTCCCACTCTTATTATTTTTAGAAAATAAAACTGCTAACATATTATCACAGTAAACTCTTAAAGGTTTAGATATTGAATCCACAACTCGAAATCCTGTGATAAAATTACTCAACTATTTTGCCTGTGAAGTTGCTTCAAAACATTCTATAAATTCTGCCTCCATAATAGATGATGCAATGATTGTCTATTTGGTGCTCTTTCATGATATGGCACCTCCAGCCAACATGAAGACATAATCTGAAATGGACTTTCTGGAGTCTTAACAACTAGCAAAATCTGAATCTGAATATCCAACTACTTCTAAACAATCAACATGCTTATAAGTAAGCATATGATTCTTGATTCCCTATAAATATCTCATAACCTTTTTAGTAGCCTTCCAATGTTTTATTCCAGGGTTGTTTTGGTATCTTCCCAACATTCCCACAGCATATGCAATATTAGGTCTTATACAAACATGTACATGCATTGAACTACCAACAACAGATGCATATGGAATGTTTTCTATTTCTTTCTTTTCCAAAATATTTTTCGGGCATTGATTTAAATCGAATTTAGCGATGATTCACCTAGATCCTTCATTTCAAAACTTTAGAATAGAAAGTCTTTGGTGTCATGCAATAAACTAAAATTATTAGTTGCAAGCAAAATATCATCAACATATAAGACTAAGAAAATAAACTTACTCCCACTAAATTTTTGGTATATGCAATTATTCACAATATTTTCTATAAAATCAAATGAGGTAATAATATCATGAAACTTCAAATACTATTGACAGGATGCTTATTTTAGTCCATAAATTGATTTCTTCAATTTGCAAACTAAATGATCACCTTTATCAGAATGAAACCCTTCAGGTTGCTTCATGTATACTTCTTCTTCAAGAGTCTCATTCAAAAATACCGTTTTCACATCCATTTGATGTAGATCTAAATCAAAATGAGCTATTAATGTCATGATCGCTCTAAAGGAATCCTTCTTAGAAACTGGAGAAAAAGTATCGTGGTAGTCAATACCTTCTTTTTGTATAAATCATTTAACTACAAGTCTGGCTTTATATCTATCGATGTTACCTTTTGAATCTCTCTTGCTTTTATAAATCTATTTACAACCAATGACTTTAACTCCTTTAGGCAACTCGACAATTTCCCAAACTTGATTTTTAGCCATGGATTCCATTTCTTCTATCATAGCATCATGCCAAAATTTTGAATGTTCTCTACTCATGGCTTGTGAAAATGAGATGGAATCATCTTTAGATCCCACATCAAAGTCGGACTCTAATAGGTATACATAGTAATCATCAAAAATAGCAAACTTCCTTGTTCTAGATGATCTTCTTAATTGTACAGTTTCATCCATATTATATGGATGTTGGACTGTAGAGTCAAAGTTGGTATGTTTTTCATGAGGTGGTAATAGTTCTTGAATTGATTGAGTTTCAAGGTTATCGGATTGATTTCCTTAAATGACAATCATTTCATTTTCATGCATGGATGTAATATCTAGATTTCGTGTTTCCTCTCATTCTATCTTTCGAGAAATATTATTCCCATTTATTCTAAAATCCTCAATAAATTTTACATTTTTGGCTTCCACAATTCTAGGTGTATGTGAGGGACTGTAAAATTTATATCCCTTAGAACTTTCTGCATAGCCAATTAAATAACCACTGACTATCCTTGGATCCAATTTCCCTAGTTTTGGATTATAAACCCTAACTTCAACTTGACAACCCTATATGCGCATATGTCTTAAACTAGATTCTCATCATTTCCATAACTCAAATGATGTTTTGGGAATAACCTTGAATGAAACTCTATTTTACATATATACTGCAGGTTTTAAGACCTCACTCCACAAGTATAAATGAAAATTACAATTACTTAGCATACTTTTTACCATATCCATAAGGGTATGGTTTCGCTTTTCAACAACAACGTTTTGGTGAGGTGAACCTGGTATTGTATATTGAGCAATAATTCATTCTTCCTTAAAAAAAATTGCAAATGGACCCAGACATTGCCTTGACTCTATATATCTACCATAATATTCTACACCCCTGTCAAATCTTACGATCTTTATTTTCTTTATTAATTGTCTCTCTACTTCCTTTTTATACATATTCTAAAAGCATATAATGCTTCAGGTTTATTAAAAATGAGGTAAAGATACATAAACCATGAATGGTCATCAATAAATGATATAAAATATTTCTGGCCATTCATACAAAGGGTACTAAATGGTCCACAGATATCAGTGTGTATGATCCCAAGAATTTCTTCACTCCTCTTGGCACTTTTACTGGTTTTGTTAATTTGCTTACCCTTTATGCAATCCACACAAGTACCAAAAATCGAGAAGTCTAAAGTGTTTAAGACTCCATCATTAATTAATCTTTTAATTCTCTGTATGAAGATATATCCCAATCTCCTATGCCATAATATAGAGGATGACTCATCAATAATATTACGATTAATGCCAACATCATCACGTAGAGTTAATAGATTCCTAAACCCCAGTCCTCCATTTCCTTTATGCAAGCCCATCTTTTCCCATTTTCTCCATTGTATCCCACCTCTTTTTGTTGCCTACCCCACAGATGAAATTTATATCATTGTACAATTTTTTTAGAAGCTTAGACACACTTATGGTGTATGTGAGAATAGCCTGTAGTACTGTTTTAATCAATGCCTCTTTACCTGCCTGAGAGAAAATTATTTTTCCAATTAGTGATCTTTTGCCACACCCTCTCTTTGAGATGTCTGAAAATATTATACTTAAATCTTTCTACAATAGTAGGCAGACCTAAATATTTTTAATTACTTTCACATGCTATTGCATCTTCTGCTTCCAGAATTCTCCTTTTATCCTCAACTTGTGTATTGCAACTTAAATATATGGAAGTCTTTTCTTTGTTAAGGAACTGTCCTAAGGCCTTTTCATATCTCTCAGCACCCCTCTAAACTATTCCATTCTTCTAACTTTACTCTTCCAAACAAAATGCATTCATCTGCAAATAGGAGATGATTTATGCTAGTTCCCCTTCTTGCCACTTGAACTCCTCTTGTGATTCTTTGCTTCTCATAATTTTTTAGTAGAGAACTAAGCACTTCAACACACATAAAGAATATATAAGGTGACAAACGATCACCCATTCTTAGACCCCTTGAAAAATAAAATTGAACCTTTAGTTTTCCATTGATCAAAATTGAGTAAGACACTAATTTTATACAGCTCATAATGAGAGTTGCCCCTTTATCAGAAAAACTCAATCTTTTCATCACAACCTCTAAGTAAACCTACTCAATTTGATCATAGGCCTTTGACATATCAAGTTTAATGGCCAAACACCCAATTTTAATCCTCTAATTTCTTGTTCTCATAGAGTGCAACATCTCATATGCTATCATTATATTGTCAGTAATCAATCTCCCAGATAAAAAAGTACTTCGAGTGGAAGCAATTATTTCATATAGAATAATTCTACTTCCCATAATTAAATGGACTAGCAATGATTTATAATCAGATGTTATAGCAACCAACGTACACTTCCACCCACACTTCCAACAACAATTCCCTCATCAGGTATAGTTGGCTTTAGTTTTTCCCCCTGCAAATTAAGCTTATATAAGATACCATGGATATTTAATTCAAACAATTACTTAATTAAACGTACTTTGGTTATATTGAAAAACAACACATGGAGACATGTTGGAATTTTGGTTGAATTTAAGATTTGATTTGGACAGAGTAGATGGTATTACAATAAATCCTTCAAATTCATGACGGCCGAGACTATCGAATCAATTTAAGGTTTGGTAGGGGAATTGCAAATAGCCAATTAAATGGTAGCCTGGGGAAAAAGTACTTGAATTCACCTCTATTATTATCATCATCGAAACCCTGTTTCATTTGTTCAATACATCTTGGCAGGAGCGCTGTCTTGGAGAAATGAACAAACAGCTCAAGTCTAAGGTTTTCCCTTGAATACTTGAATTTCCGGTCTTGTCAGGAATATCTACTTAATAACTTACATGTTTCGGTTATAAAGGCCTTATAAATGTGTTTCAATATTCAATATTTCAGATCGAGGAAAAGGGTCAACGTGTTCATGAACCCGAAGCCATTCAAGGCACTGGAAATCCTACCATAGAAGCTCGTGTCAACTGTTTTGAGCAGTTGCACACTTCACATACCAATCACGCAGCATTAGAACGACCCACCTTTCATTCGGGGTATTCTCTCTCTCTCTGTCTCTCTCTCTCTCACACACACACGTGCACTTAAGTATTTATTCAGTAATTATAATGATTTATTCAAATTGTATAATATAACATTTTAATCCAATATTGATTCTTAGACGTGATTGAAGTTTGCGAGCAAGAAATATATAATCTAAGACACATGAGATCATGAATTCATATTAAAACAGGTACCATCAATCTGCAGTACTACTTGATCCCCAAGAAGCAGCAATGGAGACAAGGACCTTCACGGGTGGGACTAGCCGCTATCAGGCTTGGCTTCTTTGAAGTTCTTCGCATTAATTACTCTGTACGTCCAACGTGTATGTGCGCGCGTCTACCTTTGTTTATCATACTCATGTGAGCATGCATGCTGCTGAACATGCCTTGCAGCTAGCTTGTTCTCCCTATCCATGTCTCTTATGTTGATCGGATCATCATCATCAGTTGTGTGACTAATAAATATTTGTCATGGAACCATTTGGGCTAATGATTGAATAAGAAAATGTGTATATACGTATAATATGTGATATGCTCGTGATATTATTAATTTTGTTTTCAAACTTGAGCGGTGGAAATTACAGGGACATTTAATAACCCTATTTTCTTTTTACTCGGCTTAGCTATTTGCTTCTTGCCTCGGACGCCGAAGCTGCCGAATATTAGGTTTTGTTTGGATAAATCTCCCTCCTTAATATAATCATTATAATTTTTTTAAACTTTCAAACAAGAAAAATATTAATAAATAATTCAAAATTTTTAAATTTTTAAATAAAAATTATATTATAATAAGATTTTATTCAACTTTCAACTCTCATCGTTTAGATTTAAAAATGAAATGAATTTAATTTATTTTTTAATATTATTATTATTTTAAAATTTGAAAAAATTGAATTAAGATTTGAAAAATGTGTATTGAAATTTGAAAAATGTGTATAGGAATTTATGTTTTGTATAGAAAATTGAAAAAGTATAATGATAAAATGAAGATGAATTGAGATGAGTTTTAAATCTAAACCGAACCTAATCTCAAACTCAACTCATATTATTCAAATCTCTCATATGCAAACGGATCATGTCATTCGATGAAGTTGTATTGAGATTGTAATATTATAACAGACCATACAAGAAAAATGAGTATGTAATATTAATTAATTGTAATTAAAATGATTATTTCTAATAAAAATAGACAATTTTTTTATTACAAATGACTATTTTGATTACAAGTAATTCTTTTAATTACAGTTAATTAATTATATATATTCGTTTTTCTTATAATTAAGATAAAATGTTTAGAGTTCAAACTACAAAAGAATGGCCAAATTTTTTGTAATGCAACTTTTTTTGGTGGAAAAGTACAAGCAAGAACGTGTAAACTGCAAAGCGCGGAGGACAGAATGGTGTGTTGAATTCACGAAGGATATCGAAATTATTTCAGCCTATTTTGCCATAATTGTGTTTTTAGAAATGATATTTTTCATCGTGAAATATGTAAATATGATAATTGTTTTTTTTTTTTAAATGAGTAATTGCTAACTCTACATAAAAAAAAATACTAATAATAATAATAAATTTTATTTTTTTAAAAATGATTATATCATATTATTTATATGCTTTAAAAGTAGGAAATATCGGAATAATTTGACGCCCATTATTGTAATGAGTGATATACACTTACAATAATTTTTATAATTATTTTATAATTTATAGTGTTATTAATTTTTGTTATTTTTTATCATTTTGTTTTAAGTATTTTTTTTTAGTATTTTTAATTATTAAGAAAAAATAAAATAAAAATATATAATTTTATTAATATTTACATTCTTAATTATTAAATAAAATTAAAAATTAAAAAAAAATAAATACAAAAAAAAAGTATAAAATTGTTGTAAAAGTATTTTAAGTACATCATTTTTCTATTATAATTCATGTAATTTATTATTTAAAAATTAAATTAAAAATATTTATATATATATAGTTTTTATTAAATATGATGAATTTTTTTTTTTATGAATTTAATGTAAGATTTTTTTAAATATTATATTTTTATCATATATATTTTTTTAAATTTAAAAAAAAAAATTGATGACTCCAATATAATATTCTCGTAAACTATTTCCATTCTGCAAAGTTGGTCAAAATCAAGCGTCTAGCTCATAGTACTACTGCGCATGGTTGCAACTTGCAAGTTTGCTACCCAGCTGTCTGACTGTGACCCGAGGCGTGTGCTAGGGTAGCTATTTCCATCAGGACACGGGGTTTGTTCTTAGCTAGCTGTGGAAAAGCTAGTTTCTGATAAGAAAGATGTTTTAAGTAGATTTTATAAAATGATGTAATTTTATATAATTTATCATATTATAAAATAAATTTAATAAAATAAATTATATAAAATTATATTAATTTATAAAATTAATTTTGTAGAATTTATTTATAATTGTAACAAGTGCTCTTCTAATAATGACGCATACAAAGAAAGCTCATGCTGCAACCACCCGATTGAAACTAAAATATCATACTTGTAGAGAAATATTGGGATCGATCCGGCTACCTTATTGAGAAAAGCAGTCCTCCAATACTTGGTCACGTAAACTAAAGTTTCCTTTAGATTTAAAGTTGTGATAAATTAAATAGAGATAAATTTTAAAAATTAAATAAAATATTATTATTATTATTATTATAAAATTTTAAAAAAATATATTAAAATTAAAAAAATTATATTAAAAATTATATTTTATATAAAAATTTTAAAAAATATAATAATAAATTTGAAATAATCTCTTAAACCAAATAAATACTTGTTATTATCGTGCACTTTGATATAGACACTGAAATTTCTTGTATTTTTTTCTTGCTTTACTTAATCTGCTTTCCCCGACTTGTGTTATTGCCCAAAACTGTACACCTCCGGCATCTCCTTCATAGCTTCTCCTTCCTGGTAAATATCACGGTTCCGAATCCTTCACAGCTTCTTCTTCCCGATAATTTCCTTCGCCGCATTTCCAAAGGCTTGCGCCCTGAAAATGGTGATGTTTTGTTTCTTTTTATATTTCTTCTCATTCCATGTTTAATTACATATCTTAAAGATAATTGGTGTCGGAATTTTTGCTTGTGGAATCAAAGTATCTGGACTTTTGCTTGTGAATCAAAGATGAATCAAAGAAAGTACTTTCACGATTTGGTGCATCAATCACGTTTGTTTTTTGTTTTTTGTTTTTTGTTTTTTTAAGGAAAAAAGAAACTAGCAATTCTTTTTTTTTTTCTATTTTCTAATGACATTTGGTTTTCCAGAAATCACTCTTTGGCCAAAACCAATACCATCGAGTTTTGCAGAAATCACTGAATTTGAACCTGCGGGCCTTGAATAATATTGTCAGTCTTGGTATACATTTCGGCATTCTTTCAGTGGCTTATTGTTCTAATAATCAAGCAATTCCCAATTCCCAATTCCCAACTCAAATAGCTCCAGAAAAAAGGGGGACGCAATCAAGAAATTCTTAAATGGAAAATTACCTTGAAGGAGATGACGGTGAGGGGACTTGGGGAAAAACTCTCTTCGGTGCCGAGTTTAAGGGCAGGTTCTTGTGGGCTTATTTTTCTTATAATGTATTTTATTACGTGACATATTTTGATTGGAGGGCTGTTATTCTCAATTAAATAGCCGAATCAGCCAGCAGTGCCCCCTATATTTATGTCAATATCATTCATTCATACATATATTATATGCCAGCTAGCGACCACAACCTCAATTAAAACATCAATTTTCTTTTCTCAATTCTTTCTGTGAAAAAATGCAATTAATACAAACTATAGGACAAGCATCTATTTTTTTGTCCACATAGGAGCGTATGAATTTTATTTAAATTTTATATTTCACATATTCATATTTTAATAAAGTTTAGAATAATTCAAAAGCATTGACATTAGATTGGTTATACTAATTTTCAAAATTTAAAGAATATGTAACTTTTTTAATTTAAACTAATAACTCAACACTCAAAACCTATATTGAATTAGTCATTATATTCTTTATAATAATAAAATATTATTAGGATGAAGATTACTGCCGTTATTTTCATATATGAAAAATGAGATGAAGTTATTGTAGCTTAACGTTAAAATGAATTCAGTTTAGCTAATCTAATGTAGGCACAATTTAGTTAAAATTCTTTAAAATATGAAAGGTATTAGCATTTAGCTAATTCAATGTCAGTACTTTTATCAATTAATAAATAAGTTATAATGGAATAAAAAAACTCTTAAGATATAAGATTAAAATTTTATATCTCTAATTATAGTTAGACTTGAAGTTTTAGATTTCTTAATGGCCAGAAATTTATAAATTACAGAAAAATGAAGGACAAGAAGAAACTAAAATATGGCAAAATGGTGACATTCTCGTGAGAGTATTTTTTCTACAAATTAGTAATGGTAAAAAGAAATAAGTAAATGATTTGTGCATTAAGAACCACTATTTATATGCCTCTATGTATATATTGAGAAAGGTCAAAACCTTTGATATCTCAATAGTTGGTAAGTGACACAATTCTTAAGAAGTGACGCAACCTTTTCATTTAATCAAAAAGTTGTATCCTTTAACACTTCATAAAAGATACAACCTTTTGAATAAGTCAAAAGGTTGTGTCTCTTGACACATTTTTAACCACCATCACTTCCATGAGAACCATCACCATAGAGAGGGTATCATTTCAAGGAGTACACCGTTTGGTGATCACCTCCATTGAATTACATCTCTCACTTGATCACACAAAACAGTGATGATCCATTTGAGTATCTTGCCTTGATAGCAATATGAGCTTTCCACTACTCAACTTCATCTACGTAGCCTTATAGATCGGCGTCAAAGCATGACAAACCTCTACATATGCACGTTATTGTCATTATCTTATTTGACCGCACCTTTCATCACATGTGCTCCTACTAACCATATGAGATCCCAGATTTACGTGTATTTTTATACATTATTTTATTTTCAGTATTAATTATTTTAATTTGTCTTAATAATATTATCGGTTGTGTTTTATTTGTTTAAAATAATTATTTGAGCTATTAATTTGTTAATATTAGTTTTATGTTGCTTTTCTTATCAATTTTAATGTGAGTAATTATTTTAATGATTGAAATTTAATTTCTTTATTTCATTATGAGTTTTTTTGATCTGTTTTATTTATTTTAATTAAATGTGTTTTGGAATGGGTTTTTATGTACATATATTTATGTTGTGATTTTAAGTGTTTTTGTAATCCAAGTGATGGGAATTGAATTGTATTTATTTCCCTTCCTTTTTCCTTTTTCTTCTCTTTTTCTTTTCTCATTTTTTTTTCTTTTTTCCTTTCTTTTTCCGGTTTCCCTACTTTCCCCCCCCAGACCCGTGCGACAACTTCGCCTTCCCCTCTCTGCATCCATTCGGTCCTCAACCCCAGCGGCGCCACCGCCGGCCACCAACCCTCACCGCCCACGTCGCTGGCCTCCCCACCCTCCGGCGACCTCCCCTGCACCAGTGGTGCACCTCCGGCAGCCCCCTAACCCGTGCATGAGGCTTAAATTCGAAATGGGTTATTTTGGTTTCTCTTGCGTTTTCCAACCACCCATGGTCACTACCACCTTAGGTCAGCTTCCCCACACAACCAGGGACCTACCCCGACCACCTTGGCCCCTCCCTCCTCCTCCCTTGGCCGAAAAACGTGACCCATGAAGAGGGTTTTAAAGCCCACAGGTTGAGCAACCCAACGCCGTCATCCGGCCACCGTGTCTCTCACCTCCGCCACCAAACCACTCCCCTATCTCAGCCGACCACCCCCCTAGCTCAGCTTCCCCATACACGGCCCCCCACTTTCCCCGTACAACCTCAAACCTGAAAATGGGTTTTCACCCATTTTGAGCCCGATCCGCCATCTTCCGTTGGTTGTTCCGCCACACCACCACCTCCATGAGATTCTTCACCTTCCAAAGAGTATCTCCCTAAATTTTGATGTCAAACCGAGTACTTTACCCTAACGTGCAAGTGACCGTTACGAACGCAGGGGATTGACGTTTGCTCAAAGGATTTGCATTTTAACCGCTGTAAGTATTTTCTAAATAAATTTTAAAATTTAAATATATTTTTGGTATCAACAAATATTGTATTTGGTTATTGTTGGAATTTATTAATTGTTGGCTATTTGGTGCATGGTTGTATGCATTGTGTATTTACGTGCATGTTCATGAAAATATTTGGAAATTAGATTTTTGCATGATTTCGGTTACTCATGTGTTGGAAATGGGAACTGGGTTTTCATTGTGTTTATGGTTTTCGGGTGCGTGTGTATCACGACTCCAAGCCGAGATGGGGCATTATCTCGGTGGAGCTCCTCTGGTCACTCAGGAGCGAAATATACTGAGTGAAGTCCCTTGGATCGTCGCCGGACGACGACGAGATCAGACGGAATGGTAACGCTCTCGTGCCGACTCCGTGGCTCCTCTGCTGGTGGGAGCTAGGGGATGCCTGGTCATGGTACGTGCTGGGCGCGGTTAGTTAGGCATCGCCCATTCCAAAGTCACATGCGTTGTTGTTATTTTCGATGTGATGATGAAAGTCAGGGTGTGCGGATGGTCCCTATGAGAAATCATGGTGCATACGGTTAATAAAATGGATGTTTAAGCTATTTTCTGGGAAAGTGGTGGGTTTTAATTATTGGTTTTACGTGGAACATTTTCTGGGAAAATAGTTGTGGTTTTAATGGATTTATGGACATCATTTTCTAGAAAAATGATGGATGATTTTATTGGAGTTTATCTTAGGCCAAATTAGATTTTGGCGTGTATTTATTTTATTTGTTTTGAGGATGGTGATTTTAAGCCTCATGCATATGGTGTCGCGTTCTTATGTTACGTTGTTGCATTAGTATATTTTAGATATTGTGGTTTGTTTGGGTTGTACTTAACTGCGATACCATTTTTGACGTCGTAGTTTTTGGATGTAGATTTTGAAGAGGCTAAGCCTGAGGAGACGGCTTCGCCGTTGATGTGCTGTTATTATAAATTGTTATCTTGAAAAATTATTTTTCCTTTTTATAAATATGTATTTTTATGATTTATCTTTCGGATGACTGTATTAAATCTCTTGTTGGAGAATGTGTGTTAAATTAGTTTGTAAAATAATTCTAAAAATTCTGGTACTTAGCTAATGACTTAATTTATCCGCTGCTTTTATTTATGTATGTCACATGTGCACACACGTTTAGCACTTGTCGTTGGGATGTGTGACCTGTGTTGTCATCATCCTGACGCCTCGATTCCCGTGTTATTTTAAGGGAAATTTGGGAGCGTCACAAACCACATAGAAAATGTTACTTCATTTTACTAAAGTATTTAGTGAATGACAGTAACTCTTTGTGACTTGATCTATAATCAATGTCTCTATTATAATTGATGACTTCAACCAAATACATAACACATCAACTTGCGCTGAATTTTTGTTAAGTTCTTCCTCTAGAGACTATCCTTGAGGCTTTCCCTTATTACCTTATCAATGACTTTACACAAGATTAAACAATTACTTAATTAATCAATCTGCATTGAAATTTTATTAAGTACTTACTCTAAGACCATTCATAAGATTATCCTTAATTCTCTTATTAGAGACTTTACAAATGACCAAGATTTTATTTGGATATTACCATAACTCCAATTTTTAGGCGTCCCCAAGATTTTCTGAACTATGCATGTAAACCATGAGATTGTCTAATTTCTCTTTATTCCATTCTAGTCACATGTTCTCTGAATTTCTACAGAGACAATCATTTGGTCATCAGAGCTACTATCATCTTGATTGAGGCAATAAAATTAATCTTGACCTCTTCTCTTTCCACTATATCTAAAATACAATGATAATGCATATTAATATGTTTTCTCTTAGAATTTTGTATTCTGCTTTTTATTAATGAGATGGCATACTGATTATCACAAAACACATTGTTTGGTTCTATGAAAGTACCCAAATCTAAGCTTTCTTCAAAACACTTTATCCACACCGCATTACTTATTGTAGTACTACAAGTAATATATTCTACTTTTATAGTAGACTTAGCAATATAATCTTGTTTCTTACTTAACCAAGAATCGTTGTTCCACTAAATAGAAATATATATATTCGGTTGTAGATTCTTTATCATCTACATCAGTTGCAAAACCAGTATCACTATAGTCGATTAAACTCTATATCATTATTTCCAAAACACATTTTCAAATTTTTGGTACCTTATAAATATCTTAATATACGCTTTACTGATTGCCAATGTTCATTTCCTAGATTAAATTAATAGCTGCTTACTAGTCCTACTGCATGACAAATATCTTATCTAATTTTTATCATTACATACACGAGGCTTTCCACAACTTGAGTATAAGGAACTTTAGTATTTCATTTATTTCATCCTCATATTTTGGGCACATAATTTTATTTAAAATATGACATTTGCAAACAAGCGTACTTAAGGATTTATAATTTTCCATACCAAATATTTTAAGTACTTTTTCTAGATATTTTCTTTGATCTAAATATAACAGATTTGGACTTCTATCTCTATAAATTCTTATACTAAGAACATAGACAGATTCACCTATGTCTTCCATTTCAAGTTTAGATTTCAAGAAATATTTTGTTTCATTCATCATATTTAGATAATTACCTAGTAGTAAAATATCATCAACATATAATGATAATAATGTTAATTTATTATCATTTTTTCATATGTACACACAATGATCTAGTAGACTTATTTATTTATCTGTGTTCAAAATGGCTTGGTGAAACTTCAAGTACCACTGTCTTGAAAATTGCTTAATTCTATACATTGATTTCTTCAATATTTAGATTTTTTCTTCATGTCCTTCAATTTAGAATTATTCTAATTGAATCATAAAGATAATCTCTTTTAATTCACCATTGAGAAAAATCATGTTTATAGTTACCTGATATAATTTCAAATTCATCTGAGTAACAAAGGACATGATGATCCTTATGGATGTGAATTTCATCACAAGCAAATATGTATGCACAAAGCCTACACCTGATTGTTGAGTATATCTCGTGGTCACTAACCTTGATTTGTATATTTCTAGATTACTATCAACTTTAAATTTCTTTTTTAAGAACTCATTTACAACTAATAACTTTTCTATCTTTTGGAAGAATCAGTTAACTCCCAAACATTATTTTTGTTTATTGATTCAATTTTATCTTTGATGGCCTCAAGCCATTTATCTGAATCGGTACTATTGATTGCATCAGAAAAATTTTTAGTATCATTTTCTAAATTTTTCAAACTTGTTTTTAGAGTATAATGATTTTGAAATAATACAGATAGTCGTCTGGATCTTTTACTTCCATTGTCTCCAACATCAATACATAAAAATTGATTTTTATTTGACTTTTTTTTGTTTTTATTATTCTGTATTTAAATAATATTAGAATTTATATTGTCAGATTCTGTAAAGATTTGTTGATTTTCTAAATCATTTAATAAATCTATCTGATCAATTGGAGCAATAAGACTTCTATTTTTCAAAAAAATTGCATCTCTATTATCAATCAATCATTTTTTAGAAAGAAAAATCTATAGTCACTTATGTTTTTCATATACCCGATAAACATGCATTCCCAAGTTATACTTTTTAATTTATCTCTTAGTGGCTTTGGGATAAGAACTTATGCCTTATAACTCCACACTTTAAGTTTACTTAAGTCTAGTTTATGTCGCGTTCTTAACTCGTAAGATGTAAAAGGTTTTTATTTGATTTCAACTCTATTTAATATATGTCTGTAGCAGTCAATAATGCTTCACTCCAAAAATATGTTGGTAGATTAGAATATGCCATCATTGATCGCACCATATATAATAAAGTTATATTTCTCCTTTCTATAATGTCATTTTGTTGAGGTTTATATGGCATAGTATAAATATGTCTTATACTATTTTGTTTGTAGAAATCATCCAAAACTTCAAACTCCTCCTCTATCACTATTCAAATCTTTAATAGGCCTACTCAATTGCATTTCTATTTCTATTTTATATTCTTTATATTTCTCAATGACACATATTTATGTTTAAGTAAGTACATCATATGCCCATACCTTGAATAATTATTAGTGAAAGTAACAAAGTACTCCATTCGTTTGTGGATTTTGATTTTAAAAGGCCCACAAACATTAGAATATATAATCTCAAGTAAATCAGTAAATTAGATTTACTACTCATTTTCTTTTGATACATGGTTCACATATATCAAAATTATCTTAGTTTATTCATGAAATTTATCCACTTTAACATTCTGATTATTTTAGTTTTATATATATGGTCTTATCTTAAGTGTCATAAATATGCACAATCAGTAGCCAAGTTCAAATAATCAAAAATAGATACTTTATTAATATCAATATTTAGTATATATATATCGTAATCTTTCACGCATTTCACTGATACGTTACTGTTACTTATTACAATAGTTTCAGACTTAAACTCAACAATTTAGCCTTTTTGATTTAGTACAAATACTGATACTAAATTTATTCTAATACTAAGTACATATAATACATGATCACTAAGTAAAACAATGGAACCATTTACTTTAAATTTACATGTATATTACCATAAGACATTGCAATATGTATTGTTACCTATATATACTATGTGCTCTTCTATTTGTTTATTTTCAAGTTTAACAAATAAATCTTTGTTCCTGCATATATGCATTGTTACTATAGAGTCAACCGACCATTAATATGTCATTGATTCCACGAGTATTACTTCAGAAACTGTCATCATAAGTTTCTTACTTTCTTGTATTTTTTTCTTATTTGGATATTGTGATAATAATGCCTATTCTTTTCACACTTAAAATAGTTTTCAAAAAATGGTTTATTTTGTTTCTTTTTCATAAACTATTTTGGCTTCATCTTATTCTGTTTAGAATGCTTACTTTCATTTTCATTTTCACTATCTCATTTTCATAATTTCTTTTTTTAAGTACTAAAAGTACATGAAACGATGTCATTGTTATTTTATTTCCACTATGTGCTAAAGGAGTAATAAGCACGGTTAGCTTGATCTTTGGCTCGATAGGCAGCGCAACTAGAGGCTCGGCTTGGGACTCAACTAACAACTCAGCTCAGTTCAATTGAAATAGTGCAGTTTGGGTCCATCGAGCAATACGATGTGTCATTTTGCATAAGAGAACTACAACTTTTGGCCAAAACGACACTATCTTTTGGCTCTACCAGACTCAACGACATGTCGTTTAGCTCTGGTAGTTTTGAAATACTAAACAATGTGTCGTTTTCTTTAGGCGATTTCAAATTTTGACTAAACGATGTGTCATTTCGTCAGGAAGATTCAATTTTCCTTCTTCTTCCTTATGTTTTGCACTGTTTGAGACTGGAAATTCACTATCTTCACTTTCGTCCAACAATATGGTCACTAGAGTTGAAGATTCTAATATACTTTCAAGCTCCAAGAAATTCGAAAGCGGTAAGGAACTTTGACGACCCTCTGAAAAAGTGACAGTGGGTAATAAAAAATAGGAAAAACATATTATTTCTTTGACTAAAAATATTCAGATAATTTTATTCAAAGTAATAGCAATTTATTAGATTTTGAATATTCTTAGTATACTCCAAATCTCCCACCGTGACTTGATAAAGTTTCTCCCTTGGATTTTTAAGCCTTCGAAGATTCTTATAATATGCAAGTGTGATTGTCAAATCAAGCACTTGTCTATAAATTGTCTTTTCCATGCACAAAAACTTTCCTTTTGACATGATCATGCTCTTGATACCACTATAGAAAAATGAAAGGCAGTAAGAAACTAAAATATGGCCAAATGGTGACACTCCTATAAGGATATTTGTTCCACAGGTTAGTGATAATAAGAGGAAGAAGTGAGTGAATGACTTGCACTAATGACCTCTATTTATAGGCCATTATGTACCTATTGGAAAATGCCACAACCGCTGATATCTCAATGTTTGGTAATTGATACAATTATTAAGAAGTGACACAATCTTTTGATTTAATCAGAAGGTTGTGTTCTTCAACACTTTATAAGAGATACAACATTTTAAATAAGTCAAAAAGTAGTGTCTCTTGATACATCCTTCACCACCATCACCTCTTATAGGAACCATCATCATTTGGTGATCACACTCTATGAAATTACAAAAATAGGGCTGAGGGGTTCAAAAATTCTCACCTACTACATTAGAGACCCTTTAGCCTTTAAAAGACACTTAAGAAGCAAAGTTATTAAAGTGATCTTTCTTTCATGGTCAAATTAATTTTTTTATCAATCAGATGGAGAAATATACATATTTATTTATCGTTGTTTATTATTGTGGATCATAAAAAATCAAAAATCCAATTATTAATGTTCATGTTAAAATATTTAATATGTGGTATTAGAACTTTAGGTTACAGATTTTTTATGATCTCAATAAAATATACGTTTAGTGAAAAAATATGTGATTTTATTATATGCTGCGAAAGAATAAAAATATTATTTTTTTAATCTGCGAAAGAAATTTATGATAGTATTTCCCTTTACATCTATTCTGTGTTTGTGCTAGAGGAAGAGAAACTCTCTCGTAAATTGATCACGATTCCAACAATAGATTGACACATCTTTTCGAAGAAGATCATACTTTGATTCATTTTGTGTTTCTCCATTTGTGATATTGATTACATTGTGTTGGTGTAGAAAGAAAGTTGAGGAACCATGTGAATTGCCACTGTGTGTTTGTGTACATAGTGGATCATAACCACTGGTTTGGGCACTGTGTATACTGGTGGTGGCTGCACACATCGACAGCATAAAGTGGCTGAGAAGCCTAATCACCGAAATAAACTGTGCCAGCATAAGGGGTTTGAAAAGCCCATTGCCCTGCTTGATTGTGGCATTCAAGCGTACTGTTTGGCGCCACAATAAGGTTGAGAACCTCTTTGCTGGCATCCCTGTAATTGTAACAAATGGCTTTCAAGCCCAATGGCCTCAACATTTTGTGCCAAGAATAGTAAACAATGACACCTAGCCACAACTAAAGGATGCGGCAGCTAAAATTTGAAAGGATGGGCGGCAACTGCACTAGCTAGAGGTTGAAGAAAGGAAACTAGGGTTTCTTTTCATTTCAACACATTTGTTATGGGCTACTGGGCCACGGCCCACTCCAAGACCAAAGAAAAGCAAACGAACCATTGTTGTGGCAGTGGCCTAGATCACCAATAAAAGTACAAAAAAGAAAAATAGAAAAAATGGAAGTTGACCAATTGAAATGAATCGGGTTCCATCCGGTTCACAATCCATTTCAATTCAGACATGGACCAGTCAAATTATTTTATTTTTATTTTTTAATATTTTTTATATTAAAAAAAATTAAATTTTATTTTCTTATGCATATTATTGTTATATACATGTTAGTAATGTTATGTACATGTTATTATTGTAATGTACATATATGAAAATTTATTAAATTTATTAAATATATATTATTATTAAATACATGTATGAGTTGTTTATTTTGACTCTTATTATCATATCATGTATATTTTTGTTTATCTAATATGGAGTAAATGATTTACATTAAAAAATTTTTAAAAAAAGATTAATTGTCCAAAAATACAATATTTCTTAATTTTGGTCACAAATTATTAAACTCCATGATAAGGTGGATATAATAGAGTGAACACTATGTGTATTAAGATCTACTCCCAAAGGAGGATCTTAATGACACTTCTAGTTTCCATCAAAAGTAAGATTAAAGGGAATACTTTGAATCTTGAAATTTACTCCTAAAGGAGGATTCTAATGATACAACTAGTTTATCTACAAAATTTAATACTAATGAGAACACTTATGTGTCAAGATTTACTCTCAAAAGAGAATTTTGATGACACTACTCGTTTATTCATAAATGTTTATATTCTTATTTTTGTTTATAAGTGTCTAACTCAAAGTATTGTGCGACAACAACTTAAATCATACCTATATCACTACACTCAAAAATTTCATTTGTTCCTATTCTAATTGGCTCTAATTTTTCTAAGTGGGTTGAGCGAGTCAAGCTCATCTTAGGAGTTCTTGACTTGGACTCATCTCTTACGAGTCCAAAATCATCACCCATCACGGAGAGTAGTAATAAGGATATCAATTATTCAGTGAAAGAGATCAACTAGGCCAAGCCTAATGTTCATGAAAATGACCATAGCTGAAAATATAAAAAATTCACTTCCTCGTAGTGAGGATGCGCAAAAATTTTTGAAAAATGTTGAGAAGATGTTTCGGTTCGCAGATAAATCTTTAGCAATACCATTGATGGCTAGACTTATGGTCCGCAGATAATCTTTAGTAAGAACACTGATGGCTAGACTTACCACCATAAAATATAATGATGCTAAAAGAATGTAGGAGCATATTCTTGAAATGGTAAATATCGTTGCCAGATTACAAACCTTGGGAATGAAAGTATAGTAGTCCTTTAATATTCAGTTTATTCTGAACTCATTACCACACCAGTATGATATATTATAAATGCATTATAATTCTATTAAAAATAAATTGAATGTGAATGAATTGACAAGTATGACAGTTCAGGAGAAGCAATGTTGAAACAATAGGTACATTACTCTTTTAATTTTATGACTAAAGAAGCTGGAAATAAAAATTACCATTATGATAAAATAAAATGAACTAGACCACCGAAAGGAAAACTTTCTGCGAAAGTTAATCAGGTTCAGTATAATAGTAGCAAATGTGATTTCTGTGGGAACCTTGGACACATGAAAGTCGAGTGTCTGAAACATAAGACTTGGTTTGAGAAGAAAGGTAAGCCACTTATCTTTTTATGTTTTGAATCAAATCTTGTAAATGTTCCCACTAATTCTTGATAGCTAGATTTGGATGCTAATGTTCATGTTTTCATAACCATGCAGAGATACCTTACAAGCCAAATACCATATTCCAATCAGTATTTTATCTTTACGGAAAATGAGAATAAGGCTAAAGTTTTAGCTATTAGAACACTTAGTTTTGAGTACCTGTCATTCTTTAGATCTTATAACACAATATATGTGCCTTCTGTGAGGCGTGATTTGATTTCTCTATCCAGATCAGATACTGATGGTTATTCATTCTCGTTCCATAATGGTAATTTCAATTTGTTTAAAAATAATTTATCTATTGGTTCTAGATTTCTTTCCGATGATCTTTATTGACTTTGTCTAGATAATACATTTATTAAAAATACTTATATACAACACTATGAAACATGTATTGGAACTTAAAGAAATGTGATGAATGAAAATTCTTATGATTTATGGTGTAAAAAATTGTGGCGCATCTCCAAAGAAAGGTTACAGAGATTAGTAAAAAAATGGATTCTTCCCCATCTTGAATTTATTAATCTTGAAGTGTGTGTGAATTACATTAAAGGAAAGTAAACAAAACACACTAAAAAATGCACCACAAAAAGTAAATAGCTTATTGAAACTATTTACACAGATATATGTGGATCATTTTTCACTAAATGCTTTGGTGGAGAAAAATATTTTATCCTATTTATAGACAATTTTTCATGTTTAAGATATATCTTTATGTTACATGAGAAATCACAAATCGTATTGGTACATAAAATATTTCTCATGGAAGTGGAAAGACAGTTAGATAAAAATGTGAAAATTATTCGGTTGGATCGAGGTGAAAAATACTATAGAAAGTATGACAAATTGGGCTGTAACCCAGGATCATTCGCCAAACTTCTTGAATAACGTGGCATTGTTGCACAATACACGATGTCCAGAACATCAAAGCAAAATGGTGTTGTTGAAAGGTATAATTGGACCTACCCATTATGATAAAAAGTATGACAACCAATTCTACCTTACCCAAATCATTGTTGGGTGAAGTTATTAAGATGGCAATGTATATCTTAGATCGAGTTTCTAATAAGTCAATTCTAAAACTCCTTTCGAGCTATGAACTGGTAAGACAACAAATTTAAGGCACATACATGTTTTGGGTGTTAGGCCAAAGTGAGACTTTACAACCTACATGAAAGAAAATTGAATCTTAGAATAATAAGAGGGTATTTCGTTGGCTACCTAGAGAGATCTAAAGGGTATAGGTTCTACTGCTCTAATTACAGTTCGAGAATGGTAGAAACAGGAAATGTCAATTTTATTGAACTTAGCGAGATCCGTGGAAGAATTGAACCTAGAGATTTGATCATTGAGGAAGTACGTATATATATCCCTATGCCTACATCCTCAGAAAGGATAATAATTCCTCTAATTGGTCATCACGATAATACCTTGTAACAAGTAATGATGTTGACTTAGGAACGGTGCACCCTTTGCGTCCTTTACTACTAGTCTTATTGGGACTGCAGAAATGAGAGGACTCGTCAATGTTGATGTCACTGCAACCAAGGTATGCGACCTCCAAAATCTCCACTACACCCCGTCGCTATCCTTTTAGCGTTCTACAATATCTATCTTCTAGTTAGCTTCCTCACCCATCTCAGAATGATAATACTAGTAATGAACTAAGTTTGGAGTCACAAAAATGGATTGTCTTACGTAGATCTCAGAGAGATCAGGACCTGCTATTTTAGCAGATCATGTGTTGTATTTTCAGGAATTTGAATATGACATTGGGATATATGAAGATCTATTAACGTTTTCACAAGCCATAGAAGGAAGTGACTCTAATAAATAGATCGATGCAAAATAAAAAAAAGAGTTGAATTCCATGGATCAAAATCAACTCTTGGATTTCGTTGAATTGCTTGAAAGGAGTAAGAGAGTCAGGTGTAAATGGGTCTTTAAGATCAAATGCGACTTAAAAGACAACGTCGAAGAACATAAGGCCAAACTTTTTACTTAAGGTTTCAGTCAAGAATGCATTGATTACAAAGAGATTTTTTCTCCAGTATTAAAAAAAGACTCTTTCAAGATCATTATGGTACTGGTAACTCATTATAATTTAGAGTTACTATGACGCCCCCAATTTACGTTCATAATTCAACGCAAATTGAAGTGTCAGGGTCAGTAACACTTGGTTACTCACCCCCGTATTTATTGAAATGTGAGGCAAATCGCAGCGAAAAAGTAAAAATAAAAATTCTAGAGATCACATGGTTACACAAAACCTTAGTATTCATATCATCCATTCTTAAAATATCATTGTATCATTACATGCATAACCCAATTAGTTTTCTTAGTCGAAATACAAATTTATCAAAACTTTTGTCTTAAAGCAGCCTAGGTTTCTTCTCCTTCACTTCGGGAAACTCTTTCTTCATGCCCGTGCTGGTCCTTGTTACTACCAACTGGTCATAAACTTTTATGGAGAGAGAGTACTCCGGGGAATCCTCAGGGTTTCTCCAGGTCTCTCGAGTAACTAGGGTCTAGTCCATGACCGTCATCCAACCCTGCAGTGAAAATTATATTCTAAAAGAAAAGGAACCATACAAGAATGAGATTTCTAGGAAAATCTCAGTAAGTACACATTTAACTTAATGAAAGCACAGACATCGTGAAATAGTCACATATAAGAATCAAAGTATATGTTTATGATATGATTCATGTGACTTATGTATGAATTAAACTTATCTCTTATGTAGACTTACATAAACTTATATCATACATGGACTTTTCATTCTTAGCCATATCATTTTCATATCTTTTTATCATAATCCACTATTACTACCCGTGGAAGGGCCATGCCACTATTATTACCCGTGGAAGGGCCATGCAACTATTATTACCCGAATAAGGGCCATGCCACTATTATTACCCGTGGTTGGGTCATACCATTATTATTACCCATAGAAGGGCCATGCCTTATCTTTTCTTGTTTCATTTCTCTTATCCTTAACCTTATCATCATCTCATAGTGTCATAATATAACAAATAATACTTGAATAACAAATTATCCTAAAATCATGGATAACCCATCACTTTATAAATTTAACATCTTATTTTCCTTTACTTGAATCATAAACTCTTCAATTAATAAAATCTCAAAATCAAACATAATAGGATATTTCGCTCGAGCCAAACGTTGATCAAGGGTCGAATCAAATTTCTGCCTAAATCTCATTTTGCCAACTAAATCCAGCCTTTTGCCCTTTATTTATTTCTTATATCGTAAAACTTAAAACATAAAAGTTGTAGATCTCTATCTTAGATTTCTATAGCCTCTTGAATCATTCAATTCCAATATCACACTAACAAGTTATGACCATTTTACCATAGGATGTTAAATTTGTCATCTTAACCCCTTTTAAGTCCGAAAGTTGCTAGGGTTGATCTATCAATTTTTTCCAAATCAAGACCTCATATTTTCACATAATCCTCTTAATATATCATCATAGAATATGTTTCTAAGATCTCATAATTTTCCTAACATTTTATCATAGCGAAAACCACTTCAAAACTCAATAGGCTTCAATTTAACACATAAACAAAGATTAAGCTCAAATAAATATCAAACATAATCCAATCACCAAACCACTTATTCTATGCCAATACTAAGTTAATATATGCACTTACAAATTTTTCCAAACCTAAATTATTAGTCTTGAGTTGGTTTTGCACCACACTTCTCTCCAAGATCCTTACTTAGCTCTCTTTTGACACTTAAGTGGTGTGAGTGGGTTTTTGTGTATTTCTCTTGGGTATTTCTCACTATGGCCGACTGGTATCTCTCATGGGGAAAGAAGAGAAGCCCATGCATCTATTTATAGGCATAATAGGCGTGGGGTGCAAGGGAAGAGGGCTTGGGCATTTCAGCAACTCCATTTGGCTGCATAGGTGAGGTGTCCCCTACTTGTGGTTTCATGATCACCCCTAATCCTATGGGGATTTGTTGATATTTTAATCCCATGGTTGAGATTAATACACCTATAAAATGATCTTGATCAAGGGCTCAAAGAGTTCCAACACATGGAGGTGAAGACAAAACACCATCATAGGAAATCTTCTAAGGGGTGCATCTGGCCACTTGGCCTCTCCAAGGGATTAGCCACGTTTCAGCCCTAATACGTCAATGATAAAATTTGATTCTTCTAAAACTCAAAACATGAAAGTTTAAGATAATCCTCTTAGAGTTCTACAGGATTTTGAATCACCTTATTCCGATATCATATGAGAGAGATATGATTAGTTTACTGAAACACGTCAAAACTTACCCGAGAATATCCAATCCGAATTCTCCATTTGTTTTCCTTTGTTTTCTTACCCACCAATGTTTCTAGATGAATTCTTATCAACTTGCCACATGTTCCCACACATGTCAAGACTTCAGAAAATATGGTAGCTAATCTTAATTTTCGTCACATGGTTGAACCTAAGACAACTCATCTAAGTTGGTTACCAGTTGACTCCTATCTCTGTCCGTCCACTTCACACTAGATTTAGTCCTTGGTAAATTCCTTATCTTCAAAAACCCAAAACATATAAGTTTTAGATCTCTCTCTAATGGTTCTATACAAATTAGAATTACCTTATTTGGACCTCATATGAAAAAGTTATGATTATTACACCAAAATTCGACGGTCCAGTCCGAGAATCCGTTTTGGCACACCAAGCGTTTGATGTTTTGTTCTTTCACTTCCCTTTGAATTTCTTTCTCAAATTTCGAAAATTTATCTCTTTCTAGGTCTAAATTGAATTTCTCTAGTTGATACATTGCTAAAATTCTCAAAAGTCCATCCAACATTTACCTTAGAATGCATCTAAGTCTCCTATTCTTTTTCTATAAAAATATTATTTCCAACAAATTTCTTAAAATAAATTCTCAAGAAAATATTATATCCTAAAAATTTGGGCTATTACAGTTACACTAGATGGATGTAAAAATGATTTTTTTAAATGAAAATTTGGATGAAGTGGTTTATATGGGACAATTAGAGGACTACTCAAAAAAGGGCAAAGATCACTTAGTATGCAGATTTAAGAAATCGATATAAAAGCTTAAGCAAGATTCCCGACAATAGTACTTAAAGTTCAATGATACCATTACTACCTTTGATTTTAAAGAAAACATTGTTGATCGATGTATATACCTAAAGGTTAGTGTCAGTAAGTTCATAATTTTGATCTCGCATGTTGATGATATATTGTTGGCTAATAGTGATCTTGGTCTATTTTATGAAATGAATGATTTTTTTCTCCTAGAACTTTGAAATAAAATATATGGGTGAGGCATTTGTTTTTTTTTGGAATCGAAATTCTTTGAGATAAAAAATAAGGACTGTTGAGATTATCTTAAGAAATTTATATAGAAGAGTTTTTTGAAAAATTTGCCATGAAAAGCTATTCATTACCGGATATTAGTTTTGCAGTCGGCATGCTTGGGCATTGCCAGAGTAACCCAGCAACTAAGAGGATATTATGATACTTGAAAGGAACTAAGGATTATTGTAACACCCTGCTCCCGAATATAGCATTTTAAAAATATTTTAGGGAGCCAGTATGCTACTAAAATCTTTATTTATAAAAAGGTACTAGATATGAACGTTTTTAAATAAATGAAACAGTTTTTATAAAACTAAAGAGTGTCAGCGGAATCATTTTCTTAAAATAAAATGTTGAAATCTCATGTGTTTATAAAAAAATAATAATAAAAATATATTTTATTCACTAAAGACCATAAATTAAATTTAATACACTGTCTAGGTATCTGCATCACCTCTCTGAGTCAAATCCTGCCAACTGTGTATCCTCATCACCTGTGATGGTTTTTAAAAGAAAACATAAAAATATAGAAATAAAAATAAAATGAGTCGAATACTCAATAAGTAACACATCATACAGTAAAAGTAATACTCATTGGTTCTCTCAAAACATGCATACTCGTAGATACATACGTAATAAAATGAACATGGATTTTTCATAAATGCTGAACATGACTTTTTCATAAATGCTGAAAAAATGAGATTTATTTTTTATAAAAAAAAACCCAATTTAGAATGCAGACTGTTTTGTTTTTTTTTTTTTTTTGTAAAGCTTTCCTTAAAATACATACAGATTTATAATAAACATCCTTAAGAAAATACATTGGCCCGCTGCAGACTCCAAACTCGGCATCAATAAAGCATTGTATTTCATGCGTTAAAAACAACTTGTTTAACCGAACGGCTAAAACGTGAGTAGGGGGAGGGGTCTGCACCACTCACCGAGAGATGGATGAAGAGTGACGGTGTCTCAGAGCTGGGGTGACCGGCGGCACAATTGGGCTGGTCGGAACTTTCTGTACAGATCCGGTGTTTTTCCGGTGGTCTGGTTGGCTGGGTTGGCTGTGTTTGATTGTCTTGGTTTGCTAGCGTAACAGGTAGGGGCTTGACGAGAATTTCACGGGATGGTGGGAGAAGACCAGTCGGCGAGTTTTTTGGCTGTGGCAAGGTGGTCCGACGAGGTAAGTGGTGCTATTGCTAGTTGCTGAGTAGTGTTTATGGTTGCTGTGAGAGTGGTGTTTCGGGCTGATGGGGAATGGATTTGCTCTGTTTTAAGGGCTGAAAACAGGGATAGTATAGGGGTTGTTTACGGCAAGGAGGTGCACAGGTTGGTCGTGAATGGTGGCCTGCGTTGGTTGTGCATGCGGCTGCCAGATGCAAGGTGGTGGTTCGTGGAGGTGTAGGGCAGTGTTGTGTCAAGGGGAGGCTAGTGAATGTGGGGTGGCTGCTTGTGTCGAAGACTGCGGCCTGGAGTTTTCATGCACAAGGGATAATATTTATAAATGAGGGGAGGATGAAAATGTGACTGATCTGGAGTGTTTGAAGTGTTTTCATTGGGCAGATTTTGAATTTGATCAGGAGTTTGAATTGATTTGGTTCCGGATAATGATTTTGGTGAGAGTTTGTGTGAAATATGGTTTGTTTAAAAAAAAAACACATTTAAAAGAGGGAATACGGCTAGAAGGGGAATTAAAACAAATTAGATCACTATTTTGAAATTTATCTTAAACATATTGTGATAAAATAGTAACAGTTAAATAATAATAATAATAATAACAATAATAATAATAATAATTTAAAATAAAATCGAATTTTGGGTCGGATGTTACAATCATTGACTTAACTTTAGAAAACCTGATAATTTGGAGTTAACTGGATACTCAGACTCTAATTTTGTCAGTTGTTTTGATAGTAAGAAATTCACTTCGAGTTATATTTTCCTACTAATCGGTGGAGCGATCTCATAGAAAAGTATGAAGCAAATAATCATTACTTCATCAATAATGGATGTTGAGTTTGTGGCGTGCTTTAAGGTCAAAATACATAGTTTAGGGCTGAGAAACTTTATCTCAAAGCTTAGAGTTGTCGACTCTATAGCCAGTAGGGGTGTAAATGGTCCGGTCCGGTCCGAAAAAAATATGAACCGGTTCTATTCGGTCTAAAAATTTTCCCACCATGGACCGGACCGAATAGGATTCGGTCCATACTGGTCCGGTCCAATTTGGTCCAAGAGCGGTCCGATCCAGTCTAGGGGTACCCCATATGATTTAATGGACTAAATTTAATCCAAAATTTTGCAATAATTAAATATATTTTTTTGGCCTAAGTTTATAAATTATTAAATATCTATTAGTACTACTTTCATAAAAAATAATCATTTTGTCAATTGTCAATTTCTAATATCATCTAAATATTAAACAAAATATATAGTTATAACTTATAGTCTATAGATTTAAACTTATAATATAAGTTATAAATAATATTCTATATTATATATAACCCATAAATTGATTAGTTAATTTAATTTTCATAAGTCATATAAATTAATTAATGATATTAATGATCATTGATCATACTTAATATATAGTTAAAAATAACATTAATAATTAATATTTATAATTGCTACATATAATCATAAGAAGATTAATTATTAATTAGTTAATAGTGATTTAGTGATACATCATAGGTTGGTTAACTATAACTAATAATACTATTACATAATTTACATTAGTATATTATAAATTTATATGTTAGTAAATAGTGATAAATTAGTAATAATATATGAGATAATAATAATACACTTATTACTTATAAGTTATTACTAATACTCTATATAGATATACTATAATTTATACTTTTATACTACAACTATTATAAATTATAATATGTTAATATTATAATAGTATATATTATATCTTAATATGTTATACTACCACTTTTAATCAATATTAATATTAAAATTAAAATTTATATAATATTACTTATATATACATATATATAAATGTATATATATATATATATAAATATGTATGCATTCGGTCCGATCCGATCCGATCTAGGGGGAGAACACTTCTTCCCCTGGACCAGATCGAAAATTTTCGGTCCATAAAAAAATTGGATTGGACCGGACCGAATTCCATCTGGTCCGATCCACCGATTCGGTTTGGTCTTTTTACAACCCTAATAGCCAGGTTGCTGAGAATTTATTGTGATAATTTCTTACAGTATTTTTCTTCAAGAATTATAGATATTTTAAAGGAGCTAAGCACATGGAGCTCAAGTACCTAAGCATCAAGGAGGAAGTAGAGAAATAAACAATGTCCATAGAACATATTAGTACTTTACTTATAATAGCAGATCCATTAACAAAGGGTTTAGTAGCGAATCAGATTAAAGAACATGTTAATAGAATTGGTCTTATAATGTAAATATGTTTTTGAGCTCGTAAATGTTTTTATTTCTATTTGGACATTTAATGATAATCAATTATGGTTATCGTGTTTATGTTTGTTGTCTTTCCATTTTATACGTACAATATTGAATGACATGAATGAATGATGAAAAAAATAATATCTGAAAGGGGGTCAAACTTGCCCGGGCCCGAGCCCACAAGGTTATCAGGCCCATGGCCCGTTATCCGCACCTACCTCGACGCAGCGTCCGAATTCAACTGGGAAGACTGAAACCAGGGACGAGCCAAGTCCCTGGTTACCCCGATCTGGGCAGGAGATGGCAAAATCGGTCTCAAGAACACGCTAAGGACAGAACGGCGGCTCGCGTACCGATATATCTCCTGGACCCATCTCCCATCAAGACACTCCCTCATTTATGAACGGCAGACAGCCGCCGGTCTACAGACCCCCCTCCCTTTTAATGCGGAGACGCTACAAACACACGCCATTAATTACTAAATCGACAAAAGATACAGTTGCATTCAATGCCCCTGTCCAAAAGGGTCTAATTGAGCATTAATTGGAGGGATACTCAATTAATGCGATGAGACCGACCGAATCAGACCAGGTTTCCTTATCGAGGATGACGGACGGGTGATGTCCCGATTTCCGGCACTCTCACCACCCAGACTCCCCAGGGGGACACCTATAAATAGCACCTAACCAATGACGGAAAGACGGTACGTCCACAGATTCTCTTACTCCCCCTATCATATATTTTCTCCCCTACACTAACTTGATCGTCGGAGCGGTCCCCGACCCCGACCCCTCTTTGTTCTTGCTTTGCAGGTTTCTATCGTAAGGGATACGGTGAACAAGACTGCAGGATACGTCCTTAACAGTGGCGCCGTCTGTGGGATTCGATTGTTTCTGATCAACGTACTTTCTGCATGTCTACCCTACCGTTGTCCCGAACGACCAGCCACGACCAGCGGACAGACCCGTCGATGGAAGAAAGACTGGAAGCGTTGGAAGAAATGGTGAGGAAGTTGAAGGAGGAGAATGCAGCCCTTCGGCAACCACGCGAAGAGGCATCGGCCCGTGGCGAAACCAATCTAGGAGAGAATGTGAGCTCCCGACTCCCTGAGGAGAGCGAAGCCTCTGAAGGAGAACGACGCCGGATGCACACCGAGCTAAAGGAGTTGGGAGACAAGTACGCTGAAATGGCAAAACTGATCAGCCCGGCAGCAGGGCATCTCTCCTCACAGGGAAGCATAGGAACACCCTACAGCGCGGACGTCCTGGCCGTCCCTCTCCCGCCCAAATTCAAGGTCCCACAAGTAGAACTGTATGACGGGTCTCAGGATCCTGTGGAGCACATAGAAGCTTTTAAAGCCCATATCAGCCTACATGGCTATCCCGGCGAGGTAGCATGCCGAGCATTCCCTCTCACACTGAAGGGGATGGCTAGGACATGGTTCGAAACCATTCCTCCAGGATCCGTCAGTAGCTTCGAGATGTTAGCCCGACTCTTCATCACCTAGTTCATGGCTA
The DNA here is from genome assembly GCA_036559045.1 of Platycarya longipes. Lineage (NCBI taxonomy): Eukaryota > Viridiplantae > Streptophyta > Magnoliopsida > Fagales > Juglandaceae > Platycarya > Platycarya longipes. The sequence continues at coordinate 39,833,475 of CM071791.1, read as the reverse complement.
GTAGGAAACGAAGGCGCCCCGCGGCGTACCTATTGACCGTCAAGCAAGGAGAGAAGGAAAGCCTGAAAGGGAACCTGTCCAGGTTCAACAAAGAAAGGATGACCACCGACAACCAGGACGAAAAGATCACCCTAGCGGCCCTCCTGGGCGGCATATGGCCCAGGAGCCCCTTCATGGCGGAGATAGCCCGCAAGACTCCCACCACTTTGAACGGGTTCATGGATCAGGCTGACGGATTCATCAACGCCGAAGATACGCTCGAAGCCCTAGTAGCCCCGCGACGCGGGGAGCTCCGACAGCACGATCGGAAGACAACCAGTGCCGGGGAAGGTTCCAGCAAGCATCGGGGAGGTAGGAAGTTCCCAGATGAGACGAGGAGAAGGGACCCCCCACGGGAACGGGAACACAGACTGTCATCGTGGCCTCAGTCCAGCTTGGCGGTGGAAGATCAGAGTCGGGCAGAAACAAGGCGAGAGTCCATCAGAAGAAGAAGAGGGGAAATGTATTGCGAATATCACAAGTCCAAGGGCCACAACACTGAAGACTGCCAGGCCCTGAAAAATAGTCAGAGGGATGAACGGATGAACGACCGAAGAGACAGAACTCGATCGAGGACCCCTCGTCGGGAACGGGAATCAAGCAGACACCAAGGTGAACCTGCGTCCAGCCACCCAGCAGGAGAAATCAGAACCATTGTCGGGGGACCATCCCGAGGAGGGACTACGTCCTCCTCTCAGAGGGCACACGCGCGGAGAGCCAGATATGGGGAAGTCTACTCACTGGGGCAGGCACCGAGACAGGGCAACCCGGGTCCCAGAGGGGAATCGATAGTGTTCAACGAGCAGGATGCGAAGGGGATCGCCTTTCCGCACGATGACGCCTTGGTGATATCAGCATTGGTGGCCAATTTCACAGTTAAAAGGATGCTGATTGACAACGGGAGTTCGGCCGATATCTTGTTCTGGGAGGCCTTCGTGCAGATGGGGATCGACCCCGGCCAACTTCAGCCTATCCGAGCCCCCCTTAAAGGATTTACAGGCGAGGCAGTACACCCCGAGGGCCTAATAACTCTCCCGGTTTTGATGGGCTCCGCGCCCAGGACCGCGTCCATCATGACTGAATTCCTGGTCGTGAAAGCTCCCTCCTCCTACAACGCCATCCTAGGGAGGCCGACCCTAAACAACTTGAGGGCAGTCACTTCCACCTACTACCTCAAGATGAAGTTTCCGACCGACAGAGGAGTGGGCGAAGTCAGAGGAGAACAAGTAACCTCCAGGGAATGCTACGCCCGGGAATTGAAACACAAGGATAGTTCCGTGGCTACGATCTCCCTGGAGGACGAGCATGTTGAGATTCCGCCGGCACCTCCCCGAGCAGTATGGGACGACGAGATCAGGGACGAAGCAACACTGCGCCAAGCGGAACCCAACGAGCCTCTGGAATTGATTCCGGTCGATGGCGACAACCCGGATCGGACAGTACGAGTTGGAACCAGAATGGATCCGGGAGTACATACGGAACTCAAGGCTCTCCTCATCGAGCACAAAGACGTATTCGCCTGGACACACGCAGATATGCCCGGGATCGATAGGTCTGTAATAGAACACCGACTATGTGTCAACCCGACTGCCCGGGCAGTTAGGCAAAAAAGAAGGAGCTTCTGTGCTGAGAAGTACGCCGCCATTGCAGAAGAGGTGGACAGACTCCTGACCGCTGGCCTCATCCGAGAGGCTCACTACCCGGAATGGCTGTCCAACGTAGTACTGGTAAAGAAGACCAGCGGGAAATGGCGCATGTGCGTGGATTTCACCGATTTGAACAAAGCCTGCCCTAAAGATAGTTTCCCTCTACCGCGCATCGACCTCATTGTGGACTCAACTGCTGGGCACTCCCTCCTCAGCTTCATGGACGCCTATTCGGGTTACAATCAGATCAGAATGAGCACAGACGATGAGGAAAAAACGGCGTTCATTACAGACCGCGGGCTCTATTGTTACACTGCCATGCCGTTTGGACTCAAGAACGCGGGGGCCACTTATCAACGGTTGGTTAACCGTATGTTCAAAAAGCAAATCTGGAGAAACATGGAGGTTTACGTCGATGACCTCCTGGTCAAGAGCCGCTCCCCTAACGGTCATATGACGGACCTGAGAGAGGCCTTTTCTATCCTGCGACACTATCAGATGAAGCTCAACCCCGCCAAGTGCACCTTCGGGGTCGAGTCCGGCAAGTTCTTAGGGTACATGGTCTCTGAACGAGGAATCGAGGCCAACCCCGAAAAGATACATGCTATCCTCAATATGGCACCCCCGAGGAACCTGAATGAAGTCCAGCGATTAGCTGGTCGAATTGCTGCTCTCAGCCGGTTCATAACAAGGTCGACCGATCGGTGCCTTCCCTTTTTCCAAGTCCTACGAAAAGCACGCGAGTGGGACACATCGTGCGAGCAGGCATTCGAACAACTCAAAGATTACCTGACGTGTCCCCCGTTACTTAGCCAGACAGCTCCCGGAGAGACCCTTGTGGCTTATTTGGCAGTCTCGCCCCATGCAACATCCGCAGTTTTAGTGAGAGAAACCGATCAGGGTCAGAAGCCTGTGTACTATGTCAGCAGGGCGCTTCAAGGAGCAGAGGCCAGGTACCCTCGTACAGAGATGATAGTATTCGCCTTACTAACGGCTGCGCGTCGGCTGCGTCCATACTTCCAAGCCCACGCCATAAGGGTAATGACCGATCAGCCCCTCGGAACCATCCTTCAGAAGCCCGATACGTCCGGTCGGTTAGCGAAATGGGCAATCGAGCTGAGTGAGTTTGATCTAACGTTTCAGCCTCGAACAGCGATGAAAGCACAAACACTGGCAGATTTTGTTGCAGAATACACTGGGTTTCCGGAAGAGATCCCCAGTGAACCTCGGGGGCAGACGTGGCAGTTGTACGTTGACGGGTCCTCATGCCGAGCCGGGGGGGGCAGGTGTGCACATCGTCACCGACCAGGGCATCCAACACAACTACGGTATAGGCCTGACCTTCAAGGTAACCAACAACGAGGCAGAGTACGAGGCCCTCATAGCCGGAATGACGATTGCTAGGGTCCTCGGGGCGACTGAGCTGGAAGCCCGAACCGATTCTCAGATAGTTTTTCATCAAGTACTCGGCCAATGCGTCACCAAGAGCGAAAAATTGAAAAAATATCTGGAGCTCGTATGCATCGAGAGAGATCGATTCAGTTACTTCCAGTTACTGCGGATCCCAAGGGAAGAAAATCATATAGCGGATCGACTGGCGAAGATTGCATCGGGAAAAGATGAACATCCGCCCCCAGAGAACACCGAGATCAGGAAAATAGATACTCCCTCCACGGGCAGCGAAGTCAGAGTAGTGGCTGTTGCAGATCCCGACTGGGCAACAGATATCACAGCATACCTCCGGACAGGCACATTACCTCCCGACCCGGGCCAGGCCCGCAAGATAAAGAATAGATCGTCCAGATTCACACTGATTGACGGATCGCTGTACAGAAAGGGTTTCTCTGAACCATTGCTCAGGTGTGTAACAAAGGAGGAAGGGCAATACATACTGGCCGAGATCCATGAAGGAATCTGCGGGGCCCACACGGGGTTTAAAACGCTAGCCGCCCGCACCACCCGTGCAGGGTACTACTGGCCGCGTCTGTTCCAGGAAGCAAAAGAATTCGTGAAAAGATGCCCGAAGTGCCAAGAGTACAGCCCAGTATTACACTCCCCATCGGAGGAACTCACTTCGATAACATCCCCCTGGCCCTTTGATCAATGGGGACTAGACCTTATAGGACCATTCCCAGTGGGGAGGGGTGGGACTAAATTCATAATAGTGGCAGTGGATTATTTTACGAAGTGGGTAGAGGCCGAAGCCCTTGTCAGTATCACTTCTCAAGCCATCACAAAGTTCTTGTGGAAGTCAATTGTTTGCCGGTTCGGGATACCTCAGAGCTTCATATCAGACAACGGAAAGCAGTTCGATTGCAGTCATTACCGAGAATGGTGCTCCGAGTTGAAAATCAAGGTGAAGTACTCTTCTCCCGGCCACCCGCAGGCTAACGGACAAGCCGAGGCAACCAACAAAACCATCCTCAATGCGCTAAAGAAAAGACTCGGAATGCACAAAGGGGCTTGGGCCGATGAACTTCCAGGGGTCCTGTGGGCATATCGCACAACGGTCCGAACCCCCACGGGTGAAACGCCGTTTGCCCTGACCTATGGCTGCGAGGCCGTAATTCCAGTCGAGGTCGGGATGCCCACCCTACGAATCCAGCACTATGACACTGCTTCCAATAATGCCAAGATGATGGAGCGCTTAGACTCTTTAGAAGAACGCAGGGAAGAAGCCGGCATCCGACTTGCCAACAACAAACGCAAAGCAGAACAATACTTCAACAAAAGAGTAAAGCCGCGCCGCTTCAAAGTCGGGGACTTAGTGCTAAGACAAACGGGCGTCACGACTCCAGCACAAGGAAAACTGGGACCGAAATGGGAAGGGCCTTAAGTGGTGACGGCAACGAACAGACCTGGGTCTTACCGACTCAAAGACAGCTCCGGAGCCGACCTACCCCACCCCTGGAACAGTGAGAGGCTTAAGAGGTACTATGCGTAACAATTACTAATGTAATTTATTTCCGCTGATGTAATTTGCTCCTTGAAATTATAAAAAGACCGATGTTATTCATAACCAATGCATTGTGAAGTTCTCGACAAACGCCTCGGAATCCCGCGGGGTCAGTCAATCCACCCACGCGATGTATCCGCCTCGGAATCCCGCGGGGTCGGTCAATCCACCCACGCGATGTATCCGGCTCGGAATCCCGCGGGGTCGGTCAATCCACCCACGCGATGTATCCGGCCCGGAATCCCGCGGGGTCGGTCAATCCACCCACGCGATGTATCCGACCCGGAATCCCGCGGGGTCGGTCAATCCACCCACGCGATGTATCCGACTCGGAGTCCCGCGGGGTCGGTCAATCCACGCGAAGCAATTTGCAACTCCTGAACCCCGATCTTATGCACATCGACCAAGTATGCTTGAGAAAATTTTTTCTTAAGTTTACACTTCACCAAAAAATTTCGCGGGGTAAAGACAGAATGAAATTATGGACAAAACACCAGAGGAAGATCAAGCTCGATTCATATATATATTGTCGGTCATACAAACTCGCTCGAATCAAGCTCGAGCATCATTACAAAAAAAAAAAAAAGAACTTGTACATTAATCAAGTCAAGCCTCAGGAGGGGGCGGAGGAGGATTCAGTTCGTCAAAGGGAGGGTAGCCGCGCTTCCCGATCTTCTTGACGAATCTCTTCGCAGCCCTGTCTGGACGAAGAGACCTCACGTTTACCCTCCGTAGATCGAGCTGGGGATCCGCCAAGAGCTGGGATCCTAGTCGGCGAAGGCCCTCGGCATAACCGTGCCCCCAGGCGGAGTTACGAATCGCCACCACTCGGGATATCTGCTGCTCGAGATCAGCAATCCTCGAGTGAGCCTCTTCTAGAGCCCTCCGAGCCCCCACGAGCTCGGACTCCTGGGCAGCCCGGATTTCCTCAGACTGCGCCAACTCCGCTTGCAGGATCTCCCGGGCGCGCCTCGAACCAACCAGTTCCTCCTCCCGAGCAGTCCGAGCCTGCTCGGACATGGCTAACTCCTCTTCCCTCAGTGATAGAATCTGGGAAGAAGCAGCCAGCTCCGCTGTCCGAGCGGTTAGCTCGGACTAAAGCAAGATCTTGTCCTGCTCGGTGGCCGATCTTGCGTCCACGAGGCGGGCATTCCTCCGATGGGCCACTGCCAGCGATTCCCGGGCCGCCTCCAATTCGGCTCGAAGGGAAGAGTTGGCTCCCTCCAGCCTGCTCTTTTCCACCTCCAGCTCCTCGACCGATCTTATCAGCCCCCTGCAGGTTTCCCGCGACTGCTCGAACTGGTCCCGTGCCTGCTGCAGCTTGTAGAGCCCGAACTTGCAGACGGTTCCGAGCTCACTGTTGAACTCGGCGAGCTCGGCCAGCTCGGATCCCACTGTCCGGGATATCTCCATGGCGACCTAAGACACCGAACAAACAAAAAAGAAAAACTTAGCAAATTGAAAACAGAAGACCACCCGAAACTCAACAAAGCCTACCGAACAAACCTGAGTCAGCAGGGGCTCCAGCATCGAGGCCACTCGGGCGGAAGCATCCGCCTTTGCTTGATCGAATCGGGAAGGCCGCTCTGAACCAGCTTCACCGGCCTGACGAGCTCCTTCCTCCGAATCCGACCCGAACAGCTGACCAAGCACTGCGACCCCGCTTCGAAGCCGAAAAGGAGATGGGGGTCGAGGAGGAGCTTCCGAGCCCGGAGGTGGGCATACATCCTCAGAGTGAACCCCTGAGGTCGACCCCCTCTCGAAAGTCGGAGGTGGGCGCTCAGGAGACCCATCGGACTCAGCGGCCGGTCGACCGCTCTCGTCTCCGACCTCCGTATGGCTCCCTTCCTCGGGATGGTCGGACCCCCTCGACCTCTCGGGGGTGCCCTCGTCCCGATTTTCTTGGTCCGGAGCCCCTTGCTGCCCGGCTCCCTCGTAGACACCCTCGGAATGGGCCTCCTCGCCAGATACTTCATCTTCCCCCTCGGAGGCGTCTGAGTGGCGCTCGGAAGATGAAGGGGGAGGGGTGGGCAACTGATTTGCCCTGGCAACTTGCTCCTCCGACTCCTGTCGAAAGACCTGCGCGAATGGCATGGCCCCCGGAGTCAAATCGGCGGCATGTTCCAGAGCCTCCTAGAAGGCGCGCTCTATCTCCTCTCCGTCTGAGGAGTCGACCCCGGCCCGGTCGGACGCCTCGATCTGGGCTTCCATGACCGTCCTCCCGGCCTCAGCCCTCATTCCCTCGGTCTCCAAGAACCGGAGCTCGTCCGAGGACGACGACGAGCAAGTCGGCTCGGGACGTCGTGGGGGAGGGTCCGTGGGGGGAACACCTCCGTCCGGACCCTCGGCCCGTGGGCCCTTCCCCTTCCTCTGCTTTTTGGGTCGGGCACCACGGCTCGAAGTGGCCTCGCCGGCCCGACTCTTGGTGCGCCTCTCTTGTTCTACCTCCCGATCAGAGGCTCGCTTGCGAGAGGTGGTAGGAGGCTCTTCCGGGACAGTAAAGAAGTTTTGACCCTCGGCGTAGGACCGGTCTGGTCGGGTCAAGAACTCCTCGATGTTCTCCTCGGTGAGGAGATTATCAGACCATAGCCGATCGGGATCCTCTGCCCCCCAGGAGAGGACCGCCTTCACTCTCTCAGCCTCTTGGGCCGAGAGGGTAACCTCCATATGCGTCTGAGAGGGGAGGAAGCCCCAGTCTTTCTGAACGGGGAAATCGCTCCCCTCTCCCTCCGGGAACTCCCACTCCCTACCCGAGACGAAGAAGAACCTCTTGTGGTAGTCCCGGGCGCTCGAATGCCTCTCCTCCATTCTGATCAGCCTACATTTCAGCTTTATCTGGAAACCGGCGACATTCCCATCCCGACGGAGGAGCTGGTACAGTGAGAAGAATTCTCGAGCGGTCAGGTCGGGGTAGGGATCGTTCTTCCCGGACAGAACGATCCTAAACGCCACGCAGGTGGCCAGCAGGATACGCCACCCGTTCGGCATGAGTTGGGCAGGGGCCAAACCCAAGAAGTGCAGGACTTCCCGAACGGGCCGAATGAAGGGAAGGCGTAGCCCCTTCGAGAGCATGAGGGAGAAGAGCACGACCTTTTGAGCCCTCCCATCGCGCTCACAGGCCCTGACTCCATCCCCCGGGGCCTCCAAGGTGTGCCGCCAAGAAACGTGGTGTTTCTTCCTAAGCGTATCCACATCGGAAGATTGCATGGTGGACATCCAGCCGTTGCCGGCAAAGAAAGGGCATGGATCAGAAGAAGCCATGAGGGCAAAAACAGGGAGTGGTAAGAAAGCAACAGAGAAAGAATGAAAGATGGCGAAGAGCAGAGGCAAGGAAGAAGGACAGCAGAATGGCGAAAAAGCAAAAAGCGAAGCGAGGACAGTGACAAGACCGCTGGGTAATTTATACCCAGAAGCAAAATTTAATGCGAGCGGGAAACGAGGCCACGCCGAAACCGTCACCTCAGACGTGGCTCTTGGGAACAGAAAGCACGCCCTGAACTGACCAATCAAAGGAGAGAAGCGTGCGCCGAAATGACAAGTCAGTCAATGATGGCCACGCGCGCGTGCGCCTCACCATTTAATAGCGGATCACTGACGGTTCGGGAATCGGAGCGACGGCACAATTAAATTTCAAACTGCATTAAATGCCTGACATGGAATATGACGGGTCACGATTCGGCATTAATTGATCAGAATTCAAATCGTCCTTCTGAAGTCCGGTCGGTAAACAAAACGACATGTCAGCAGGGATCACCCGAACACGTCTGACCTCGTGTTCCCGCTCGGGAGGGGAGATAGGGGAACACTGCCCTGTGTCGGAGGACAGTACAATCAAAGGAAAGGAAGACCCTAGCTCTGAAACGTTCGGAATTTCCATCGAAGTGCCTTCGATGAAAACTCGCGGGGTACTGAAAGGGGGTCAAACTTGCCCGGGCCCGAGCCCACAAGGTTATCAGGCCCATGGCCCGTTATCCGCACCCACCTCGACGCAGCGTCCGAATTCAACTGGGAAGACCGAAACCAGGGACGAGCCAAGTCCCTAGTTACCCCGATCTGGGCAGGAGATGGCAAAATCGGTCTCAAGAACACGCTAAGGACAGAACGGCGGCTCGCGTACCGATATATCTCCTGGACCCATCTCCCATCAAGACACTCCCTCATTTATGAACGGCAGACAGCCGCCGGTCTACAGACCCCCCTCCCTTTTAATGCGGAGACGCTACAAACACACGCCATTAATTACTAAATCGACAAAAGATACAGCTGCATTCAATGCCCCTGTCCAAAAGGGTCTAATTGAGCATTAATTGGAGGGATACTCAATTAATGCGATGAGACCGACTGAATCAGACCAGGTTTCCTTATCGAGGATGACGGACAGGTGATGTCCCGATTTCCGGCACTCTCACCACCCAGACTCCCCAAGGGGGACACCTATAAATAGCACCTAACCAATGACGGAAAGACGGTACGTCCACAGATTCTCTTACTCCCCCTATCATATATTTTCTCCCCTACACTAACTTGATCGTCGGAGCGGTCCCCGACCCCGACCCCTCTTTGTTCTTGCTTTGCAGGTTTCTATCGTAAGGGATACGGTGAACAAGACTGCAGGATACGTCCTTAACAATATCTACAATAGATATGAATTAGAATTGAAAGGCATTACAGTATTAATCTTAATTATCTCAATTAAAAATTGAGTTAAATTTAGTTACTGGTATTATGGTCGATACATGGAAGGGAATCTGTTAATTACATAATAGAGGACCGCCATGACTCGCATTGGTAGCTAGTTTAATATTAATATTACGAAACTTATGAAATGTATTTTGAGTTATGAAAAGTTGCAGGAAATAAATTTGCATATTATGGTTAATTTCTTATGATAAATCTATGAATGAAAAATATTATTTTATGAGCGTATGAGCCATGTAAAAGAATGTAAGAGTTTTATTTAAACTTTATATCCCACACACTCATTTTAATGGAGTTTGAAATAGTACAGAACTTATCAATTAATGGATGATTTATAATAGAATAAGAAAACTTCTGAGAGATGAAATTAAAATTCTGTATCGCTAATTATAGTCAAATTTTGAGTTTTAAATTTCTTGATGGCCAGAAATTTATAAATAGGATTAAGGTGTTCAAAGGTTCTTACCTACAATATTAGAGTGCTTATAGACATAAAAAAATATTGAAAAAACAAAGTTATTAGAATTATCATTCTCTCATAGTTAGATTAATTTCTTAATCATCAATAAAATGGAAAGAGGTACATGTTTATTAATTATTGTTAATTGCTGTGGATTATAAAAAGTTAAAAATCAAAAACTCAATTATTAATGTTGGTATAAAAATATTTAACAAAAGAGAACTGATCTATCGATATAATTAAAAGGTAATGCTTTATATTATCCCCACTTTATTTGATATTATTTTTTGACATTTTTTATATTTTAATTTTTTTTACTTAATAATTAAGAAATTGATTATTAGTATATTGATATTTATTTTATATTTTAAAAAAATATTTAAATACATTAAAAAAATATGAAAAGTAAAAAAAAAAAAAATACTCTTTTTTTATCATCATTTTTATTATTATTTTAAAATATTTTACTGTACAACCCACTTTTGTCCCTTTAAACAGTTTGTACACGGGTCGTGTGCTTACGTGGTACAGATACGGCACGGAAAGGATCAGAATCCGGTGCACTATTTGACCATGAAGGCTTCTACGTAACCTTCAATCTTTCACACTATTATTTTTTATTTTTTTATTTTAATTTTTCTAATTTTTTAATATTTTAATTTTGAATTTTTTTAAACTAATTTAATTTTTTATTTATTATTTATATATTAAATATTTAATTAAAAATAAAATAAAATATAATATAATATATGAAAGTTGTATAACTAACCAGAGATTGAATAGATTTTTTCTTTGATCATGTATCTCTCCATTTCAGACATGGTATTTGATCAGCATTTTCCTTTCGTGCCATGTATGCATGCAGTAGCCTATACGGCTCATATTCCTTCGTTGGAATGAAACTGGAAAGATTAATTCATGTCTCATCGTAAATATTCGTTGCAGCTCTTTCAAGATTACAAAAAACTTATCGTTTAGTGTACGGATCTAAGAAAAAGCCAATGTATCTGTTACTAATGCTTTGGGATTACCTGCAAGCATGCATGCGTAAATTAATGTTTATTACTTATAATGATCCATAATATCGGTGTTTGCCCTATGAAAATTAATAGCCATCTTGCTGCTGCATGTGATTTTCACTTGAAATGGACAGAAATATATATCGTTGGAATAGGAGTACAACATGCAGGCGCGCGGCAAGGACATATAACGTACATGATATATTATGAAAATTTATTACTCAAATCTGGTTTTATATTACGCATTCATCTCCTGCATATCATCATGTTTATAATCGTCAAATTCCCCTAAAAAACAAGCTGCCTAATGGTCCATTGGTTTCTTGGAAAAACAGTACTCCTCTCGGACCATCCAAGAATATTGTTCATTGGAGACAGACAGACATGAATGCATCCCAACTAAAATCTGATCAATTAATTCTATGTCGGATATAAAGAGTTGTCATTACAAGAAAAATAAATATTTATGATATTTTAATTGCGATAAAAATAGAGTAGTACTGATTATTTCTCTTTTCATGCAATTTGTGATATAGTGGTTTATTGGCTTGATAAATTATTTACGTACCCCATGCATGTAGGGAATTGGAAATGAAGAGTTTGATGCATATAATTGATCAATTCGAATTTATATGGTGAAAACTATGGTGATAAATTATTTACTAGATTTTTCTCATTATGGGACCGCCCATTATATTTAATAAGAGATTTTTTAATATATATATATATATATATATATATATATATATATATATATTATATGTATGACGCTGAAGATGATGACCAAAATTTGTCCAAATAAAATCTTCTACCAATTAATTAATAGGCTAGCGGGGACGAGCATGATTGATCTCGATCCATCTGGAAAGGTTTACTAGACGGTCGAAGCCTACCGTTTAATATATTGGAAAAACCTCGTTTTGACTTTTTGAAATGCTTACTAATTTCAGGATAAACCTTCTTCTTCTTCTTCTTCTTTTTTTTTTTTAATCAAGAAAGAGAAAAATATTAAATTTTAATAATCTCTGCTCGATCGCTTGTTGCATATCCCATGCATGCATGCCTTTTTGCATGTTTGTGGAGGTAAAGACTTGCAGGTAAGATATTTCGATATATATGCGTGCCTGTGACTTGTGATAGGGATACCTACACTTAAAAGTAACGCTTCTCGAAATAATAGTCTAATAGATATATATATATATATATATATTTAATTCTAGAGTAATGATATTTTTATAACTATTTTATAATTAATTAATTCAATTATTAATTATGGCACTTCATAAAAACTAAAATAATTCACTTTAGCAAAATTACAATTCAATATTCATACATATTAATTGTAAAAGAATTGTAAGTTGATATATATATATATATATTTATATATATTTAACATAGAGGCATGCCCCATGCCCAAAATCAATTGCCAAGTTTGTTGGCATCTCTCATATTTATTTTAAGATTTAAAAATAAAAGTACTTTTCAAACTTTTACTCAAATCCAAACATGCGCTGTATCGGACAGCGTAAACCTACGTGGCCAGCCAACTACTAACCTATTCACTAACAACTCTTCATATATAAATAGATAAATAATTTATAAAAAAAAAAAACTATGTATATTAATATGCAAAATAATCTAAAAAAACTACGGCGTGAAACCCAATCAAGCTTATAAATCCTTTACAGAAGAGTCATCATACATTTATGCAAACCCGTGCGCTTATTAAAATACTTGCGGCCCAAATTCGGTGGTTCTACATTTATCGATAATAATATAAAAATAATAATAATAGTAATAATAATAATAGAATAATACTATATTTAAATTTACAGATTTACTTATATTTTTAATAATAAGACTCATTCTATTAATTTTTTAAAAAATTTTAAATTTTAAATTTCATCATTTTTAATATATACAAGTAAGGAGTACAATTTTTGTTAAGTATTTTTCACATTTATATTATTTATAAATAAAAGGTGTCTACCTATGAATATAATGCAAATTAAGATTTATAGGACGGTTGACTATCCTCGCCAACAAAGAAAATTATATATATATATATATATATATATATATAAAGAAAAGACTTATGGACTTAATTAATAAAACTAATATAAGTTTTTTCTAAACTTTTTATAGATTTGTATTTTTCAATAATAAATAATAATATTCTTGTTATTTTTTTATTCAATTATGTAATAAATTCCAGATCATTAATATATATATATATATATATATTACGATTTAAATAATAATATTTTTTATTTATTCCTTTTTCCATCTTAAAGTAATTTTGGTGTATGGCAAGACATATTTTGTTTCGTTTACTTGTTTGGCAGTAAAATCTCCGGACCTTTTTCGTGGCTGATGCGTGTTATATTTCCATTTCAACATTTGCCTGCTGAATCCTTTCATTCGAGATCACAACCGCGTTCTTCCTTTCTCCTCTTCTCTTCTCTTCTTTGAACGCTGAACAGAGCCTTCGACCATTCTGCAATTATTGTTGTAGTACTCGGTTTAATCACTTTTACTTGTATCACTCGAATGGCTATGAATCCCAATCCAGGTTCAACCTACTTACTTCCGTCTCTTCTATTGCTTATTGATACGATGTTGGTTCTTGATTGAATATCTATCCTTTATGCGAATGGTATTTCTCTAGTTTTACTATGCAGAGATTTCATATCTGGATCATACCAGATTTTTCAGTAAAAGATTGTTTCTTTATTATTACGGGTTTCTAAGATTATTATCGGTATCTTTATAGTATCTTATTATTGTTTTTCTTATTATCGGTATCTTTCTCGTATCTGATCATTGTTTTTCTTGGGACGGTTTGTCTAGATTCAGCTAGGCCTGCGGCTCTTTCTTTGTTTGTTTCATGGCTTTTTCTTGGTCGTATTGTATCTTTCTGGGACAGTTGTAAGAGCTGTTTCTGGTACAGCTTAACGTGAAATTTCATTTTCCATAAGTCAGTCTTTGCTTAATTAGTGCAAATAGTCGTTTTGATAGATTTTTTCTATTTGCTTTCGGTTTGTAAAACTAGCTTTTTCGTTCTGTATGTGTTCACCATACCTTAAGTTTTATGGGGACACAGACGTTTGATAATTTATTGGGAAGAGGTAAAGGGGACATTTGCAAAGACTATGAAATTTCATTGAAAAGGATTAGTCCAAAATGAAATTTTAACAAATCAAGTTCAGCAGATAATATATCAGTTTTCCTACCAGATATAACGTTTTGGGAATGTTGAATCACACAATTTGAAGCTTTTACTCTAACGTGATATGGGATTTTTGAAGAATAAAAGAAAAAGAAAGCTTAGATTATTGCAGGGCATGTTTGCCTCTTGGACTTAATGCTTGATTTTTAACCATCTGATTTGCGTTTTGACTGGTATCCTTTTACATCCTCTTATTTCCTGTATCAACACACCTTAGATGTGTATGTGGGCACAAAAGGCCTATGCAACATATTAGTTTGAGTAACATGGTAAAAGACAGTGTTTCGCTTTTCTGCTTTCTTAATAAATACTGTAGAAACCATATGACCAATTTGATTTGTATAGGTGGTTCTGAAGATCTTCCCTCAGATACACATGGGACTCGGGATAACAATTCACTGGTTGTTTGCTTTGGGGAAATGTTGATTGACTTTGTACCAACAGTTGGTGGAGTTTCACTTGCTGAAGCACCTGCTTTCAAGAAAGCTCCCGGTGGTGCTCCTGCTAATGTGGCTGTTGGCATTTCCAGATTGGGTGGTTCCTCAGCTTTTATAGGCAAGGTGTATGATCAACTCTCTTTTTTTAATCATCTAAGAATTTTAATATTAAATTTTGGATGCAATCAAAGATGCAAGCTGTGTGAGTAAGATTCAAAGTAACAGAGCACAATGCTTTTGAGTTTTAATATGACAATGAAATTTGGTATGATGTAAAACTTTCTTCCAAAAGTTTAAATGCTTTGTTAAATTTCTTTTTTTTGTAATATGATGTTTCAGTCAATAATAGAATTATTTTTTGACCAGCTGTTTTATATGAACCCATTGTGAGCTCCTTTTTGGTTCCAAATTGCCTCAAAGGATATCTTCTCACTGTTTCTGCAGTATCTACTTTGGTGCCTCAGTGCATTATCAATGGCTTTGGAGGAAAACTCTATCCCTCTTGAATCATGCCTTTTTTTACTGCTTAACTCAATCCTCATACTTTTTCTGCATGTGGCATGCAAGTTTTTATCAATGGCTCATTGCTGCAACTTAAGCTAAGTAATACCAATTCTAAGTTCTTGATGTTACTATGACAGGTAGGTGATGATGAGTTTGGGTATATGTTGGCTGACATTTTAAAACAAAACAATGTTGACAATTCAGGCGTGAGGTTTGACCACAATGCAAGAACTGCACTGGCTTTTGTTACGCTCCGAGCTGATGGTGAACGTGAATTCTTATTTTTCCGTCATCCCAGTGCTGATATGCTTCTTCATGAATCAGAACTTGATATAGACCTTATTAAGAAGGTCTCTCCTTTTGAATTTTATAATGAAGAAGATAACAAAAGTTACCGATTCTACCACAGATGCTTATTTTTGCAGAAAATTTAACATCCAAATAACATATAATTGCAGGCAAGGATCTTCCATTATGGTTCAATTAGTTTGATTGATGAACCATGCAGATCAACCCATCTTGCTGCGATGAGCATTGCCAGAAAGTCTGGTTGCATCCTCTCCTATGATCCAAACTTGAGACTACCGTTATGGCCATCGGCAGAGGCTGCTTGGAAGGGCATAATGAGCATATGGAACCAAGCTGATATTATTAAGGTGTCATATCCAATTATATAGGATTCTAATATGAGAGTTGTTTGCTACCACATGGGTGCAAATGAAATAATATTATTTCATTGTAACAATCTGTTACATGGCACTCATCAAGCCTTCGTATATAAATTTCAGATTAGTGAGGACGAAATTACATTTCTGACTGGTGGTGATGATCCTTCTGATGATAATGTGGTGTTAAAGAAGCTTTTCCATCCAAATCTTAAGCTTTTGGTTGTAACTGAAGGGTCAGAGGGTTGCAGATATTACACTAAGGTAAGTCCTAGTGGATAATGTACGAAATGCTAGCAGAGGAGACCTAGGATGATTAGTTTCTTGTGGAGAAAATGACTGTACTTGCATTTAGCAATAATTTCAGATGGTTGATCCTTTTATTCTATGTCCTGTTAATAGGTTACAAGAACATTGACAACAAGTGGATTTTATGCAGGAATTCAGGGGCAGGGTTGATGGTGTTAAAGTTAAACCTGTTGACACAACTGGTGCTGGAGATGCATTTGTCAGTGGCATTCTGAGCTGCTTAGCTTCTGACCTAAATCTTGTCCAGGTATCTGTAGTTACTGAAGAGACTAAAGAATGTTTTGATTACATCCTTTTTCTTTTCCCTGTTTATAATGTTTGCATTACATTGCTGCTATTTAAATCTACATCAAATGCTTGAAGTTTGTGCGATCTTTACTGTGCAGAACAATTAGTACTATAGTTATATGTTTCTGGCTCATCTCCTAGAATGTAATATGCCTAAGTGATAGTTCCTGGCATATCAGGCCATTTGGAATAATAATTGCTCTTGATATAGTTGTAAACCATCTTATATTAGTAGAGGAGCTTCAATATGAGGCATTTAATTAAATTTTTTAAATGCATAGGTGCATTATATGATCCTATACGGTGGTTGGTTTTTTAGTGAACTTATTTTGTGAAGCCTAAGAAGATTTATTCAATTAATCTACACTTTAGGAACTCCACAGTTGGCTTGACACAACAATGAAGTAACTCATGGGTATTTGTCAATGATCTCAGGAACGGTGTCGATTCCTCTTTCAGAGACCTTGATAATTATGTATGGACATTCTGTTGTTCAATAACTTTATATTGTCAGGAATGCTTAGCCTTTCATGTACATTGGAAGTTATCTTCCCATATATCTACTGATGATATTGCCTAAAACTGTCTTTGTTTTTTGTCCCGACTAGTTTTCTAATAAGAATGATAATTTTCCCCAAAGCTTCCTTAATGTGGATGTTTAAGAGCCAGAAATCTTTTCCATGAGCGGGAAAAATTACCAGGTTCTGGGCTTGCTATTTCTCTAATCAAAGTAAGCCTATAACACCAGTTTTCCGCAAAACCTTACCAATGCTATCTCTTTTACATTGCTTAGAATTTGTGGGGGTTCTGAACTTACTGGCTGGGTAAGAGGACTTTATAGGACTTCATATTACATATTCATGAAGCATTTCCTCGTTATTAGCTACATGGCCAAACCCTTCATCTGGTAAATGAGTTTTCTTTAATTGATTATAAACTTGGCTTTCAATGTGAATGGCTATTCCATCTGCCTTGTCAAAGAGTTTCTGCTTCATCTCCGAAGTCATCCACCCAAAAAAGTGGTTCAAAAAAAGTTGGCATTTCACAACTGACTGCATGAATATGTACTCTTAGTTTCTTTCAAAAATTGATGTAAACTTTTCTTTTGTAAAGGATGAGAAGCGATTACGAGAAGCTCTAGCTTTTGCCAATGGCTGTGGGGCCCTCACGGTGTTAGAGAGGGGAGCCATTCCTGCCCTACCCACGAAAGAAGCTGTTCTCCAATTCTTGCCGAAGGTTGCTGCAGGATAAACCAAGACTGAGATACTAGTTCTTCATGTACTTTCTTTTCTTGAATTAAGATAACCTAATGAGTTTCCTAGCCAAGGTAACTTGATCCCTTTTATTGTGTACTGCATTACTCAGTATGGAACTTTCCATTCACTTCAAGTCTCTGGCTTGGCTTATGCCCCCTGAGAGCACAAACATAGGTGTTATATTAGCATTCAAAGTGTTGTAAGGGTTACCAATCAAATAAAAGAAGCAATTTTAGTCACAAAAAAAAAGCAAAAAAATGGCTGTTAGAATCATTGGTGGCTTTAGTTTGTTCTTGGGTTCTGATGGTTGTCTGACAATCTAGGTTCCATAGAGATGATCCTTATTCTGGTGAGTGACAAAACTCAAGTCAAATTGCATCTTCTCTAATGCAGAATAGAATGATGGGGATCGCATCTTGCAAAATTCGGGTGCATCAAAGTCCTGCGTCACTTTCTCCTTCAGTGAGTCAAAGTGAGAGTCATTTATCAGAAGGGAAAACTGGTATCTGGTTTTGTTGACCCGGAAATAATGGCAGTTGAGTCACATGATAAAGTCATCTCTTTTTGGGTGCAAATTTAAATGTCTTGAATTTTATTAAGAAAAAATAATATTTTCAAATATGTGGATAGAACATATTTAATTAATAAAATAAATTTGATAATAAATTTTAAAAAAAAAAAAAAAGCAAACTCATTCCTTCTCGCGTGGGTGTAAAACTCAAAGTAGACATGTTTGATGAGAGAAAATGTTGGGAATTCTATAACATTATGAGATGCGTTTTGCAATGTATTTTGTGAAAGTGGATACGAAAA
Source organism: Platycarya longipes (assembly GCA_036559045.1). Lineage (NCBI taxonomy): Eukaryota > Viridiplantae > Streptophyta > Magnoliopsida > Fagales > Juglandaceae > Platycarya > Platycarya longipes. Next base: position 39,815,156 of record CM071791.1, on the reverse strand, counting down.
ATGAGAAAATATTTAGATCAAGATTTTTGAGATATATTTGTGAAACTGAAAAATAAAAACCAAACATAGCAAAGCGGGAAAAAAAAAAAAGAGGATCCAAGATTTAACCACATTGAGGAAAAAGAAAGGAACTCCACGTTTTCCTTGATGCCAAACGGGCAGAGGCAAATATTATTGATCAGAAGAAAAATTAGAAATAATTTTTTTTTGGAAAATAATGCAAAGTTTTGAAAAAACGAAAAAACTAGAAAATTATTTTTGATCAGTTTGGGCTCTCATTTGCGCCAACTATCAATTGCCATAGAGAACCCTATAAAAAAAAAAAAAATTGCCATAGAGAATAAAAGGATAATGAGTTCGTGGTAATATCGGATGCAAGAGTTGGATCGAGGCGGGAGAGATCTGAAAAAGCATTTTAGTTTAAAAAATTATTTCTGGAAACGGAAATGGCTATCAATCCTTCTCTCCGACACGAGATCGGACCGGATGGCCTCGCTCGTGAAGCCCCTGTCATTGCCTACACCGAAAAGGTTTGCTCCTCTCTCTCTCTCTCTGTGAAGAATGGGATTGTGATTTATGTTTTTGGGTGTGTGGCAGATAATTGAGGAAGAGCAGCTTCAATTAAAGAAGTACGTACATTTCCCAAATTTCCAGTTTTCAGTCCCGTAACTGTTTGTTCTTCAATCTATGGTGAACTTTGGTGTATCTTTATTTTAATCGGGTTATTATTGTTATTCGTCTATGATCTAAGTGATGGTTCTTTTTGTTTAAATTTGGGGATGGAATGGAACCTTGAAGTGATGACCGATCTCGATTGGATGGTGGACAAGTTGTTATCACCCCCCTCCCCCCCCCCCGCCGACGCGGGCGCAACATGTTTTCTTGGCTGCTGAGAAAATACAGAAGCAGGAAAAGATAAACCAAGTAGCATATTTTGAATGATTGAATATGTATTCACAAAAAAGAAAAAGAAAAAGTTGTTTCTAAAAGAGATCACAATGATTTAGGGTTAGCTAAGCAATTTATTGTGTTTATTTTAAATTTTCCTCCATCTCAAAATGGAAGGAATGTTAGGATTAGTAATAAGCGTCTTGTTGGATGTTTGAAAGTATGTGAAGTTGTGTTTATTAGTTTCCAAGCTTCTGTAATTATCGTGGTTGGTAAAATTTCATGGTTTAGGTTTTTAACCATAACTATCATATACCTTGGTGAAATACTTGCATTTAAACTAGCCTGCGAACAATTTTCATAAAATGCCATGACGTGAATGAGATATATGGGTAGTATATAGCATAACTCTTTAATACTTGTTTTTAAACCTAAATTATGATAGGATTTGGTGTATTTTAAATCATACTTTTTTCCCTTATTGAGCAAGTTAAGAATGTGAAGGAGTGGAAACATGACAAGTTGATTGGTAGAAAGTGTTGTTAGGTCAGCATCGCTTGGTGGTCTGCAGTGTAGAGGAGGCAGTTGCACTGGTGGTAAGGTGATGGTTGTGGTGACAAGGTGATGAAGGTGTGGTGGTGATTGTGGTTCAATTCTAATGCTTGCTGCTGTGTTATGTTAAAGTCACCACTTATAGTAGTGGCTTATCACTGATCACAGCTCTACTTTGTGGTGATTGTTGTAAGCTGGTGATGCTAGATTCTTTTAGCTGTGAGGATCACAGTAACTCGTACTGCTTGTTGAATGCTGGTGGTGGTAAGTATCTGCATAGTTAGTAGCAATAGGTACTTGTGGTGGTATTTGTTTTTTGGGATGACATGTTTATCATGATGAGATCTTGGTGATAGCAATATGATGCAAGTGCAGCATGGTAGTGGTAAGACATGTATTGGAGTGGTTTTTGTTATCTTTGCCATTAGCCTTTTGATATCTTGCTTATAGTTTGCCTCTTGGCATTAATAATAATTATAAGAATGGTATCGACAAGTTTTAAGTATACCTGGATTTTTGGCCTTAATACAATGACTTTCTCTTTCTCTTTTTTCTATCATGTAATTTAGTGTTGCTGGCTTCCTTCATAACTCTTGGCCATGTAATAAATAATTTAGACAAAGAATGTCTTAATTTTTTTGTGCTATTTTCACTCAGGTACATTGAAGAAAATTATTCTAAAATTCGTGATGTGGAAAGAGAGCTAGCAAATCTTAACTTGGAGATGAAACTCACTGCTGGGCCCAAAAAAGCAGGTTGGTAGGTTGCCATCTTTAGTTATTCTTGTATTGCAGAAATATGATATTTTCCTTCAGTTATGTGCATAGTTGATTGATTTCGTTGTCGCTATCATGTATGACGGATGCCTTAAGCGCTTGAACACTTGAGAAAGAAAATAGAAATGTCAACAGAGAGAGTTCGTGTTGCCAAGCTGAAGGAAGAACAAGCACGAAAGGTTTGTCCATTTAATGCTCGATTGATTTTATATATACCCTTCAGATAATGGAAATAATGTTTGACATCATTTAAATAGCTTATGAAGGCCTCTTCTTCAAAGGTGCCTCCGAAAATCCAAGTTGTTACTCAAGTCAATCAAGCTTATTGAGATTGTTAACGATCAAACTCTTCACAAGTGGAAAATTGGTCTAGTTTTTCAATTTCAAAATGCACTAAGTGCATGCGTGCTTATATTCATAAAAAAAGTGTCCTTAGCCATACTTAATTGGGAGAATTTTGATCATGCGTTACAGTGCTCTTAAAGTTAAATATTGGTGTCTTAAAGAATCTGATCTCGTTTTTTTTTCCCCAAAAAATGGGAGGGCACTTGGAACAAGATAAACTTTGTGAAATTTGACAAGTGTAGTTATAGTATGTCTACGTTTGCTGTTTGACTCTCAATGCATGCATTCCTTCTTTGACTTCAGAAAGGGATTTTGCTTTTAAGAGTGAGGATATTTTTGGGTTACTGCAAATTCTTATTGTTTTGTAATCACTTCATTTTTCCAGGGCATATCTTTTTTCTCCATTCTGTCTAATAATTTGTTCTTTTTGTGTACTTCAGGTGTGGGAAGCAGCATCAAAGGCTGTGCAGGATGAGGAAGCAATTAAGCAGAAGCTATGTGAAGACCTTAGCCAATTGGTATATAGCTCTGCCTCGTGTATGTGAATGGTTACTGGTTGAAACTTTTCTCTTTTTGACACTATTATCTCTGATAGGTTCAACAAAGCAGTAACACACAGTTCTCTAGGCTGGAGGAATTAAAACGAAGATTAGAGGCATTGAACCCAAATAGAGCATCCACGTCTGTTCCTCTTGTGAGTTCTCTTGCTTTTTCTATTTGTTATATTAATAAAATGTCAGTGGCTTGGATGGGGCCCTATGGCTATCGATTGCTTGGATTTTTCTGTTTTGTGATAATCAGTTTTGCTATTTCTGTGTTTCTTTTAACCTGTCAAAAAAGAAAAGTTATCGCCAAAAGAAAATGGTTTTGTGTGTATATTTTGTTATATAAATAAAATTTTGTGCAATTGGGTATTGTGTCTGGAGATAATGTTGTTGGGTGAGGAGGAATGCCTAAGGTCGAGAGTACAATTGGGTACTGTGTCTGGAGATAATGTTGTTCCCTTGGTTTCTTTTCGTCCAATAAACAATATAGTGGGTTCACCATCGAATTGGGTTCTGCATAAAGTTATGAGATTCAGCATATCGTGGCACTCTCACCTGGAGGATGTGAAGACCAATTTAAAGCATTACTCACTGCGATTGAGGCAAGCCACTTGTGTGATACCAAATCAAGTTTTAAGAATAGCAGAGAGTTTAAGCCTTTTTTTTGGGCAATCAACTGTGACCCTGAGGACAGGCTCAAGCTAGGGAAGACTAAATGGAGGGCATTGTGAAGACGTTCTCATAGAGGGTATTTCGGGTAGAGTATTTGTCTTACGGGAAACAATGTGTTGGGGTTGGGGAGGTGTGTTTCATTCCTACTCGGACTTGATGTATTTTGTGTAGTTTTTCACAGGTTTTTTGGGTCATTAGGAGCTCTTTAGTATGGGATAGGTGTTTTCTTGTATACATCCAGTGTACTTAGTTACTCTTATGTATATATATAATATTATACTTATAAATAAAAAATAAAACTTTGTGCAGCAGCTGTTGTGATGAGCTTGTCCATTTCATTATGGTTTTGGTTTTGTGAAGAGATTCTTTATCACTTTTGATGGATATGTTTGCTTCATTTGATCTGCGGCGAGATAAGCTACTGTCCAGATTGCAAACGTATGAAGATTCAGACCATGTTAACCTGGGTTTGTCCTGCTTATGTCTATATTGCAAGGGAGTCTATGCAAAGTTTAGATTGGGGTGAAAGAAAAAGAATTAGAAGTTCAGAAAGAAGAAAGCCTTAGTAATTTCTTGATTTCATCTGCCTTTTCAAGGAATTTTCACTCATCCAAGTCACTAACCAATATACAGTGATTGGGAAATATATTGGTGATCCATCCATTCATTAAAGAAACTAATAAAATGTCTTTGAAATAGAAGAACGTTATTAGTGATTAGTCATTGTAAGAATTGTCTCATCCATAAATTCCTACTTTATCTTTTCTGTACGATTAGACTCGTCTATTATCCTGTTGCTCTTTTCCTTTTTTTTTTTTTTTTTAATCAGAGTTTTGAGGTCATGACCCTGTTTGACTTTGGATTGTTCCAAGCTCATCTTCATCTTAAAATGGTTGGGTGCAGGTTTAGGCACTTCGACTTGTCGACTTGAACTTAACTTAGTGAGTTTGCTGTACATTTATTGATTCTCATTTTATTTCAACTTTTTCATATTTTCACTCAATATGACTGATCAGCTTCAAGTTAAGCCATTTTAACTGTGACCAATCTTGCTTGTAGCTTGCACTACGTGTTCTCAACTGTATCTATTGATCTTGCTGCCCTTAGTTTAACCCAATTTTCTTAACGTATATTGTTCTTCTAATATCTAAGGATAGGATAACAGCTATACTAAGGCTGTCATGCGGTGAAATACTGATCTTAAATATATTGGAGGGGCTTTAGGTCAAATAAAAGGATATGTACAAAAGAATGGCAGAAGGTGGAGCAATTACGAGGGACAAGCAGCTTTTGCTGATGGCGTAAATGCTGAAGCCTTTGCCATTTGAATGGCGATGTCTTTGGGATGGTTCATTGCTTGTCTATGTCTGGCTTGAGTGTGTGGTGGGTTAATCGGCGGAGGGGAAGAAAAGGATGAGGGAAGGAGGGGGGGTTATTGTGGTTGCTGCTATTTGTCATTACGCTTAACAAACTCCATTCATTTTGTTGAATTCTTACATCCGTCATGTACTTTCTGCTGATGTGACAAGCACTGATATATAATATCAATGTCAATAAAACATTTTTTTTTTTTAAATTTTGCACTTGGAATTATGTTTAGGATGGGAAACCAGCAGGACCTCCCCAGAATAGCGGAGTCGCAAATGCTGCAGTTCCTCAAACAACAGAACCAGGCGCTGGAGTAACTGCATATGTTCCCAATCCAGGAAATGGTGGAAATGTTGCTGTATCAAATGGGCAAAACCAACAGCCTTCTGTTGAGGGAGAAGGAAGAGGCAAGAAGAAAACTCAGTTCCAAGGAAGAGGAAAGGGAATTGGGGCTGTTCCTAAGGGTAGAGGACCTCCCGCACCTGGTTGGACTGGTGCTGGGTTTGATGTGGATGGTAGTAGAGCTTAGGAGCGCCACTCCAGATTCTTTGCTAGAGCCATAGGACAGGGATCGCCTCTGTTGCTGGACTACTCTCGTCAATGTCGTCATTCTTTTTTGGTTGATGATTTACCTTCCATGTAATTCTTCATATTGTCTACATGAGCTTGTTGATAAGAAAATGTAATCTGAACTTTCTGACTTCTCTTGGATACTTGAAAGTTGAATCTAATGTCACTAACCAAATTCTCTTGAAGTGATGTAAATAAAGGGAAAAAATGGGGGAAGTGCTATATGAGATTTGAGCATTTTTTTTAAGAGAAATGAACAATCTGATTAGTAAAACAGAATGAACTGTCCAACGCAAAGAGCAAGAACAGCAAAGAATTCAGCAGCCTTCCATTACATTTGGAGGATCATTGAGTTCTGCAAGAGTAAGGTGTACAGCACTTGTTTCTCTCCAATAGATCTAATCTGACGCTGGCTTATACCCACCCTAAGTTCTCATTTAGATTCGGAAAGCGTTTTATTTTATTTCATCTCATAATTACGATTTTTTTAAATTTTTATACAGAATATAATAAATAATTTAATTTTTTTAAATCTCAAAATTTTAATATTAAAAATAATATTCTCATAATGTGTTATTTAGTGTTTATTTTTTTTTATTAAAAATCATCTCATCTCTAAATTCAAATCAGAAAAACAGTCCAATCCCAGACATCTTTCACTCTCTTTTCCTAAGCAAACAGCTTATTAGTAAACGGAACGAGATACGTGAGAAGGTAGAATTAAGGATCAATTAAGGATGGTTGGTTGAGGTGCCTTGCAATTCGTGATCTGAGTGGTTGTTTAAGGGGAAGACTTACATTTTACTCCTTAATATCTACAGTTAGGAAAAGCAAAATCATGGTTGAATTAAACCGCGCGCATTGACTGGCCCGAGTTGCCATGCATCTCATTATGTCCCTGTCTCGTTTACTATATTGCTTTTGCTTTACTATTCAGTTGACAGTGTTTTTTTTTTTTTTTTTTAATTTGGGTTAAATCTCGGAACATGATCTTCTTACATAATTTTAAAAAATAAATAAATAAATTCAATTAACTAACATAATCATATAATTAAATTAAAAATAAATTTAATTTTATAAAAAATTGAACATCTTTTACTAAGTCATCAATTTTTATGAGTTTGAATTTGTTTTTAATTAAATTATATGATTATGTTGATTGATTAAATTTATTTTCTTTTAAATTATAAAAAAGGTCATACGTACTTTAAAGTTTTAATTCAATTTCAAATAAAAAAAAAATTATTGAATAAGAAATTAAAGGAGATATAAGTGTGTCATTATTCATGCATACGTACATACGGCACACGAAAACATATGTAGGGAAAATTAAGGGGCAGTACTCCGGCCGAACTGACCTGGTCAATCTAACTTGCGACTGGGGGACGGCGTCTCTTTAAAACACAAGCATAATAATAAGTTGGTTGAATAATAAGTTTGTGCATTAACGATAATTTAAAACACAAGCGTAATAAGTTGGTTGAATGCATTCAAATATTACGTACAATGATTTGGTCAAAGGAACATCAATTCCAGCAGCTTCCACTTTTACTGAATTAAGTTGGTTGGGGCCGTCCAGGAATCTCTTCTTTCCGGGTTTCCAACAACACTCTGATCTACCCATCACTACAAACTTTTGGAGCTTCTATTATGTTTGCTTTGACCCAATCTTTTTCTTTTTTGCCCTACCCAAGTAAATCTACTTTTCTTGTTAATTAAGCTATTATTTATTTTTTTTAATTCCTTTCAATTCATCTCATTAAAATTATTATTAATTTCTTAAATTTTTATATAAATCAAAATAAACTATTCAAGTTTTTAAAATTTTAAAACAAAAATAATATTAAAAATATATTTTGATAATATTTTATTCAATTTTTAATTTTAATTTTAATTCTAATTCAATCATTTAGTTTTATCTCATTTATAAAAACAAAAATCTATCAGTTTTTTTTTTTTTAATTTTTCTTGGGCATATATATCATTAATTAGCTAGCACATTCAGATGTTTTCCCTTCATACACAAATTAACTTGATATTTCTATGGATGGAAAAGCACTTGGGATTTTCCCGAGAAAATTTCAAACTCGTCTTTAGCTAATTTATCAAACACTTTAGGATGTGTCACAGCTGTACTTACCTTTTTCTTTTTATTTTTTTTTACGGACTGCATGCTGTCAATGATCCTAATCGATCGATCCGACGTCAGATCATCATATTCAAAGTAGCTGTAAGAATTAAGGAACTATAATTTCAGCAATAATTGTCCAACTAACCCTACTCGTCATGAAGATGCTGGATGCATGGTCTACTTGATTGTTCATGTTCTGTTCTCATAATTATAGCTCAACAGTGAGGGCGCAGTACATTATAACCTACCTAGATATATAGCTTGGATACATAGAGGGAAGAGGTGGAACGTGAGAGTTGGATAAAATTCTGCAGAATGGCACATCAATCATGCAGATAAGTCGTGGTGGGTCAAGGCCTGGCAAGAGCTTCATAAAAATTTCCATTAAAAACTTGTGGCAGCCCGTAGTTTTCCCCTTAAATACAGCCTGCAGCATGCAACTGTAGTTTCTCTTAGATTTTTGCTGTATAGATGGTCCTGTACGTTTGTCACATCAATGGAGTTAAATATCATGTTGTACCTACTTTTAAGGGATGGTCGAGTTAGCCGAAGATCAGACCTTAACCTCGCTATTACGTACCCAAGGGCCCCAACAACCCCGGCAGGCGTGTTCGCCTCGGAAGTATACGGGGAAGTAATAAAATTAAAAGGGATTTTATAAAAATAAAATTATTAATTGACATAATTTTATATAATATATTAAAATTATTTTATAATAAAAATAATTTTATAACTTGATATATTATATCAAATCATATAACTTTGTCTTTATATTAATTTACTTTTATGATTTCTTTTTATATATGGCTATAAAACCTGGTCTCTTATCAAATTTTTTTTATATAAATATTACTTTTGAGTACTAATATGTCACGTCATCTTATATTAAGACAAATACATTATAGTTACATTACGTAGATTTTCAATGAGTATTTTCAATGAGTATACAACATTAATTAAAAATAAAAATACACCAATGTCTTTCTAGCAACTTCTTTATCTATTCTTTAAATGTCTTTCTGCATAATTAAATAGCAGGATATATATGAGTTTAAATTGTATATGTTCAATATTTATATATATATATATATATATATATTTGTTACACCAAAATTACTCTCATCAGATCTGTCGACATTGTCATCGTTACGATCATCCATCATTAATCTCATTAATTACTTGAAAAATAGTTGAAAACAAATGGTACACAAATCCCACGAACTTGGATCACATGACACCCAAGAGCTAGGGAAATCTCAGGAACAAATAGATATATATAGATCTTGGAAAGCACCAAGTCAGCTTGCCTCAAACAACGTACCCCAACATCGATGCATGATTAATTAAATAATTAAATCGACCAAGTCAAAGGTTGATCACTCCCTCATGATATAATCCAGTACCTCCCATCTCACCACCATTAATATACGGCCTGACCACAAATATTATTAAACCACCTCACATGCATTTGACCGATCCACAATCACATGCATCTCATTTGCATTTGCATTTGAATTTCCCGCTTGTTCAGTAATCTTTGCTAGAACAGTAGTAGTACTGGTTGTTCACTGCCATATTTGATTTGTGATGATCTGCGAGATATCTAAGCCAGATTGCTGTTGTGTCAATAATTAATGCAAGTTATTACACTCGTCAGTGGGGTCAGAGAGAAAATCGTACTTAATTATCGCACATACCCCGATCGAGAGAGGCCGTAGGTACGTACCTTCCACAGCACATCATTTACTTAACCTCATGACTTCTTTTTTGATCAATTATTAATTATTTATATATATATATATACATATATATATATATACATACGTTCTCGATCGAGCAGGCATTCTTTTCAAACCTTATCCGTACTCATGCATGCGACGTGATGAATAATAGTGTATATCTCATTCTAGCTCATCTTAATTTCGAACCCTATCATATGATCTATATGTTGAATGATTTGATGAACCTTTCCTGGGACAAAACAAAATCATGATGATAACGTTAAAATACTCCACAGATCGAAATAATATACTTGATCAGATAACGCTGATCATATATAGGTTTTTGAGAGAAATATATACCATGTGTCAACATATATATATATATATATATATATATATAAATGATTCGCGTCAGTCATTATTGAGGACAGCCTGACGTGTCAATATGCAAAATGACCGAACTGACCTTGGGAATAGGGTTGCTTGCGAATCCATCTTCATTTGTTGAAGTCACTACAAAGAAAATGACTTTTCCCAGCGTTGTTTTTTGTCGCAAAAACCTACATATGTCGCTACAATTATACTTTTGCAGCACAGAACTCAACGTCGCATGTTCGTCGAGACTGTTTCGTTGAATTAAGACATCTGCGTAGCTGGCCTGATTTCGTTGCAAAAAAAACTTTTGGCGGCAAATTGTTGTCGTTGCAAATGAAATAATTTTTCGCCACAATTGACATTCAGGCATCACTTGAAAGAGTTGAGAAAAGTCAATTACGGCAATATAAGCACTTTTGGTGGCGACTTAAGTCGCCGCAAATAATGTTATACATTAATAAAAAAAAAAAAATTCAAGCTGACCTAGTCAATTTTTTACAATACATATAATATTCTAAATATAAAATAGTTAAAAGAGAGGATCTTGAAGGAAAGAAATCTAATTTAAATACTCATTTATTCATCAAAATTCTAAGCTAGCCATTTAAATAGTTCATAAAACAATTACCACTAACAGTAAAATTAGTACATGTATTTTCACTGTGTATATACGAGTTTGTATATATACACTTGTGCAAAACTCATTTCACAGATATCTCAATCATCCCATCATCTGTACCATTTCCTCTGTGACACATAAGTGAAATGGTGATGTGATTTATAAAAGATATCCTAAAAGTTGAATTGCTAGCAGCTAAATCTCCAACATTACACTCCTTTTTGGCAAAAGTAGGATCTGGTAGGCATAACATCAGATAATTTGCGAAAGCTTGGTCAACATCTCCATAGACTTTGAACTAAGTTTTTTAAATAGCTAGAGTACTTGCAAAAAGGTGACAGTACAAAATTATGGATCATGCAAACCTGATTTTCAAGTTTTTCACGGTCATTAACCTTGGTTGCTCCATCCGCATCCATCATTAGAAGCAATTCACCACGTGCATGAAGCATTCCCTGTTTTACAATGCTTTCACCAGGACAAAGAGCTTCAATCAATTGTCATCACACATAAAACATTAGTACATCTTCATAAGTGAGTGGTTTGTATTGGACTCACTTTTCTAATTGCTTCTCCCTTGCCATGATTTTTACAAGAAGGATAAGCCTCACTTTGTCTATGGTGTATTTCCTTACAAAGTCAAGAGCTACTCTTTTTGTCCCATCAACACTTCCATCATCAATAATCACCACCTGTTGAAGACCCATCCATTCGAAATTTAAGGAACAGAAGATAATAAATATTTGACATACTTTTCTAGAAGGATAGCAAAACTCTATTCCTTATAATAATGAACAGTCAGAGAAACTACAAGAAATCATTTATCCTCTGCTCTCAATTTACGGCAGTACCTAATAACTAAGAACAAGCAAATTGTAACTTCAATGAGTTAATGATGAAGCCAAACATCACATTTTTTGTGCTCCAGAAATTTACCATCTGTTTGCACAGTGGAGCCCTCATTAATATTTCCAAGTTGAGTTTCATTGACATTAAAGAAAAAATCAACATACAAGACCATCCCTCATGACCACGCTAACTAATTCAAAAGATCCAGCAAACAAAATGATCAAAACGATACCTCATAAGAAAATGACTCATCCTTTGCCGCACGTTGTTGAAGATAACTACAAGAAAAATACGATCATTATAACACTATGTTAACAGAAATTAATTAATTACTAACATGTTGCAATTTATCACAAAGCAAGTCAGATCACAAAATCCAAAATACCATTAGATCACAAAGGCAAAAAAAGCATCATATCACAAGTAGATTAGACAAAAATAAATAAATAGAGAGAGAACAAAATCTGCTATATATTTGACATGTCCTAAACAAAATCTAGATGGTTCCCAGACAAAATCTACTATATATTTTTCTAACAGAGGTACTCAACTTCAAAAAAACCCCAATTAATTTCTGTCTATTATACCCAATTAATTAACAAGGAAAATAAGTCCATTTGTTTAATCAGTAGGCAACATGAACAACATGCAAGGAGCAGTACAAAACAGGGCAATCAAGAAGCCAAAATAGTGGCAGAATATGATATTTGAAAACAAACCGAAGTGAGAGATTCAAGCTAGGGTACAGGACTCATCCCAAAATCCAGTAAAATCAAAGCTAGGGTTATAGGATGAGAGATTTCTACCTATGAACATGACTATCTTCAAAATTGGAATGATCAAAGAGTTATGCAAATAGGGATTTTTAAACAAAAAGTAAAGGATGGAACAAATACCTTCTCCACTTTCCAACTTCTATTGTTCGGAGTCACCATCTACGCAAATTGGAGCTCTACTATGTCGAAGGTAAATGGTGGGATCCTTCGAGGAAGACAAAAAATGAGGCCTAATCTTATAGATAAGCTGTATGATATACGCGCGAGTCAGTAAACATACCAAAATTCCAAGAAATTTCAGCAAACCCTAAAATTATCAACTTACAGAGTTATGGCTGACTACGGAGCCTGCAAGAGAGGGTAAGATATCAAAACCATTAGTAAATAGTGAGTCTTGATGAACAAATCCAACAAAGAAATTTCAATAAGTGGTGGATTGTTGGATTCGGTGCATCGAAATCGAGTATTCAACGGTTGGGGGCGATGGTGATGAACACGCGAAAAGAAGAAAAAACTCCAAGCCCTCTTTGAATCCCTAAGATCAGTATGAATTCACAGAAGATTTGGGGAACTGGCGATAGAGATTTCAATGATCAGACATAGTTCTAGTTCGGATTTGGGGAAGAAATCTGGTGAGTTACGGTAGAAAGGGTCATCAGGAAATCTGGGGAAGAAATCGCAATGGACTAGAGGAATAAAGGAAATCTTCTAGAGAACTCACGATGGACTAGAGAAATTAATAAAGGAAGATTTGTTGCAGCGGTTTAACAAGATCTGCCGCAACAAAGGAGCTAAACCAAAGTAATCTATCGACGCAAATTGCAATTACCTATTGCGGCTAAAAATTAGATAGAATTGGTAGAAGAAGTCGACGCAACACACACATTTACTGTTCACCAGCGATAATTAAGACGCTAGTGCCGAGAATTATACGGCATTCCACAAGCCGACGCAAGAAAGGACGTAATTGCATCAAACAATTTTGCAACGAATTTAAAATCGATGGGAAAGAGCATATTTCTTGTAGTGAGTGGAACCATCTCTCTCTCTCTCTCTCTCTCTCTCTCTCTCGATCTCCCACCAACCCCAGATGAGAAGACCCCCTAAGCTCTCTCTCAATCTCCCACATTTACAACTTCTCTCTGTCATCTCTCTCTCTCTCTCTTTTTGTCGATCTCCCACACCCGAGTCGCATCGCAGACCTATCCTCCAGCCCGAGTCACATTGCGCACTTCTCCCCCCACGAGTCGCATCCCCCTCTCTCAATGACGCTCTCTATAAGTTATCTCCCTCTCTCTTTTCCCTCTGTCTTTTCATTGCTCTAATAATTATTCCTTGAGTTTGAATATTGCTGGATTTTAGGGTTGTCTTGTAACATCCTGTAACCCTAACTTTCTAAAGCAGGGCTTGCATTTTGGCATTATTTTGAGTTTTTTGTGATTTCTTGGATCATTTAGGTTAATATGTTTTTTTTATTATATGCTCTGATTGTGTGATAACTTAGAAGAAAATATAAATGATTTTTGTTGTCTTGGTCTCAATCGAACTTTGTTGGAGGCTGGTTGTGCACTGATTGTACGAGTAACTGAGTAAAATATGTAAGTTCTTGGATCATCTCGTCTCTCTCTCTCTCACAATCGAACTTTGGTTTGAGCATTTTCATTCCATTTAGTGCAAAATATGAAGTATTTTGGTCATTCCACACTATGTTAACAAGTGAAATTAGTAAATTATATCATATTTTATATAAACAAATCCCATTTATTTCACTTAAAATGGAGAGGATCATTGTCTGATGTGAAAGTGATTTTGAAAAATAAAAAATGGAGCATAAAATTGGATGTATTTGAAGCGTGTAGAATTAAGATACAGAAATGCATTTTTTTTCAATTTGTGGTGTTTTTGTGAATTGTACTTTTGAAGAATAGATTTTTGTAAACAATTATATATATATATATATATACATACATATATATAATGTAACGATGTCTCTTATGTTGAATATTTCAATTGCTAATCCATTTTCACAATGACCAGGTCTTGTAGAATGGATACTTTTCACATAAGCTTATAACCCTTTGTTCCCCATAAGCTGGACATCCTCCTGCAATAGTTAAATTTATTGTAAGCATTTTCATAATTGGTAATATACATGTGATGTTTTGGGAGTATTCATTTGGATTTTACATTATCTTAAAAAAATGGATTTTATCATGCAGATCAAGGTTAGGTTTGGTGAGGAAAAAGATTTGGTTGTTTCGGTGATGTTTGCAAGGGTTAGCAATGGGAGGAGCAGTATATTTGTACTATCAAGGGGTATTGTGCAAGTATGAGAAGTAGGGCCACTCAGTTCAGAAATAATGTTGTGGAAATGTGGCCCCCTCCTATAGCTAGACTTTGTTATATATTTAGTTATTGTATAACTTTAACTTGGTATGTGGTTGCTAAGCTAAACATGCATTGATTTCTATATATATTGAGAGACAAGACAAGGATTTTCATTTGCTGTAATAACACTAAGTTTGTTTCACCTAAAAATGATGAGGGAATTCGACAAGATTGTAAAAAAAAATCCAAGTGTTACATTCATGAGCATGTACACAAGTTTTGTGAGCACCTACTTTGGTCCCTAGTTTGGACCTCCCAAAAAGTCTATTTGTCAATTTTTTTGGTTAATTTAGAGCTTGATGAGCAAAAAAGTTCAAATCAAATCATATGCACAAGCTATTTTCGTTACACAAGTTTTCATTACACAAGTTTTCATTACAAAGGTTAACTCAATGAATTTATAGATACTTGTTTTGTACATCATTAAAGTCACAACCACCAAGTACAAGAACAATTCTACCAAACTTCAAATAATTTCATTTATACAAATAATGTGGCTATCTAAATACATAACATAAATGGACATTTTGAGATCCAATCAAAATCATTGCAAGAGAAACATCTTCAATGAATCCTCTAGTCCTCTATCATTCTAGCACCTCGATTTTTTTGAGCTGATTTGAAGCTCCCAAATCTAGCAACCAAACAATGTTGTAGGCGCAAATTCACCACCATATCTCACCTCCTAGCCCACTACTTGAAGCTCCCAAACAATATACCCAACACAAAAAATTAGGTGAAAGATATAAGGATATGATTCTTTTATTTATCTTTGATTGTGCAAATAGGGGCCAAACATTACTAAATAATAACTTAGAATTAGACATTACGAACAAAGATAGGCTGAGAAGAATAGTCAAGAAATTGCAATCAGGAAAATGAGGTACCTGATTGTCTTGGATGATGTATGGCAGTTGTATGAATGAGATGCTCTCAAATATGCCATGCCTAACAACAATTGTGGTAGCTGGATAATCCTCACCACACGTAATGCTGATGTGGGCTCCTCATCTGGTGTTGAAATCTGTCAAGATACTTTAAGAAACTATTTCATCACATCTTATTATCTAAACAAAATTATCTAATTATAAATGAATTTGAAATTGTCAATTGAATCGTACCTTATGCATAATTGTGTGATTCACCATACCATCTCCAAGTAGCATAAAAAAAAAGAGCTTCCATCATCCACAAAATACACCAGACTCTCATAAAAAAAATCTACTCTTTCAAAATTGAAATGTCTACATGATAAAAATAACAATACCCATTCTTAAGAGTACTATAAATCATTGAAAAAAATTAAGCTAAAACAATGTTCAGTAGTACTAATTGTTATATGTTTTCTCTCATACGTACACTGTTTGTTTTGTAAACAGATATGATACGTATCATGTTTTTCTCTACACTGCATGCATGATGGTCTCGACTCTATAATAAAAAGGATAGAGGCCTAGGAATGATATTATAATTTTGTTTGCTAGATTTTCTACAATGTTGTGTGTATTGAACTCAAAAACTACAACAGAACAACAACATAACCAAAAGAACCACTAGTATCCATGGCAGGGGCAATGCAAACTACAAAAAAAAACCAAATGCCTAAGCACTGGAAATGATATCAAATGCATCTAGAATTTTTCATGCTAAAATTTTAGTTCGAACAAGAAGACTTCTGGAAACATCTTCATTAATTAATCAAACTAGTTTTTCAGATACAATCAAACATAATATTCATAAAACCACACACACAGCAGTACAAACATCATAGCATAAATGCCTGACAAGCAGACACACGTAATTTGGTCATGCTTTCATCTTTTAGCTCAATAACTTGCATCCTGTTCAAACCGATAAGCATGATACTTCACATTTACCATTCAAAGAGAATTCATTAGCTTGTTCAAAGAGTGGAAGTCAAGTCAAGCCTATAAGAAGCTCAGAATTAAAACAGTGGAAACTCAAACCCACTCAATAATTTATACAGCCTAATTTGATTATCATTTTTTCTTTTTCTTTTAACTTCATGTTTTGTTTCTAATTAACTTCATTATTTATACAGTCCAAATAATGCAACCGAAAAAGAAAATTTGAGAAAAATTCAAGAAACATGTCTCTCATTTTATTATGCTTCTAAGATCGAGTGGAAAGGGAGTAAACTTACACAAAAAAAGCCCTCATTCTCTTGCCTCTTATCCAAAAAATTTGAGAAGAAAAATCAAAGATTTATCCATGCCCTAAAACCTAACCCGCAATACCTAGGAAAGTACAAAACCCAAAACTCATCCTCTACCAGTACACATGAAAAATGGCTAATAGTATGAGAGGAAAATTGATTAAAAAACAGAGCATGTTACCTTCGAGAAGAAGAAAAACTAGAGATTTTATCCACCCTAAAACTAACCTGCAATGCCTAGGAAATTACAAAACCCAAAACTCATCCTTTCTCAGTACAGATAAAAAAGTTTAGGACTTATGGAAGGAAAATTGATCCAAAAACAGAGCAGTACTTCAAATAATTGTTATATAGAATACTTCTAAAAACTAATAAGACATATATGTAATATCTATTTCATAATTTTGTTCTCTTATTAAATTAATTGATTTTTTAATTGATTCTTTTTTTTTTTAAAAAAAATTATACTTTAAACTTTTTGAAAATGAGCCTTTTGCCACTAAGGAGCCTTAGACAATTACTTAACTTGCCTAAAGTAAGAGTCGGCCCTAAGTAAAGTAAAATTTCGGTTGAAGCTTATGATCATTAATAATCTAATCGTCTGTCCATACTGGACATGTACGTAGATGATATCATAACTTATACATAGATCGACCTTATATAAATCATAAAATTATATAATGTATAATAAAGTACATTCTACATGTGAATGGACGTACATAAGGAAGTATGATTAGCATGAAAGCTAGCTGCACAATAAAATACAAAAATAGAGTGCTAAACCACAAACAGTAGGTATACCATTATTGGGTACCATACCACTTCAATATATATGACAGACGTACGTCGAACCGATAATAATATTCAGGCCATTCGATGCCCAGATAGCAGAAACAAAATTATTAATTTTGATGTGGCAGAGTTAGGTAAGTAGAAATTAATTAAACTGATCATGATTAAGTGAAACATCAGAAAAAATACGACAATAACATGAGAAAGCTTAAGGAAGGAATAGATAACGAATTGAAATGAGATAATTTTAAAATGAAAATTGAAAGTTTAATAAAATATTAATAAAATATTAATTTTTAATATTTTAAAATTTGAAAAATCTGAATTTTTTGTCGTATCTTGTATAGGAGTTTGAAAATATTGTAATGATTAGATAAAATAAAATGAGATATTAGATTGAGATATTATGTGATGATCAATCCAAACAAGGCCTTAAACGCCTCCAAACAAAACAAAGGAAAGACTCAGATATCCATGCACGCGCGTAATGATCTATATTCAGTATTCCTGATCAATTCCGAATTAATTAGTTTAAGCACCGATCATGAGTATATATAATTAAAAATATGTATAAAACACAGTCAAATTCAGAATTAAAACATTTATTACCGAAATAACAAATTACAAACTAAATAACTAGATCAGTACATTGCATTTATAAGAGGCAAAATCAGGATTAACGTGCATGGAAGATAACTTTTGATTAATACTACCATGTTCTGAAGTCCTTTCACAGTTCACATGAATAAAAATCCAAATTAGTTTATTAATACTATCATGTCTTAAACTCCTTAGTTCCCACGAAAGACTCAAAGTTTATATTCTACATGATCATGATATATACTGCTTGGACAAAAGACAAGTGGATCGAGATCGAGCAATGCTTGAATCAATTTATGTGCTAATTATGTGCTAATTACACTAGTTAATAATTGTTATTATTATATTATATTTTATATATATACACGTCACCCCTCCAGTACTTAAATATTGTTCTTACTAAATACATAAAACTAATACTGTAAGGCTGTGTGGAGGAGAATAGAAGAGTACAAACTTTTTGGATATATATGAATCTGTTTTAGGTCAGAAGATCACTAAAGAGAAAACAACTATAGTACTCAGCCGTAATATTAGAAGAGAGATTAGAGATGACATTAAATAGTTATGGGGAATTGGTGAGATTCATCAATGTGATATATATTTAGGACTTCCTTTCAATGTTTTGAATATCGTATTTGTGAGCGTATCGGTTAAAGCACTGGAACGAAATATTTCGATACTAGTACTTTTTCGTATACCGTTTCGAAATAGTCTATACATAAAAAAAAATGATATATATAAAAATTATATTTCAAAATAATAGTTAATATATGAATAAATTATATATATAAATATATATGTAAATAATCTAATCTAAATTAGGATAAAAAAATCGGAAGCAATGAAAAAAAAAATAACAAAAAAAAATTCCAAAATCCGATACCGATGGCCGAAATATCGGCCGGTACGGCCGAAATCTGGGCTGGTACGAAACAGACTGAATTTCTGTACTGGTCACTATTCCGGTATGGTATGTACTAGCCGGTACGGTACGAAATTTAAAACAATGCTTCTTCCTATTGTGGGAAAGTCATGATAAAGGACTTTCAACTCTATTAAACAAAAGATATGGCAAAAGTTTCAAAGTTGGAAGGAACATTTGCTCTTTCAAGGAGAAAAGAAGTGCTTCTAAAAACAGTGGGACTTTCTATCCCAACGTATTCCATTGCTATTTTCTATTACCTTCTACTTTGTTTTTTGATTTAGAGATATTAATGTCTAATTTTTGGTAAGGTCAAAAGGGAGAGGAAAGAAAGATCCATTGGTTAAGCTATGCTAGAATGTGTGAGCCAAAGTCTTGTGGTCGGATTGGGTTTAAACATCTGATCAATAATTTTAACTTAGACCTTTTAGCCAAATAGGGTTGGAAGTTGATGCAAAATGATAGTTCTCTACTGTTCAGATTATTTAAAGCTAGATACTTTGCAAATTCGAGTTTTGAGCAAGCTACCTCAAGAAATTGTCCTTCTTACACTTGGAGGGGCATATGGGAAGCTAAGAAATGGATGTTAAAAGGTTGTAGATGGAGAATTGGTAATAGCAACCCAGCTAAGATATGGTCTGATGCAAGAATACGAGGTCATGTGACTTTACTTTGGAAGGGACTTGTTGGCTTAGATAAAGTTTAGGAAGATGTAGTGGCTTCTTTAATTGATGACACAAGAACTTGGAATGCTCATGAACTTAGATCTCTCTTCAATTGATCGTGGTTGATACACTAAAAATTGTGATCTGTCTAGGTGCTTATAATGATAGAAGAATGTGGGCTCATAAGAGAAATGGTATTTTTAGTGTCAAAAGTAGTTATAGGTCTATGGTCTGGTTTGTTTTCAGAGATGAGATTGAGATAAGATGATATAAATTAAAATAAAAGTGAAAAGTTAAATAAAATATAATTATAATATATTTTTTTAATATGATTTTTGTATTGTGATTTGAAAAAGTTAAATTATTTATATTATTTTGTATTAGAATTTAAAAAATTTGTAATAATTAGATGAGATAAAATGAGATGAGATTGAGTGTGTTTTGAAAGCAAATCAGGCCAGACAAGGCTAGGATCTCAGATTGCAAAATCTTCAACAGCTACGTTTAATAATCTTATGGAGGCAGCTGTGGAAAATGCAAGTACCAAGCAGGTCATATTCTCCACACCTTTCTCTACAACTGATCTTGACCATAGAAGGGCCAAGGTTGAATTTTTGCTTAGCATGCTTGCAAGGAAGGTCTTCCCACAACAAAGAAAATCTGATGAAGAAATATGTGCTATCAGATTGTGCGTGTTGTTTTTGTGATTTTCACTATGAAGATCTCAATCATAACTTGATAAACTATTCTACTTCGCAGAGTTTGTGGAGAGAGTTTTTACCAGATCTGTGTTTTGATGCTAATTTGAAAATTTGTGATATAGCTTTGAATTTTTGTGATGGATTACGAAGTGACAACTTAGCTATGTTTTTTACTTTGGCTTGGAGTTTCTGAATATAGACATAATAAAATGGTGCATGATCAAGTTTTACTAAATCCAAGAGAGGCTGCTGAAAGTGCTTTGAGTTTGATCACGAACTATAAGGAAGTAAGATTGAAGGCAAGTGCTCAGTTGAAGCAGCATTTTTGTTGGAAACCTCCTATAGCAGGTTGACTCGAGCTTAATGGTAATAGGACTGCTTTTGTTGAGTTATGTAAATCTAGTACAAGTTGTATTTTGAGAGATGATTAAGGTAATGTCCTAATGGTTGGCAACAAGGTTGAGAATGAGTTTGAGGAGCCTGAAGCTGTTGAGTTGACTGCAATAGTTTGAGGACTACAACTATGTGAGCATGGGCACTCACATATTCAAGTTGAATATGATTGTTTGTTAATAGTGGAAGCATTGCAGCAGAATTTTACGGAATGATCGATATTGGGGCTGTTATATAGAGAGATAAAGTTACTTTCTTTACATGATTTTGTTGAATATAAGTTTGTTTATGTTCATAGGGAAGCAAATATTAGTATGTGGTGGGATTGTATTCCAAACTTTATTTCTTAAATCTTTTAACTTGATAAATGATTGTAATCTCCTTTCTTTATTAATAGAAGCTATGTTTAAAGGGAAAAAAAAAAACTCTATTTCCATAATCCACACACGCAGTTATAATAACATATAATAATGATCATATTAAAACATATAATAATATATATTGTTGGAGCGTTAGTGCATGACAATTTACTCTCTCTCTCTCTCTCTCTCTCTCTATGCTCTCTCTCACATGCATATTGCATATTCATGTTTTTAATTTATTTATTTTTTCAGATCAATGTTATTCTCCTCTCCTATCATCTTGATCTATTCTGACATCCTATCATCTTTAATCAAAATAAAGGAATCTTAGCACTTATGTTCATAGACAGTTGTATTTAACTACCTGTCCACCTTATTTATGTTTTTGACATGTAATATTTATGGTAGACCGGAATATTATTTGGTCCTGATCATATAAATTAGATGTCAATTTATAAAAACTTTTCTTCATTCAAGCCCTGACGACTGTTAATTTACACATGGTTATACGTACGTACAATAAATAACTCAAATTAAACAACTCATTTATTAATTAATGTACTTATTTTCCACCATAAATTAACAGAATCTAAGGATCATGTCCAATGGAATACCATGTGATCTCTTTTCTGCCAATAGTTGCAACTTTTTAGTTTTCGGTCGAACTTGGTTGCAACTTTAGGGTGCCTCTGAAATAGAATCCACGTTCATGCAGTCTCGTCTGCATGCAATAAGTCATCATCTTTTAAGTATAACCATTGTCGTATTGCAACTTTACAAGCGTATATAGTATACTACATATAATATAGTGCTATATACTCAGATCTTATATCTGAGTATATATATAGTATATAAATATGAGCATATATATATATATATATATATAAACTAAACTATATATAAATTACATTTATAAATATGAGCATTGCTACAATATATCTGGATGTAGCAGTATCAGATGGATCCCGATAAGAGTAATTTAATTTTTTATTTTAATTTTCTTTTTTAATGTCCTTAATTAAACGTTTTTTTTTTTAAATTCACATCTTTAAGAAAAATCTATTTTATTCGTAAGTAATAAAATAAAATAAATAAATAAATTGCCGAGATCCAACAGTCGAGGGGAGTAGCATTTTTTAATAAATATTCCCCTAACATGCATGCATGCATGCCTATTCCCTGTTTAAACCTAAACTTTTAATTAACCTAATAACTATATTTATTTTATTTTATTTTTTTCATAGTAATTACTTAGTACTGTAATAATTAGAAATAAATTGTTGCACCTAATTACTAATATACTGCTGCTAAAGATTCAGAAGTTTTTTTAAACTATATATACAACTTAAAAAATATATATATTAAAGAAAAAACAAAGAGATATATTGGAGATCAGTATTGCTTAAGAATAAATTAATTCATAAAAAGAGAAAACAATATACAAAGGATGCTGGAGGAGTGAGAGAAAGGGATTCCTCTGCCAGCATGTCTTTTGAGAACCAATCAGAAAGCGAATTCTGTTGGAAGTTAAAATCCCACGTGGAACCCTCAAAACTCTTTACGAGTCCCAACCAGTGGCCCCACCTAAATACTGTTTCTCATCACGTGAATCACCCCATGTGACTCCCTCTGCTCTTTGTCTCTCTGTCTCTCCTCCAAACGGTGTCGTACGATCAAGTCCCGACTACCCAACATACCTGGGCTCTCACCAAAACTCCAGAGCTGTTTCATGTAGGAGAGCGTCCAGTATGTCCTTCTCTATTTCCGTCGCTATCTCTTCTCCTTCCTCCTCACATGCCACCGCACTTTGGAACTTCAGTCTCGGAATATCCTTGTCGATCAAAGCATCAATGTCTTCAAGAACACGACAATCGGCACATGGGAAGCTTCGGATTTTAGCACACAATGTTTCAATTAGTTGGGACCCTTGCATGTGGCAAAGACCAGGTCCGTTCTTCGAACTTGCCGGCCATGGCTTCATGTCTATGTAATTATTCTTCAAAATCTCGACCAACAGTTCATCCACAAGATGAAACAGTAATAGTTTTTGGACGTTGCATCCTAAACCCATTCGACCAGAATCTTCGAGTTCGTGAAGGATAGCTGGGTCTAAGGGATGGGAAGTAGAGAACCAATTGGAGAAGGACACGATGCAGGTTTCTTTGTCTATACCAGTACACCTTAGGATGTTGCTAACGTACTCATATTCTGCTCCACAAACTCCGGTGATGGAGTCACCGTTAAATCTGTCGTCGTTGCTTTCTCGGGCCATGAGCTTGTCCGTCGTTTCTGGTTTGTACTTGATCTGGCTCGTACAACTAGATAACTGTGAGCTACATCTTGATTCTTGGGCGTCAAATACCTGAAACTGTGTTCCCCATAACACAAAAACAAAACAAGCCAATAGACTAAACGATAAGAAAAAAATTAAAAGCAAAAAGGAATACTGCTTGGTTTACTCCAACAGATCGAAAGGTAATAGAAAATCGAGAATAGACCACCTGCTTTTGAGGAATCTTGGTTGCTGGTGGGGAAGGTTCTTTCTTCACTGTGAGAAGGGTTGAGACAGGAATGTTGAGAAGGTCATTTGACAAAGGGGTTTTCTTGCATTTCTTCTCTGGAATGTTGGCTCTGGTGGCTATTGATCTCCGCACAAATGGTTCCTCTTGCTTGTTTCGGATTATATCCGAAGTTTGTGGAGGCTTCTTTAGCCTCTGACGGAACCTTTCACCTTCGATCCTTTCACATTTTTGGTTTGTTTTCGGGCCGGCCTGCTGCTGCTGCTGCTTTTGCAGTGGTTGAGGTTTCGGCTTCACGACTGAAACTTTAACCGGTTGCGGCTGTACATTCTGTGGTGAAGACAGTGAAGACGACGGTGATTTTGGATAATGGAAAGATTTATCTTTGCTGGATGCTTCTGTCGTGCTTGCTTTGATCTTTGGCTCTGAGAATCTGAGCCTTGGAGAGGAAGAAGGTGCTGAATGCCTGCCTTGACTTGAATATTCTTCAACAACTTTGGTCAAAGCCTTGGAATACTTCCTTGATTTGAATTGATTAACAAGCTCAGTACTTGATCTTACTTGATCTCTGTTCGTGATAGTGTTCGTTATGTCCATCCCTACTTTCCGGCTAACCTTTTCTTTCATCTGCTTCACAATTTGCTTAGCGTACTCGCTCGGACTTCTGTTATTCTCCTCTTCAACTCTGCGCTCTTTCCTTCTCAGATATGAAAATCGAGAGAACTCTAAGTCCTGATCATGACTTGCGCTCAAGTTCTCTTTGTTGATCTGAAGTGAGAACCTGTGATCGACGCTGGATCTTCTAGCTGAAGATATTCTTGGAGTCTCCGGCAAAGACCGTGTACCAGAAATATCGTAGTCTAAGATATTTCTTAGCCTGCTTTGGAGGGGTTGCGGTACTGGACGAAGACGGTGAGAATGTGATTTTGGAAGAGGATTTTGGGTTCCATTTGCTGAAGAATAAGAAAAGGGAGAGCTAGCTTCGGGAAGAAGGTCGAGACCCATGAGTCTTGCTACCAAATTCGGTGTCTTGATTCCAGGAGAGCTGCTCATTTCCGACGAAAAATCATTTGGAGCTCCAGCCTTCGATTCTCTGAGTCCACTCGTTTTAATTTGGATACCTATCTGGATTTTCCAAAGAAAGAAAAAAATATATCTTATAACAGTATTAGGGAGTACTCCACGTTATCATTATCATCATCATCACTCACTTTACAAAACAAGAATCTTAGGAAAAAAAAATAGAGGAGGGAGGGGTGCATGGCAACCTGGAAAAATTGTAAAATAATTTTATAACAGAATAACTTACAGGGATGTTAAAAAATTCTTCCTCCTCTTCTCCTTCTCTTGTAATACATGATAACGAAAGCTCCCCCGATTGCAAACTATTTCTTGGTGCTTCAACTCCTGGATTACACAAATATTCCATAATCGAAGTTCATGGATGTATGAGAGAGAGAGAGAGAGAGAGAGAGAGAACCTTTGGGATTAGTGGGTTCCTCTGGGAGGATACAAGTAGGCTCGAAAGAGGTTTTTCGGTGGTGCAAAGCGAACCGAAACTGATGGAAATCAAAGAAGTGAAAGACAGCATTCATGCAACCAGAAGAAGAGGCATCTTTCTCTCCTCCAGCATCACCTCTCTTGGTGCTGGATCTTCCGCCCCAATACCATTCCCTACCCATTGCTAGTAAACTTCTCTCTTCCTATTCCGTGGACAGGAAATATGGTCTGGAAAGGACTTTTCTAACAATGAGAAAATCAGAATGAAAATGACAGAAAGATGCAGTCTTGGCTCACACAAAGAGACTATGTATGAGAGAGAGAGAGAGAGAGAGGCTAAAAAGATTGTGGGATATGCTGGCGAGGAAGCGAGAAAAGCGGATCCATGAAGCATAAAACAGACCCGTTTGATTTGAGGAATTAAGTACAGTGAAACTAGTTGTCTGAGTTTCTTTATATCTTTTTCCCCCTTTCCTTTTTTTTTTTTAAACCCTTTCTTTCTATATATTTTCAAACTCTCTCTGTTTATCTATATCCTAGATTTTCACACTCACTCCCACGTTTTACCAGAACCAAACCAGAACCAACTCTGCCGTGCTTCGACAGTCATTGGGAATTGAGATGTGGAAAGAAGTTGAGTATGACGATATGACTACGTACCTCTCAATTTGCCAACTCTAAGAGACGAGAAAGCGTACGTGGCGTACAACGCCTTACTTCCATACAAGTGTTATCAACCTATTTAAATTCAAAACTATCTCCACTCATTTTATCTTCAATCCCACTTTTAAATAGTCTATTTAAAATAGAAATGCTTAAGTTGCTGACAAAAATTTCCAAATAAGAATGTCGCCTATGATTTTTTATTTTTTTTTTTTTTAATTTAGTGATTAAATATATGGTTTATAATGATGTTATGATTTTTTAAAATTAATATAGGCAAGATTCCCATTCGAGAATTCCCGTACGAGAATTCCCGTACGTGGTTGTAGAAATACTCTTTTTGAGAAGCATCAACCCTCCTTTGATGAGCTATCACTTCAAAAATAATAAATGCAACCACACACAATCACTTCTCTCCTTACCTCTCCTCCCTCAAAGCTCTCAAATCGCTTCCCACTTAAACCATTTCTACGTAGATAAAAAAAAATTATAAAGAAGAAAAAATCATGAAAGTGAATTAATTTTAGGAAAAAATGAGGTGGAATATGGGGGACATGGTGGAAGATCTGGAGAGCAGGGTTGAGATTTTGCTTCTAGATAACCATAGAGATGGATT
Organism: Platycarya longipes; assembly: GCA_036559045.1. NCBI lineage: Eukaryota > Viridiplantae > Streptophyta > Magnoliopsida > Fagales > Juglandaceae > Platycarya > Platycarya longipes. Next base: position 39,788,669 of record CM071791.1, on the reverse strand, counting down.
CTAGTAAAAGCTTCTTGTTCTTCAATAAGGAGAACACTAGGAAGCGAGCTTTGGCTGCGCCGATTTTCTTCTTGATGACCATTGATCTGGCTTTAGAGATAACCTATTTGTGGAAGAAAGAAGCCTTGTTCTTCATTTTTAATATTATTTAAGAATTTCAAAGAAGAAAAACTTAGAAAATGTAAGGGAAAACTTCGATAGATCTAGAAGACACATATTTGAACAAAATGGAAGAAATTTTCGAAGCCTCCTGAAATTAGTGTACTTTCTTGTTTTTGTTCTCTTTCAATGTTTTACGATTTCGATATAGTACTGTGAATTATGAAATGGTGCTTATATATTACAGAAAAAAAAACTATATTTTCACTTGTTTACGAAATTCCTTTTTAGCTTTTTTTTTTTTTTAATTCTAGGTTTGGAAAACTTTTTAGGATTGAAAGAAGCATGTTGAAACTTGAAAGTAGGGTGGACTTGAAAAAATTAAAAAAAAAATCTCTAAGGTTACTATATATGCATATCCAGGATCAAATTGAGAGCATTCAACTTCATTGTATAAGATCATTGATGTGTGCGCTCCACTTATTCGAAAACAGTTGCAGAAAAAAAGTAGAGCTTTTATTGGGAAAAAACAACAAGGACGATGACCATCGAGTGCTCCTTGAAAGATGCTTTCGACAAATACTCAAGAACAACTCATTGACCTTAGAATGTCTGGTGCAAAAATCTCCTTGACAGCAATTGTGGTGGACAACGAGAATCCAAGGATATGAGGTCGAGCTCCATCGCAGCTTGAAAATCAAGTCTATGTCGATTTCAAGAGGGGTTGAAGGGTTTGCGTCGATTGTAAGGGCGATGGATTTGGTGGGGGTGATTTTAGGGATAAACAAAGATTGTTTTGTGCGGTGCGGTTTAGTGGAGATAAAGTAGAAATCTTTTTATTTAGAAAAGGATCGAAATTCATTTCATTAAATGATTTTTACAGTTGAGACTAATAAGAACGGAAAAATCCGGATTACAAATCTAAATAAACGTTGATCTATAGTATTCCCATACACATCAGTGGCAGGCTTTGTTTTAATTTCGAAATTCTCAAAAGCCAAACCAACACAAAAGTGTGGTTTAACTGAGAGAAAACAGAGATAACCAAACATCCATCCTTCAAGGAGGGAGAGGAGATCATTACCTCTATTTTCCAAAGGAGGAAAAACAACTCTCATCCTCCAGAGGAGTGGGGAGCTAAATAAGGAATAATCATATTCCTATTTATTAACACAAACAAAATCAACAAAAGCAGGAAACTGAAATAAACAACAACACAAATACAAAAATTGAAGCCCAGATCAACAGAATCTAGCTTGGGACAAAACAGTCACAACAACCGGTGGAGATCTCTGAGCCTAGCGCTACCACGCGTGGCTGCGGAAGACCTCTCCATTTGCGCTAAGTGGATAGCCATACGGAATCGATGACCCACACGTGGGGGGCAATCGCCGTCCCTTATGAATGGAACTTCGGATGGCAGGAGGATCGGCGGCTGCAAAGTCCCCCAGTGGGGCGCGTGTTGGTGGCAGACCACCGAAAACTTGTGGGCCACCCACCATGGTTGGATGTTGAAATGGGAAAAAATATAAGGAAAAGCCCGATAGGGCAAAGGAGAACTGGCGGCGAGGAGAGGAGGGGAAGGAGGGAGGAAAGCAGAGGGGGAAGGGGGGGCGGAGCCGCAACTCACACCCCCAGGACATGCTCACTAGGGTTTTCTCTCTATAGTTGAGAGCTTCTCTCACTTGGATCGTTGACGCTAAGTTACCAACGTCGGAGTAACTTTTTTCATAAAGTAGAAATCATACCTAGCATGTGCTTATTGGGACGCTGTTATTTGGGGACAAATAGAATAACCGGTTGGAAGCATTTCTCTTTCATCTTATCATTACAATTTTCTCAAATTCACATACATAATATAATAAATAATTCAATTTTTTCAAATTCTAAAACAATAATCATATTAAAAGTATTATCTTAATAATATTTTATTCAAATTTTAAAACACATCTTAACTCATCTCATCTTAACTCACTATCCAAATTATACCAAAATCTTGATATAGAAAAAAAATAATTAATGATAAATATATATATATATATGAATGTTTTTATGTACTTATTTTGAAAAAAAACGTCGTTTATTTTTAAAAATAAATTTATTATATGAATTTCAAATTTCTTACTTTTTTAAAGTCAATGCATAAAATGTATACATTTTAAAACTATAAATATTATTTTTCGTAATAAAATATTGATTTAATAGACATTTTAAATGTAACACCCTGGTTCTCGAGAGGTCTGGAGAGTTATCTCTAATCACCAATAATCAACTTTAAACAGATTAAAGCATTCTCCAACTGCAATCATCTACGTCCAAAGTTTCCCATTTAAAACAAATCTCCAATATAAAAATATTAATAAGATTTCCAACATATTAAACCAAATAAACTAGAAGAAACCTCTCTATATGTCTAAAGATAAAGAAACATTACAACTGAAATAAGGTTTACAAAAGTCTTTGTAACCATCCAACATAATCTAAAAACTAACTACAAAAATAAAATAATACCCAACATTTTTTATTCCCAAAGTCAACCCCCAACGGCTAACCACGCTAGTTTTGTCCAATGATTCTATCACTGATCATCAGTTGACCCATCAAACTCATCTGAAAAATATTATAAAGATAAGGGTGAGTTATCAGCAACTCAATAATTAAAATACATATATTAGTATGTAATCATGAGCATTTATAACTTTATCAAGCAGAACAAAACATTTACTTTCAGAGTTTGGAAAACTAAACTTTTACAATCGAAATACAAAAAAAACTTGTTACAAAACATCAGTGCAAAACTTTCAAAAATCATTCTTATTTAAAAATCATTTGGCATATAACATCTGAAACATCATATTAAAACAAAATATCATGTTGAACTCACGTGGTAAGGTTATGCCACATTTATAACTCGTGGTCAGACTGTAAATAATACCATGTTTAACTCCTGTGGTAGGGTTGTACCACATTTATAACCCGTGGTCAAGCCGTATATAATACCATGAAAAACCTTCGTGGTAGGGTTGTGTTACATTTATAACCCTTGGTTAAGCCATATTCATTATTCTTACCTGTGTAGATGGGTCATATATACTATTTTTATCCGCAGTTGGGCTATATATTCACTATTATCACTTATAGTTGAGTCATATCCACTATTATTACCCTTAGTAGGCAAAATAAAAGATAAAATAGAACATCAAAATATTGCATCATCTAAAAACAAGTACTAGTCATCTTCAGATCCTTTCACATATTTGAAATAACCGAATTAGAAATATCTTCTTTTATTATAGCAAAACTTTTACCCCTCATAAATCAGGCACTTTTCATTTCATCAAAACCACACTTTTCAGAAGACACTTATTCGCTCTCTTTCAGTCCAGAAACCAAATGCCCAAAATTTAGCTCATGTCTATAACAGTCATGACATGACAATACTTTCTCTTCTTAGAATTCATGTATATGCAAATAAACACCTGGGGTCATTTCCAAATTTTCTTTTCAAAAACATGTATGTATTTCTTTCCAAGCTAGCCTCATTTTATTTCTTTAGTGCAAAGTTAGTATATGAACCATGCTTATCTGATTTTCGTGTAATATCTACGCTTTGAGTCTGAACTCTAACAGTGTCACCACCTAGTGAAACGTATATCAAAATCCAACCTAACATCTTACTATCTTAATTAATAAAACCCAAACCAACCCCCCATTTTTAGTTCATAACTCGTCATAAAAATAACCTATGTAAACCACTTACTCAAACCAATGGCATTCATACAAAATAACACCAATCAGCCCCCATAACTAAAATCTTACAACACTTCCATGAGCAAACAGAAACTACACCGCCCCAAACAGCCACTTATCAAATTCAGACACCACACTTTAGCACCATTCCCAAACTTAACCATTTAGAGTATAACCAAAACCACACCTACTACTATAAATCCAAAGCTTCATCATAGAAATAGTGCCAAAAATATGTTCTACAAAGATAATGTAGAAATAAAACCGAGAGTGAGGGGAAGGTGTGCGGATGAAAATAGAGAGTGGGTGGGAAAGAGCTCACTAGTGTTCATCACTTCCTGTGAGACAGAGCTCAACGACGACTCTAACAAATTTCGAGACCCATAAGCTACTACATAGTGAAATCATCCAAAGAAAAATCATGGAACTGTCGGGGAGACCTAGAGATAATAAAAGGAAAAAAAAGAGCTACTCACCTGCTTGTAACCCAGTCGACAACAACGATACTCCAAAACCCACGCGACACTAGAGGGTAAAACACCAACATTTTGTGAAAGAGAAAAACCGTGAAAGGGATTTAGTCAGTTGAGAGGGAGTTTTTACTATCGAAAGCAAATCAAAATTTGAAGAGACGTGAAAGAAGGAGAGAAATCATGTGGAGTGATTTTCAAATTTGAGTAGAATTGAAATATAGGCATCGCCGGGGGGGGGGGGGGGTGGGTGGGGGAGGGGGCAAGAAGAAAACAATTTCAGCTAGCCCTTTTGCACCAGGACGACGCCGTTTAGGTAAGCTTGTTTTCTTCTTGCCCCCTCCCCCCAAGCTCGTCGTCCTGGTACAAAAGGGCTAGCTGAAATTGTTCTAGGCCCGTGGTGTCAATTGGGCCTCTGGGCTTGGGTATTATATCTACTAAACAACTATGGATACTTAATTCGCATCTCATCTACTAGTTCCCAAGAGGCTTCACTGACCGCATGATTATTCCATACCACTTTAACCAAGCGAATAGTTCAAGTCCATAAAACTTGTTCTTTCCTCTCTATAATCTGCACCGGCTCCTCTATGTAAGTCAAATTATCCTGAAGTTGAAGAGGTTTGTAGTCAATAATATGGGTAGAATCGGCTATATACTTCCTCAGCATAGATACATGAAAGACATCGTGCACTCTCGAAAGTGCTGGTGGTAGCACGACCCTGTAAGCCACTGGGCCAACTCATTCAAGAATCTCAAAGGGTTCGACATATCTAGGACTCAACTTACCCTTTTTTCCAAATCTCATGACCCCCTTCATCAATACAATCCTCAAGAGAACGTTATCCCCAACTTCAAACTCTAATTGGCGATGACGATTATCGGCGTAACTCTTCTGTCTGTTTGGAGCTGTTCTCATTCTTGCTCGAATGATCTCTATCTTTTCTATTGTTTCTCGTATGATCTCTAGACCCAACATTTGTCTTTCCCACCTTGTCCCAATACAAGGGAGATCTGCACCTCCTAAAAACTATTGTTATAAGCAAACTCAACCGAATGCAAGTGTCTCATCCATGTCCCCTTAAAATCCAACAAACATGCCCTCAACATATCTTCCAAAATTTGAAGTGTGCTGGGGGCCCATATGATAAGGATAGTAATAAGTGATGTGTGAGATTTCATATTGCTTGGGAATAAGAAGTTCTTACTCTTTATATGATTCTAATGGGGCTCTAATGGATTATTGACTATTCCTTTTAGAGTATATGCCATATGGTTTGGAGCTTCCATTGGGACATTGCAAATAATATCAAAACCTGTCCCAACCAAAAATATGGGATTTGAACCATGCCCCTTACAACAGACTAGCCTGAAGAGGATGTCGAGAATTTAAGAAAAGTAGATTGTGATATCCCATATGATAAGGATAGCAGTAGGTGGCGTATAAGATTCATCATTGCTTGAAAAAAAGTTGTTCTTACTTTTTATAAGGTTCTAATGGGACTCTAATTGTATCATTGACTAGTCCTTTTAGAATATAGGTCATGTAATTTGGACCTTCCATTGGGGCATTACATTATATACTCTCGTTTTGCATATCTTGTCTGCTCAACTTGGAATTACATACCTCTCCCATAGCCCGTAACATTAGGTTTGAAGCAAATCTATAGTTTTTAAATCAAATAGATTAATAATTAAAAACAAAAGAAACAAAATGAATTGGCTTATATGGTATGGGAAAAAATCACTTTAAATTATTATATGAATTTGAAGATTTCAAGCGAAAAAGAGATAGACTTATAAAATAAGTTTTACAACAGTTATTGATATCCTTTTACATTTATTAGCAACATTAAAGACTCATTAATTATTGCAAGATTCATTTTATACATCTTTCTCTCATACGAGGATCTTGATGTGTATAGTGTTTATCCTCTTCTATTTTTGAATTATGATGCATGTAGAATTCTCTAGGTTATTTGACTTATTTTTCTTTTATTGTCTTACTTTTTATATTTTGAAGAAGACTATATCTCAATTTTAATGAAAAGATCCACATTTATAATGAAATAATATTGTGTTTACAAGCTCAACAACTAAATTGAAGGTTGCATTAATATTCAAATGAAAGCCAAAATCACAAAGTCATAAAAAGCCAAACCTAGCCAAAATATTCAGTACTATTCACTGATATCTTACTTAATTGGGTTGAACCTTGCCTAGGACAACATGTTAACAAATTAAATAAAGGTTTCAACTAACTTTCTCGTTTAAGTGACGACATTTTTTTTAAAACAAGCAATTCCATATAATCAAACCATCTGAGTTACAGACGACTATCAAGCCAAACGACTTGAGAAATAAAGTCTGGAAACCCATCTCATCACATTTGAGTAGACTAAACTTCCTAAGCATGCATAGCCAAACTATGCATGGTCTCATTTCCTTACTTGTTTACATGTGTAACTTTTACATCAATAAATGAGGCCAATAACAATCTAATTTCATGAATAATAGAACTCCAAGGAGAATGCGAAGAATCTTGTGAGTTCAGCTCCTGCACCACCAATAAACAAACGGTTTCCACCAACTATACCCATGTGCCTCAGCAATTGCAGGCCGCGCAGAACAACCATGAACTCAATTATTTCTGGTAGCTCAACCACCCATTCTCCTTTACTGGCAGCCATAATGATCTTTTCCTGAGAGTCTCACAAGATAGCTTCAATCCCTGCCTTATGGAGATGTTGAAAAGTTGCCCATCCACATTAAGCTTATGAAAGCCAATAGGAGGAGCCTTCCAACCACAAAAATCTTTCAATGCCAAACTAGTTGAACCTTTACATCTCTATAGAACCTCTGCATAGTAAGAGCTTGTTCTATTATTGTCCTTGCATCAAGGGTCTCATCATCAAGCAACTTTTTATTCCTTCTAACCCATAGGCTTGAGGCTATGGTGAAAAACAATTCCAGATTCTCCTAACCACCCAAATTTTGAATCTACACAACCACATCAAAAAAACTATGGTTTAAATTTATATGTCCCATAATGGGAAGATAGCTAGACCACAACCATTAATAGAAAGACAATTCAATAGCATATGAGACAGACTTTCTAAATCTAAATCACATGGGCAACAGTCATCTCCACTTACAACCTTTCAAAAGTAATGACCTTACTTTCCAAATACCCCTCCAAGTGTAAGATGGATCACTTTCCAATCTTGACTCAAAAAAGTTTGAACTTGAGAAGTACCTTGCCTTGAAAAGCTTATGGAGAAGAGAACCTTCCTCATTTAAAATTCTGCATCCTTGCTTGGCCAAAAGGGCTAGATTAAAATCTCTCAAGTCCTTAAACCCCATCCATCCACATGCTTATAATTCACACACTTTTGCCCAACTTACCTAATGTATCTTGTTTTCATCCTTCTATTGTCCCTACCAAAATCGTGCCATTATTGACTCTAACTCCAAGAATAAACCACTAGGTAGAAGAAAATAAAACATAGAATACGTTGGTATGACCACAGCTACAGCTTTAATCAAAATTTTTTTCTCGCCCTGTGAAAGTAGTTTCTCCTTCCAGTTTTGCAACTTCTTTCATACACAATGTTTGATTTTAGAAAATGCCATCTTCTTCGATCTCCCCACTATTGGAGGCAAGCCTAAATACTTTTCATAATTATTTTCAGCTTGAATATTCCACAAGCTCAAAATTTGCTGCCCAACTTGCGCATTCACATTTTGGATGAAAACCATTGAAGTCTTATCCATGCTTACCGTTTACCCTGAAGCCAACTCAGACTCCTTAAGCATAGCCTACAAATGCCTATTTTCCTGCACAATAGCTTGACAAATAATCAAGCTATCACCCACAAAGAATAGGTTATCAATAGTAAGAGCCCCTTAGCAAACCTTAACCCCACTGATTTTCTTCTCCAACCCAGCCTTCTTTAGTAAAGAGATTAACCCCTCAGTGCAAAGAAGAAAAATATAGGAGGATAGTGGATCCTTATACCTTAATCCTCTTGTTGGAACAATGGTCCTGTAGGACTTCCATCAATCAACAGAGAGTAGGACACCATTCCCACACAAATCATAATTACATCAACAACTCTATCCACAAATCCCAAAGTCCACATAACCTTTTCCAAGAAATCTCAGTCAATTCTATCATAAGTTTTACTCATGTCTAATTTAATAGACACATAATATTTTCTTCCTACCCTTCTCTATTTCAAGAAATGCATAATCTCATACACAATTAATACATTACCAGACATCTGACGACCAGGAATAAAAGCTGATTGTGATTCAAAAATAATATAATTAAGCACCATCTTTAATCGATTAGCAATGGTTTTCAAAATCAGTTTATACATTACATTGCATAGGCTCACAGGTCTAACTCAGCGACTTTAGCAAGACAAGACTTATTCGAAATCAAAGCAATAAATATATGGTTCAAGCTTTGAGAGAACTCGCTAGAATATAAAGCTTATAAACTGCTGCATTCACTTTAACTCCTATTATCGATCAATGTTTTTGAAAAAAGATAGGGTTCATCCCATCCAGACCAAGTGCCTTAAAATGGTGCATATGTTTGAGTGCCATCTCCACCTCAACTGCCGTGTAAACTCTAGTTAAGTCTTCATTCATATCTGAAGTGGCTCGGCCATTCAGACTATCCAGAAAATCCATCTATCCCCATTGAGATGAAGTAGTAAAAAGTTCACTAAAATAATCCAAAATTAATCGGTCTTTACCCTCCCGATGCACCCATTCACCATCTTCATTCTTCAATTTCAAAATAGAGTTTTTTTCTTTTTATGTGAGAAGCTTTCGAGTGGAAGAATCTTGAGTTTTGATCACCTTCCTGAATCTTGAGCTTTGGTTCTGAGTTTGTCATCTCTTTCTAACCACAATTGGACTTTCTTTCTTACTTCTAGCAGTAAACCAGTGTCCTCAAAACCATCTTCTTGTGGTTTTTGTAAGTCTTTCTGGTCTTTATGTACTTCAAATTGAACATGGCCAAATTTAGCTGCATTCCACCGCTGTAATTCTATGCCACAATCTGAAATATGCTTTAAAACATTTTTCATTAGATCTCCCTGTCCAGTTATATCCCAAACTTGATTAATAATACCCTTGAAGTTCTCTCCCCCCTTCCCCCCAACATGGCTTCAAAATGAAACAATCTTCTCCTCCTCCCCCCCCCCCCCCAAAATCCTTTCCACCCTCTATCTCCAACCATAATGGGACATGATTCGAATAAGAAATCGACCCATGAGTAACAGTTTCTTGTGAGAACAAAGCAAACCATTTCTCATTAGCCATAAATCTATTTAGTCTCTCCATAATATGGGCCTACCCTTCACGCATATTAGACCATATAAAAACAAAACCCTTGAATCCTAGATCCCTCAAAACACAAGCCTACATCATATGCTTAAATTCCTCAATCTGAGCTTTAAACCTAGATCACCCCCCTTGTTTCTTCATTTGGCTTAACACCTCGTTAAAATTCCCAAATAATAGCTAGGAACCTGAATGAGAGTCATACAACAAATTCCACATAAAGACCCTCATAAACACATCTGAGTTACTATAAACCCTAGTGATATAAAACCATGAGTAACCCCCATCCACATTCCTAATGACAGCATTAACATGATGGCTAGAATAACTTAAGATAGTTAAATCAACAAAATTGAGCCATAATAGAGCAAGTCTTCCACCTCTCCCTACACAATCAACAAAAAAGTAATTCAAACAACCAAGAATATACTTAAAGCATTCCATCTCCCTCGAAAGAAATCTCATTTCTTGAAGGAATAGAACATCGGGACCTTGCTTCAACACTAGATTGTAAAGATTTCGAATACTACGCAGGTCCCAAGCCCGCGTTCTTTCCAAGATAAAGTTTTCATAAGCCTTGGCAGGGCTGGACGCCAGTCACTACCGATCTCCTCCATAATTTTAGTGAGATTCCCCAATCTCCTCATCCCCTCCATCAAAGCTTTGAGAAGAAAGAGAGTCATTGGATTTTGAAATCCCTAATCTCCTCTTCGAGTCTAGGGCATTTGGTTCAAAGACGAAATGTTGTTTTTGAGCTTTGGCCCTAATATCAAACGACCTTCTCCATTTACGACCCCATAGAACATACAACTTCTTATTTTACTTGGCCTTCGAAGAGTCAGAATGAAGGCCGTCCCCTAGCCCAATCAACCCAACATCCACCTCATTCTCCTTCAACCTGTCAGTAATTGAAACATCCTCAGTTCCCACTTGATTTTTCTCAACATGTGTCACCACTGTATCTAGTTTGGTAACAGTCTGTTCTTTCTCACTCATAGCAGTTACTCCCTTCAATTTTGCCCTTATAACGTCTATTACACCTAATACAACTTCTCTGCCATGTTTTTCGCCCGAGCCTTTCTGCTGTGAAAATCGCCAATCACTACACTAGGACGTAATGGTCCCCCATGTTTGTTGCCAGTCATTGTGTCCTTGTTTGCCGGCCCCTGGCGTGTAGAATTTCAATCCCTCCATGGATGGCCCCAACATACTTTGTCTGCCAATACTAGTTGCTCGAAGTCATGACCCATATGGTAGTTTCATCAAATCGTTTGCACCTGCCATTTGGGAATTGCACTTGCACTATTTAAGTTGATGCCCAATCATTCCACAACAATAACAACAATCAAGCAATCTTTCATAGGAAAACCTTGTCCAAAATTGTCTCTTTCCCCTGAGGCATACTTATTTCCCCCTAAGAAGAGGCTTACTCACATCCACAACCACCCTAATCTGCATATAATCGCCCCATGCCACGCCCCCTTTGTCCATATCAATCTCTACAATCTAAATTTTGCTGCCAATCATGGATCACACTACTTACTCTCGAGCAAAAATTGACAAGTTATAAACTCTCATCCAAAAGGGGTCTAAGTGATGTGAATTTTATTAATTGGGAGATTTCCATCTATTACTTCCAACAACAACAGACTTATCAAAAGACCATGGCTCTTCCCTTAAGACTTTTCTCTTGTCACTCTCATCCTCGAACTCAACGAGCATAGTAGAAGAATTTAGTTCCCGAAACCACACTCTACGAGCCTTGCGCCAGATCTTCCTCTTGGAATTGCACATAGTGTCCTTATTGAAGTGTTTTGAAGTCATCAGTTGGGCAAACAAACATCTTTCTCCCCCACCCAATGCATCGTCTGTGGTTTGCCCTCAATAGAGACATCCTCTTGTTCACCCTCACTTAATGACAAACATTGGAATAGATTCCCTAAGTCCTCCGCCATCCTTGAAATTGTGAATCTCTACATGTTCCCTGTACTAGACAAGATACGCAACTCTACATGGAAACCCCAAGATGAAACTCTCTTGAGTTACAGTATTAATACTACTTGCATTTATATGAAGTATTCACCCTTAAGGAATATACATTGAAGCAGGGGGGGCACATTGAATACCCGAGCTCCCTATTTACTAAATATAGATTTATAATTTATTCATCATCCTCACATTATATATAATTTTTAATTTGTAATAAATAGATGATGAGTAGAAAAAATCAGTTAGTTACAAAATAATAAATTAAAATAAACATAAAAATAAGTATAATATTTGGTGTACCATGAGGATGATAAAACAACAAAACTCATATATATATATATACACTAAATCAGAAACATGAATATCAGACACGTACGACCGGGATTAATCACACGTGCATGGCTATATTCTGGGTAATATTGTTATTTGAGAGCATTTTCATTGGCTTGACTAAATGAAAAAGATAGTCAAAATTTGGATAATGTACTAAAAATACTCTACATTAGATTGACTATATCTAAAATTTTTGGATTTCATCTAAAGTGCTTAGCTAAATATAGAAGACCAGAATTAGTTTTTCAAATATTGAAATATTAGTTTCTCATGACTCCAACCAAACATGAAAAGACTAGTGTCTTACTCTAACCAATCATTAAATCAATTAATTTAATAATATTTTATTATTATATAGATTGTGAATAGCTAATCCAATGTGAAGATTGAATTTAAATAGAAGAGGCAAATGCAACAAAGTGTCATAGTAGCTAAATTTTGAAGATGAATTTGACTAATCCAATGAAGATACTCTAAAAGATCTTATATTGATCATCAATATTCTGACTGTAATCATTTATATGTTTATAATTGCTTTGGATCTATAAAAATTTCAAGATCGATCATGATTTATCTAGTGAAAGTCCCACAAGTACCAGTACTCCATATACATTCATGCAAAAAGACAAATCGATCGAGTACGTACTACGTACTGGCCGGATCAAAGCTTAGAGTGGTTGGATGAAATCGGGGTGTACGTACAGTCATATCCCATATATATATATATATATATATATATATATATAATATATATACACCATATGAAGTGGAAAGAAACCAAAACATATAAAATCGTTATAAGTTGTCTAGGCAATTTGAGGGAATGCCAACTTTCTACAGTCTCGTTCTACGGTAAAATCAAAAATGGGTTCTAATTGGTACAGAAGTATGTAATGTTCGTACGCATAAGAGTAGCCCAAATTCAAATTTTCTTTTGCACAGAAATGGCGCCGGACCCATCATATTTTAGCCTATGTGCACCAGCCATCCTGCATGTGATGATAGAAGTAGTAGTGAGAGAGAGAGAGAGAGAGAGAGAGAGAGAGCGCCTGGTTACAGTGTCTGCAGAAGAAGCCACTGCTACATGTTATCCCCATCACTCTCAGACACCCGACTTAATAAAATCCCTCTTGACTCAGATCCTTGGGGCTCGTCCATATATATATATATATATATATGCATCTAAATTACATGAGTACTACTCTCACCACAAAACATAAGCACGACTTCATCAGTTTAAATATATAAATATACATACATATATATTTTAGTTATCTTACATATAATTATTTTTGTATATAACTCTTTGTGCATTTTAATTTTAATGTAAATGATCAAAACAGTTATTTTAAAAATGACGTAACCAATCATATTAGTAAAGTATACAAAAGAATATGCAAAGCTAACTATGCAAAACTGACTACACATAAAGTTTCTGTACATATATACATATGTATGCATGCAGCCATGTAAATTAACTTTGAATTTTGAAAAAATCAAAGTCAGTGTTATCAACTAACTTTGAATGACATTAATTATGCATACATGTTTATCCATTTGACTTAAAAAGAAAACAATTAGTATAAGTGGTCATGAGTCTAATTTTAAAACGTCTAAGACCATCCATATATATATATATATATACATACTAGCTAGTACCTGTAATAAGTCTATTCAATTATATAAGTCTATTCAATTATCAAGAAACTCAGCAAGGCAAAACAATTAAATACATATATAAATATATAATATATCATTTCTAAAATATTTATATATATACGATTCTAAAACTTTGGGGGGCCTAGCTAGCTAGCTTGTTGGCCCTACCGGTCCCCCTAATTCCGTCATTGCATTTAGACATTAGGGGACCACGACTATTCAAATGATTCTATTCTTTTTTCTGATATGACACATCTTGCATGCAGCATGATTCCTACCCATTTCCCTAAGATGAGCAATTTTCAGCATTTCCTTCGGCTTTGTGTATATGAAAGAAAGAACTAGAAGTGGTACTTGAGATTATGAACATTAATAACTTGTTAATCAGCCATCTTGAAGCTGCAGATCGATAATGCTAAATTAATCTTGCTTAGCCTATATATACATATTAAGATTAGAAAGATAATTAGTAGTATATTAATTAACCAATAATGGAATAGTTCAGCACTACTACTAGCTAGTAGCTAGCTATAGAGTACAGTGCATAGTTTAGAAAAACTTGAAAAGAGATGCACGAAACTCAATGCTCTGAGCCTTGAAGCTAGAGATCATGACAGACCTTATCTGCATCGCATATATATTTAGTTATCTCGCCCGTATATGATTAACTAATAATAACACAATCATTATATACCGATCGTGAACAAAGAACTACTATAATATATATAAACATATATATTGTGTTCATTTTCTTTTGGTTAGAGCTGGAGATTTAATTAATCTTTTCCTATTTTGGATTTACGTTATGGGGTGAGCTCATCAGATTCAGCTTTTGAGGAAAACTTGGCAGATTCCCCAACACATTATTCCTGAAGACCTGCAGTTTTGCTCTAAATTCTAAGTTGAATCTCTGGAGAGAGAGAGAGATGTATTTGAAATTCAAAGGACAAAAGCTAATCCGGACTCACTGATTTTTATTTATTTATTTATTTAATGATTAAGATTTTTTTTTTTATAATATTATATATAATTAGAAGACAAGACATGATGCATAAGGACTGGAGGAGAGGGAATAGGAGCGTATTGGGCTGGGAGGGCAAATCAAGAGAAACGTGATGAGATTGGGATGGGGATGGGACATTATAAGTAGGGTTTTTTTGTCCTCATGTTATCGAACTTAGAAAGAAAGAAAGAACCTTTATATTATTGAAGATGGAAATGGAAAGACAGTGTATACAGCCATGGATGATAGAGAGGTCCCCCTACCCTATACTCTAAATGCCCAAATCATGCAAATATCAATTATTGAGAGAGAGAGAGAGAGGGAGAGGCGCCATGAATATACTGATATGCATAATAGTAGTCAGCATGTTTAATTCTGACCAGGCCGCTCTTAATTCAGTTTTTTTTCTTTTTCTATTTTTGCTTTTATAGACAAGGCCTTATATAAAAAATAAAAAAAATCAAATATAATTAATTTGATGCATCTAAAAAAAAAAAATTAATATTTATTTTTTTAATTTAATTACATAATTATTTTTTGTCAAATAAAGGGGAAAGGATAATTGAGAGAAATTTTTTTATATAATTTCCATCTGTAACTCCACGACTTCTAGCTGGGCAACTGCTAGCAGTTTCTAACTTCCTTTTGGACTATATGGAAAGTTCAAATGGAAATATTCTAAAAAATAATTATATAAAAATAATTTTATAAATTTATATGATTTAATATAGTTCATCAGATTGTGAATTTAATTTTATTATAAAAGAAATCTAATAAATTAGATGAAATCATGTTAATTTAAAAAATTAATTTATATAATTATTTTATGAATATAAAAGTACCCACCCGGCCGTGCTAGGGAGAATGGGGGAGCGGCTAATTACCAAATGAAAGTTTATGCATGTTTTATATTATCGGGTTTTTTATTTTTGTTAATAAAAGACCTCAAATATACTTCATATACATATGATTTTATTTTTTAATTTTAATAAGAGAAACATTTATAGTCCACCTCCCAAAAATAGCAATCAAGGCTCTGTCAACTGGGCAGGACACTAGTGGTGCTCAAGCCCGTCCCTAATAAGAAACCCAGATTTTAAACCCATATATAGTTCAGCCCATTTTAAGATATAAATAAGCTTCGGGTCGACTGAAGTCAGCCCGAATTTCACAACTCTCACTGGCCTATCCATTCAAAAGTCCTTGCGTCCGATCAGGGATAACAAAAAAGTTGGAAATGAACAAATATAATTTCAATCTGATACCTATATGAACTGGGGAGTAATGATAGAAGCCCTACAAATTTTGTACAAGCCTTTTCTTTTGTAATAATGTAAATCTATCTGCGTCGGCCCCGGAGCTTTGGTCCTCACACACGTCACTCTCTGATACTCCTAAGGCGCCGATCTACTTGTTCCGGCAAGATCATGCCGATTGGAGCAACGAGTGCTTCAGACGCGCCATTTACAGTAGACGGTCGCTCTCCGTGTGCCACCTTTGGAGGGGTTCTCCGTAGCCACGCGCGAGACTGCCAGGTCCAGGTCATCGAAATAATCATTTGGCCTCTCCGCAACTCTCCAGAGGCGGCGCATGGAAGCCACGCGCTGCTGACAGCAATTGTAACACCTGGCCCAGGCCTAGGCTCATATCGTTACAGCTTAACCTCAGCCCTAAAACACCTAAACAGCGTCGTTTTACCCATCAGGTTTGCCTCTTTTCTTTTTCCTTTCTGCCTTCTCCCCGACGATTTACTCCTTCCCCTGTTTTCGTTGCTCTCCATTTCTCTCTTGCCAGACCACGTCTTTAACGGTTTATGCTCCCAAATAGAAGTTAACTCCCTCCTTTTACTACATGAAAATCTTGTATTTTAGATTTGTTTCACACTGGCTTTCTCTCTCTCTCCCTTCGGCATTTCATTTTCGGTTGGGGCCTCTCCTCGCCGATCTCCCTCTGTGTCGTTCCTCTGCAACATTCACCGGTAAGTCTTCTAAACTTCTCTTTACTCTTAATGTTTTTCCATCAATAAACATATGTGATTTGGGGCTTTTGGCATTGTATATCTTGGGAGTGTTTACTGTGCTTTGTTGTGTTTTCTTGTGGAGATTAGGGTGATTACAACTTCAAATTGCACATCAGAAATTTATTTCTCATTTCTGGCAGCATGTGGTTCTTGGATTCTAAGGGGTCACAATGCGATTTGAGATATTGTAATTCCAGTGCTATTCTATGTGTGAAAATAATGGTAGAATCTCATGAGTGTGTTAACGGATTTTGAAGGACTCACAATTGTTATGACTGTGTTGTTTTGTTGGGTTGGTTTTAATCGAGAGACGCCTGAGATGTATTTTATAGTGGGCTGGAGTAATTGTTTTGTTGGAGGCTTTTTCAATGCTATTAGATGATTTTGGGTGGCTAGTTGCTTGGGATTGGTCCGCTAAAGATTTTGAATTTATGTAGGTAGCATAGCTTAACTTCTAATTTTTCTGATTAAAAACTTTTGGGGTGGTCATTAACATCAGGGAATATTTTTTTTATAAATAGGTGACGAGACTTCTATAGGTTGGACTCAAAGGTTTGATCATACGCTTCAGAAGTTAGGTAAGCGGAATTCTTATGCTTGGCTTTGTACCAAATATAAACTGAGGTTGACTTTCTAAAAATTTATGCATGTTTTGTTATGAAATGAGAACTTGAAAAAAACCAACCTCAGTCATTTCTTTGTATTACTCATGAAGTTATATGAAAGAAAGAAAAATGTTTCTATCATGCATTGTGCAGACATGAGCTTAGTTTTGTCATGTTGTTTATGAAAATGTAAAAAAGAGCAATATTGATTATTTGAAACATTTGTGCATTGATTTATAAAGATGCTTTTAACTCTGTTTTGTTTGGTGAGAATGTTTCTGAAAATGTTTTGAAATTCTGTAATATTTTGATGTGGCTCTGAAAACCTCTGGCATGGTATACTGGTTTGTATCTAACTATGTCTTTGCTCTGCTCTGCTATCTCTGCTCTGTTTGAGTTTGTACCAACTTCTCTGTCTCTGAGTGCACCCACTTTGAAAACAAAGTGGTTTATTGTGAGCTTTCCTGTGTGCACACTCGGGGCTCCGAGAACTAATAAGGAAAATTTCTATCTCTGTTTTTGCCTGGTTTGGCCACCAGGGTTAGCACAATCCTACCACGGGAGTTAAACATGGTCTTTTCTTTGTGTGATGCTCTGTTTGATATAGTGTTGATACTCAGTTTTGTTATGCTAAAGTACTGTGTTTTATATGATTTTAAAAACCATCGCTCTGTTACGTTTAAAAATGTGTTTTGTTCTGCATATGAAACTAAAAAAAAAATGTTTTGCTTTGCATGTTGATCCATTGGAAAATGCTCATGTTCACACTCTGGTATATGTTCTTCGCTTACTGAGTTGTGAATAAACTCATTCTTTATTTCAAACACATTTCAGATGCTGTGGATGTTCCAACAGAGGACCAAGAATAGAGATTGTGAGCGAGACTAAGCTGTTAGAGTCACCTTGTAGTTGGAAAGAGAATTTATTTGCTTCTAGATGCTAAGTTTGTAGTTTATTGGATTTAGAATATTATTTATTCTTTATGTTAATTTTGTTTGGGGAGATTTTGGACCATTTTTTCAGTTATAACCTTTTTTTTCCTTGTTACTATCTTAGTGGATAATTATTTTACGTATGGATTTGGAATTGAAAATTTATTTATGTTATTCATGGACTTTAGAAAATCTTTGGAGATGATATTGGTGATGAGACAAGTTTAATTTGGACTAGCAGCGATGGATCTTTTTGAGTGTGGAAATTATTATCATATGAAGGACTTTGGAGACATTTTGTTTGTAGATGAAAACATGTTATAATAAATAGGTTTGACTCCCCGACTCCTACGAGTACAGGGCGTTACAGCAGTGGCTCCTGCCTTTTGTTTTTTCTGTTGTTTGTCTTTTGAATTCCTCCAATGTTAAAAAATAGATCGTTAGAATCTAATTTTCTCAGTTTTAGTTTTATCTTATGTGTTTTAGCTTTAATAAAAATAAAAAAATATTGTCTATAGGACTTGTGGTCCTTAAAATTTGTCCCCTTATTCTGTCTTAGTACGGAAGTAAGGTTTGTTTGGTTGGTTTGTCACTCTGTCTTAAAACAGAGTTAGGACTATCTCTCAGATTGTGTTCTAGAGGGTTTTGCAGTTAGGGTTAAAAAATACCAGTCACTTTCAATGTACTGGGGAGTTATAGATCGTCGCTTAGTTAACTTATAATTTATATTTCAAGTTCGTTTGTAATACCCGTTATTAATGAATGAATTGCCGTTGTCTAAAAAAAAAAAATTAATGTAAATCTATCAAGAAAATGTAAAACTTTCACACTTTCCCTGATAAAATCTATGTTTTATTTTTTGAAAAAAAACTTGTATAAGATTTGTGCATTTACAGCTTGTATATATATCATTTCTCTTGAATGGAAGACATTTAGATAGCCAATTGAGTTAAAATGATATAAGAGTTGAAATTAAATACAATATTATTAGAATGTAATTTTTTAATGTTATTTTTATAATTTAAAACTTGAAAAAGTTAAATTATTTATTATATGTTGTTTGAAAGTTTTGAAAAAATTGTAATGAACATATAAGATAAGATAAATGATTTTTGAATCCAAAAAAGTCCCTAATTATATTTTTTTTTTGCGTAAATGATATTGTAAATATATGCTGGATATTATGAGTATTTCTAATCATCACTCGGTTAACAACTTAGCCGCGTACATAAATTACATTGACATCATTGCTAGCTTACGATACATTTATACAACTAGCGAACCAACAAATTTGAAGTCGCAATATTGGAAGGAAAAGCACCATATAAATTTGGCAATGAGAAATCAGAAGTACTTGCAACAAATCACAATGTATATACAAATCACAACTTATAATTTCTACTTAATTATATAATGCATATATATATATATATATATATATATATGGCCTGCCAGGTGGTGGTATTATTATTTGATTCTGCTGACAAATCATGGAAGAACGTACGCCAAAAGCCCACCACCCCCCCCCCCCCCCCCCCCTACATGATACTTCTACGAGCAGCGCATTTGAGGCAGTCCAAGGAACAATTCAGTCTCCACATCTATATCTGAACCCTGGCTACTTTGGCTGCAGTTGGGTACAATCTGTTTCTCTTTCTCTTTCTCTTTCTCTTTCTCTTGCTCTTTCTCTTTCTCTTGAGCAACTGGTAACTGCCGTAGACAATTTTTTGAACCGCAAGTAGTTAATTACTATGTGATGTTAACATATAAATATCAGACATGCATCAAGATTCATGGTCTGCTAAAAGGATGCCGACAGGACAAGAAGCTAATTAAGAAGCTGGGTGTTTTTTAATTCCAATGACATCTCATAACTACTTTTTGTTTCTGGTTAGGGCAAGCATGAAGTGGAGAAATGCTTGTTGGTTTGGGAATATTGACTTTATGATTGGAAACCAGCTAAAACATGATGAACTTCTCTTAAAACTGAGTTATAAAGCTGACAACTAATAGCTAACATTTCAAAGTCAGGTGTAGTTGCAAGTTTGAGTAGATCATGAGTACCAAAGGTATTCACCTTTTCTCTTAGGCTTACATTCTCTTCTAGCAAAAGTCTCTCCTGAAATTCATGAAAAGGTATTAAAAATTAGTTAAACATATATAATTAATTAGTAGCAAAAGTGAACACAGAGAAGCCAAATATATATATATATATATATACCTTTTCCTTTAGTTGCTTTATTTGATCCATCAATAACTGAGCCTGTAATTTAGTCCATTTCCTGTTTGTTAGCTTTTCATATATATATATATATATATATGATATTCATCTTCTTACTGTTTCTGTTGCTTAGAATGGCGAGATGCAGGAAGTAAAAGATAAATAACCGGAATCTTCCAGCCTCTCAACTTCCTCTCCCGTTTACATGGCAACTGGAGATATATAATTTCAGAAAGTAGCGGCGTTCAGATCAGGTTTTGAAGTACCTTTCTTTCCCTGATGCGGCGTAGGCTTCGCTCCAGCTGGCTCTCTATCTCTTCAAGTTCCTCGCAAGTACACAAACCTAAATCATGTCCCAAAAGCTTCCTACGACAAACAAATTGCAGCGTGTAAAACTCCAGTTCAGACGGAGGCCGTTAGTAAACGCAGCAAGTAGCCAGCATCAAAGAAAGACAAGAACCTTTGAGAAACCTCAAGAAGCTCGATCGTCTTTGCCATGCTTACACTTTCACGCATCAGTTGCTGCACGAGGAATGCAATTTATCATAAAAGCAATGAGTACGCACTGGATTTTGCAGAATAAATTGGTCAAAATAATGAGTTAAACTTGCATACCAAACGTCTCAACTTTCCAATGTGCAAGAATAATTATCATTGAACAATGAGCTGGATCTGTATCTAATTTTGATACCAATAACCATTTCTATCTACTTGTTTTTATGAGAAGTGCACGAACAACGCTTATGATAATTGGTCCACTGGCCTGCATATTATCGAACTCTATATTTTCTAATCACAAGATCATAATAAAGGCCCACCTGCACATGTTGGTCCACTGCAATATTGTTGAGTTTCCCACCATTTGTATGGTTAAGATATCGTTCTGTCAACTTTTGCATGCTGAACTTCCAAAACATAAGATTATATCATGATCTCAAATAATCTAATTCCATTTATCAGCTTTTGCAATATGATGAAACTGATCGAATTGCACTTATAAGTCAATAACTGAAAATATTACGTACGATCAGCACCTTCCAATTAAGTTTCTTCATAGTTTCACTTATCAAAACATATTTCATCATAATTTCGCTTGAAAATACTCATTTGCATTGTCTGACTGTAATAGCGACTAGAGCTTGTTTGAAAATAAGTCTCTGAAATTTTCATCTCATGTCTAATTTGATTTCATCACATATCCAAACATAATTTAAATATAAACATTTTCAAACTAATCATTACAAATTTTCCAGACTTTCAAACAACAAATTAAAAACAATTATGAAGTGATACGATCTGTCAACCGTGATCCTCTCTCCCATGACTTCCTCTTATAATTAATTCTTAACTCTGTTTTGTATTCGTTCTTATTTTCCATGCATAGCATAATAGGCAATGATTATATTTCCATGTATAGCACAATAGAAAGCCCTGATGTTTACTGTACATACCCGTTACTCACTTGTAATTTCTATTTAAGATGTATACAATACCAAAGAAAGGTAAGTTAGTTTTTCTATATGGTATTAGAGACCCTAGAGGTATCACCAACGATGGAGTCTTCTACCTCTTTGAACCCACCTGTGTCAAATCCTCAATTCTCTTGAACTTTCACCTTCTCATATATTCATTTACCTGATATCTCTATTAAGCTAGCCTCTGACAATTATCTTTTGTGGAATGCACAAATCAATCCCATTCTTCATGGCAATGGTCTTCTCGATTATGTGCAAAATCAGGTTCCCTACCCGTCACAAACCATCATTGGTGAAGATGGTGTGTCTCGAACCAACCCAGTGGCAGCTACGTGGCTGTGCACTGATCAATTGATCCTTGGATGGATCAATAGCTCCCTATCCGAGTGATCCCCTATCCCAAGTCATCAATAGTGAATCCTTTCAAGATGCTTGGCATGTTTTGGAGACTCTTTATGGTAGTCATACCCGGGATCGTATTCAACAGATGAAGGGCGAGTTGTAGTCGC